>CAEFZP010000709.1:0-107500 GCA_903064625.1 Mallotus villosus
TACTCTCGCCACTTACCAGACCATCGGAGTATCCACCTCTAAATTATCTATTATTAGTGAGAACTCAACCCCGTATGTAAGGGGTATGTGAGCGAGAGGCAGGAAACGCCTGTGGTGGTGTGTGTTGTTGTGGGTTTTGTTGTGTGTGTTGGGTGTGTTGTTTGTGTTTGGTGAGTCTTTTGTAATGTCAGAGTACCTCTAAGGTAACTGTATAATGTTTACTGCAGGGGGCCTTAACGGAGTTGGAATGGAGGGAGGAGAAGGGGCAGTGGAGAGAGTGGTTAAGGGACAAAGAGCGGGAGGTAGAGAGAGAGGATCCGAGAGAGGCGAGAGGGTATAAGCTAGGAGAGAACGAGAGTACTCTCCATAGTCGCGCTTTCAATATATCATCATAGACTTCTCTATCTATATCTCTGTTTCTTCGTGGAGTATATGCTGAGCTGGCGGCACGTTCGCTTATCTTCAGCGCTCTCTCCGATATATGCCCTGCGCAGATCGGCTTGCTACTCCTCGCTCTCTCTCTCTCTATGCAGCTCTCTGTTATGCTCCATGCTCGCTCCCCATCCCTTCCTCCGTTAACCTTGCCTCCCACTCTTTTCAACTCCCCAAACACAGCAGGTCCTACTTTTTTCTGCGCTCTCGCCCCTCCCCACTCTCCAACCCAGGTTACCACACTTAAAACCCCGGCCATTCCCGGCCCCTCGCTGGCAGCTTACCTAGTGTAGACCACTCCCAGCTTCCCAATGCCGATTTGCCTCAGGGGATCAAAACCCAATTCATCTCACTTTACCTCCAATCCCCTTCCGTCACTCGTCTAGCGTAAGATCCTTTGGATGAGACTTCGGGGAAGAAGACAGAAAGTATCCCTATTTATTAAAGAACACACCCATGGGGACCCCACACTGAAATAAAACAGATATTACTGATTTTTCTCAGGTGATACTTTTCCTAATTGCTTCACTAAAACCACAACTTCCTTCCTCCTGCCTCATAAGACAGATAGCCCTGGACTTAAATTAAGATGCCCCCACCCCAAATGCCCCCCATCTTTGTAATATAAAGTAAGAAACATGTAGATAAATACCCTAATTAGTATCATATTCTGCTGTAACCAACACCATGCTAACTTACAACCCATTAGACTTCAATCAAAGCCAGTCCTCACAAGCCCTTACTCTGTCTCTAACCACACTCCTATAAATGATGTTACTTGTAGACGTGGTCCTTTTTTCAAATACACCCACTCAGAGTTTCACACACAATTCACAACGCATCAAAGTCCATAGAAAATATCCAGCTCTTTTGGATCGAGATAAGAAAAAACTCAAGCTTAAAGGAGGTGTGCTCAATTTCACCTCATTGCCGTTTGATGCACTCGCAAAGTCGTCTTTCGGTTTAGTCCCGTACGCAGATAACTTTTGGGGAAAGAACCTATTCCCCTGATCTGTGTTACAGAAAGAGTATTGAGTGGTCTCTACGGTCTGACTCTGTGTAAGGAAAAGAGATCCTGTAAGTGGTCTCTAAACTGGTCTGATCTGTGTGAAGGAAAGAGATCTTAAGGTGGTCCTCCAGTCTGGATCTGTGTGAATGGAAAGAGATCTTAAGTGGTCCTACTGTGTCTGATCTGTGGAAGGAAAGAGATCTAAGTGGCTCCTCAGGTCTGATCTGTTGGTGAAGGAAAGAGATCTTAATTAGTGGGTCCTCTTGTCTGAATCGAACGAGATCTTAATTGTCCAACTTTACTGGTCTGATCTGTTGTGAAAGAGAGATCGTTAGCGTAAGCAGAAATGGGTCCTACATGTTCTGATGATGCTTCTATAGGCTCACCTCGGGCGCTACGAGGGCAGAGCGATAGACTTGATCCCCTTAAATGAATACCGAACGGTCATCAAAACACTTTTCAAACTCGGTGTGAAGATAATGCCGTGAGTTAGATAGACAACCTCGATGGAGACATGCGTATTATAAACGGTGGAATTGGAAAAGGAGACGAGAAAACGAAGGGACAACCCATTGATAGGAGGAAAGGAAAGGGGCTGGGGCGGAAAAAACGGAGTCATAGTGTGGTGCAGGGGCTCCCTCGGCGCGAAAGAAAAAGACAGACGGTCTACAGCTAGGAAAAATATCGTTGGTGTGGTCCAATCTGGCGTACCCAATACGCTCAATAGGCTAATTCATAGGCATCAGTGACAACATGAGGATTAGCCAAGACGGAGCTCAAAGGTCACAGCCACCACCTCTCACTAGTGAACATCAATGGCATTTAATTCACGGAGATCCAGGTGGTTGAGTGTATTTAGTGAGACAAGCAGGTTCGCCGACTCCTGGACAACATCGATCTCTCTCACACTCATCTCTCTCACTCCTCCTCAACACGACGTCTCTCACCAACTCAGCGGCGGTTGTGGGAAGATGTTGGCATGTTTTGGATCAGTAGAGTGAGTGTCCTGTTGTCGGACAGCATGGAAATGAGATAGAACATTTGTGGTGAAGCCCTAAAACAAGTATTGTGGAGAGTGTTCTGTGCAGACGAAAATTGAGAAATATCTAGTTTGTAAACTCGATGAGTAGAATTGCATGCAAGCAGGGAGAATAATCCCCATAAGACAGGGCAAAACGGGTGAGACAATCGTAAAGCACATATGCATTAAGTTTAAAATATTCCCCTCTGACCCACCACTTTCTGCAACTTTTACCTACTCTGCAGTAGACAAGAGCGACATCATATTATACAGCAAATAAAAAATAATTGTATCGGTATAAAGTCCTTTTCGTGGCAAAGGGCGCCGAGGGCTTCACAGATGCCCATAAAAACATGATGGATACGATGAACACCACCACTGACAGAGATCTGACTCATACAGGTACCATCTCAGAAGCTACACAGACAGCACATGCTCCACGTTGCACTACCATGAAACCAGCTCCGGTTGTGTTTCAGTCTGTGAGCGGGTCTCTCAGGACTGCCCACCCCTCACCCTCTCTCTCCCCCTCTTAAACGCGTCTCAGACGGGAGCTAATGGTCTCCCACGGCGACACGCGGCTGAGTCAGACGACAGGGGGGGGTGCCATGTTTCATCTCGGCGCGTTCCTCTGGTAACCGTTGCGTCCGCGACGGTTGGACTCCCCCACTCCGACGCTCCCTACAGGACGAGAGGCAGCACCCACCCTACCCACAGCCCCCCTACCCACCCCGAACAACTGAGTCGGTTGATCGCCTGTATGATGTCCTCCAAAGCCACAATTACAGCTCACCAGACTAGACTAGCTCTCCAGAGGCGGCTGCGTTCTCTCAGCACACAAACACAGCTGGGAGCGTTTCGTCACCACGAACATTTCGAGAGCCTCCCGTTTTGTGAAACACTCCACACTAAAAGGAGACGGGGAACTTTTGTAACAACAACAAAACAGGTTTTGTGCAGTCTGTGTATGTGCGGAGCTCATCTTTTTAGTCTCCCGATGAACGAAGATAAGACAGTCAAGCCAGATGAGGCTGAGAGGGCCTGGGTTACAGTACGAAGGCAGGTGTGTGGTGCACTGCAGCTGGGTACAGTATGAAGCAGTGTGTGTGCGCTGCAGCTGGTCTATTTCCTTGATTGGTCCACTTCTCTGGAGCCATTTCTCCCACTGAGTGAGAGGCAGGCAGGCAGGCAGGCAGGCAGGCAGGGCGGGCAGAGAGGCAGGCAGAGAGGCAGAGAGGCAGGAAGGCGGGGCAGGCAGTCAGGCAGGCAGGCGGGCAGAGAGGCAGGCATGCTGTCTGCGTATCTGGCAGCGTAGCGGGGAGAGAACGCGCGACTGGCGGTGACAAGCATCAGCTGGGGGTTCGCGCCAGCCACTGTTGCCATGGCGACGGGGTTTTCCGGATCAAGGGGGTTATCAGATGGCGCGTGGACTTCCTGATAGCGGCGCGCGGAGGAGGTGACATGCTGGAGCCACCGTGCCATCTCAAGCTCCACAATCTCCCCTGAGCATCATCTCACCAGGTGTGAGGATATGGTTTATGTGTCTGTGTGTGTTTGTGTGTGTCTGTATGTGTTTGGGTTCATGCGCGTGTGTGCGTGTGTGTGTCGTGTGTCTGTGTGTGTCTGTGTGTGTATGTGTGTGTTTGGGTCCATGCGTGTGTTCTGTGTGTGTCTGTGTGTGTCTGTGTGTCTGTTGTGTGTCTGTATGTGTCTGTATGTGTTTGGGTTCATGCAGTGTGTGTGTCTGTGCTGTCTGTGTGTGTCTGTGTGTGTTGTGTGTCGGTGTGTGTGTTGTCGTTGTGTATGTGTGTGTATGTGTGTGTATCTGTGTGTATATGTGTGTATCTGTGTGTGATCTGTGTGGTGTTTTGAAACTTTTCTGGGAAAGCGATCTTGTCTAAGCCCCCCCACCAGCCAGTGAATGATTCTGTCCTAAGCTTCAACGAGTGTCTATCTTCTTACAAGGTTTGGGGTGGGCTCGGCAGAGGATACACCAAAGGACACTCATTGCTAGACGTCCATCATGATTACAAGGGCTGATGTCAAATAACAAAACATTATTATTAGTCAGGGGCGTTATCTAAAGTAGCATGCGTCCCCATCCGTGGGTTGTAACCCTCTCCCGTCCTCATCCGTTCCTCATCCCATTCTCATCCCAGTCAATAAGCGTACGCAACACGCATCCACGTTGCTCTGAACTTGCTCTCAAATCAATATCCTCGAGGCCTCAGAAGCCGCCTCAACACCGGTCAGACGGCAGACAGACGAGCCGCTCACAGCCTTCCACACCGCCTCTCATGAGCACACGGCCAGAGACGAGAAGGTTTCAAGTTGCACTCTCTCTGGGCCGGGGTGCTGTCGATTAAGACACCAGTTCATCTCCATCTCGATAAATACACAAGGCTCATAGAATCCATAGGAGGATAATGGAGACATGCTGGGAATGGGAGGATGGAAAGACGAGAAGGAGAAGAGACGGAGTTGTGTGTTGAGCTGTGGCGAGGCTGAGACAGAAGATGAAGGCAGAAGGAAGCCGGGCAGGGTGTTTCTGGGGGCGCGCGCGCAGGGATGGAGAAAGAAACCACAACCATTCCACATACTGTACACCATCACATTCTCAGCGTCAAAGAGGAAGACCAATAGCTGAGACAGCTTCTCTACAGGGGTAACACTAACACAGGCCTAGCTTGGCTAACACCAGAAAGGCACAAGTCTCCTATTTCAAATAACTAGAAACATTTCGACAAAACAATCCCAAGACGGATATATGGGGTCACAAGGATATGTTTTTAAAGTGTGTTTAATCTCAAATTGTTTATCGACTTCCCTCACATGTTTAATCCATAATTGTGTCGACCCTCCCCATTGTTTTTTTCCTTCGAATGTTATCCGGTTAAACCTGCAATCAAATTTCCAATTTGCTCCTAACTCCACCTGTCTGCTTGAGTAATCATCACTTGTGTTACTTCCCCTAATTCTCTATCATAGCGTCATCCAGTTTCAATTGAAGTAGTTAAAATGACGATGTTATGGTTTGTGAGTGGAATGGGAACGCAGTGTGTGGTTTGGGGGGTTAAACAGTGTCAGAAACACACAACTCCAAAGATCCCATCACATCCTTGCTCAATCCAACACAATCATGTGTTCCTTTGTTGATATGTTCCTGTGTTTACAATGCAACACATGTTTGCCATCTTAAAATCCAGGATTGTATGCTTGCCCGAAGGGATTACGAGACTGGGTTGGGTTTTTCATTACAGACCTATCTCCTGAACAAAAATATCAATAGGAGGCTTAGAAAACTCCCTCCCACACCACTGAGACATTCAGGATATCAAGGCAGATATATCTCCTGATTACCCAGTAACAAATTATTGCTTGCAGCCAAGTAAATATTCAGTGACCTCAACACAAAGAGATAGCAGCCTTTTTTGTTGTTGAGTGTACGGACATTTCCTAAATGACGCAAGAGAGGCAGATGATCTGGGAGAGGCTTATTGCTGTGCGCTGACGTCACATATTTATAAGCTATAAAATGTTTAATATCTAAGCTTTTGATCCTATATGCAGTGGAAATATGATTTGGTTTGACACCATCAAGGCTTGAATCCTCTTACTAGTGTCTTTACGGGGGTCGCGAGGAAATGGACAGAGTTCAGACAGATGGGGCTCGGATGAATAAGAGAGGAAAGAGGAGAGGGGGGGAGAGATGAGGCTAAAGGAGGAGACAGGAGAGTGTGAGTGGGATGACAATAGGAGAAGGGATTGGAGGAGCGAAAGAAGAGACAGAGAAAATGAGAGAAACGGAGGGAGAGAGGGAATTAGGAGAGGAGAGAGATAGTGTTGGGGGTTTATGTCTTGGTCGAGGAAGCCCCACTTCTGTTGCTTTTCCTTTTCGCATTAGAAGATCAGGGGAAAGATTTCCTGTCCCCTTCTCTAAGCAATGGAGTCACAGAGAGGTGCACCTGCAATCTAGCCCGGGCATCTCCTCTTCAACCAAGATGGACTACACCTCTCTCCTTCCCTCCCAACTCCAATACCCAGCTGGCAGAGGGGCCCTTCCCTGCATGGGGGTCTGAGTGTTTTTTTCAAATGACGAGGAGGCACAGGCTTCCACTCTGAAGTCATTTTTCCACTTGGGCACTTCGCCTGATCTCTGGCCCTCGTCTCTCTCTTCCCTCCCCCCCCTCCCCCCTTCCCTCCCCCCCTCCCCCCGCTCAAGCTTTAACAAGAGAACCAGGCAGGAAGAAGACACCCGCCGATATTCTGAGAGCAAGGGCCCCCCGACAACAGCAGTGGCAGCCATTCCTCTCCCCTGGCTGCCGACGAAGAAAGTGTTGATGCTGACAAAACGTCTGACAGGCTCTCACTTATGTTGGGGGAGCACGCACACACACACACGCCTCCACCTCCTTGCTAAGAGTTTGGGTTCATTCTCAATCACCCCCTGTAACATCTGAACTTGGCAGTCTCTGGAGTGGGGACCGGCTGACAGGGAACGAGACAGAGGTTTGAACTCTTTGTCCCGAGGAGGGATGAGCAGGCAAAGCTGAGGACGAGAGGGGGGAGAGGAGGGGCAGGGGTGGGTGGGGCTGAGGGAGAGAGGAGGGAGAGGAGGGGCAGGGAGAGAGGAGGGACGGGCAGGGGTGGGTGGGGCTGAGGAAGAGAAGCGAGGTGGCAGGAGGAGAGGGGGAGGTAGGTAGAGGAGAGGGGGGAGGGAGAGGAGAGACAAGGGGACTCGGGAGAAGCTGCACATCAATATTCTGTCATGGTTGCCTGGGAGTGCTGGCGTGTTGGCAAGCGGAGATAACACAGACAAGTTAACTTTCCTGTTCTCTTTTTTGTGTGAAGGTGGTGGTGGTGGTGAAAACAACTGGGGAAAGGTTTTATGAGGATCTAGCTTGAGGGGAACTTGTGTGAAATGACACATAGTCTAAACACTGTGGACACGTGTACAGTGATCAGAGAAGAGCAATGGCTACATGACGACGAGGACAGGGACACCTCCGGCACCACGTCTCCTAACTCTCATTATGGGATGTGACAAAGAAGTAGGAAATGAAATCACGATATAAAAGGAGGCAGTTTTACACGATCTGTCCCTGGCAGAGAGGACAGACTGTGGTGGATTAATCGCTTCGGCATTGGTAAACAATGGCTCAAGGGAGACTAAATTATTCAGAGGTTAAGAGTTTTACAGACTGGAGGAAACACATTATTACCCAGACTGTCCGCTCCAACTAATCACGTCATGAAAGCCGAGTGGCTTAAGGACTTCCAAGTAGGAAAGGACTGGTAGAGAGACGTCTTCATGACGAAGAGTGTCACGTCGTTTGGGACGATAGTGAGGGTGTGCATTTGACATCACTTTCACAACGTTACAGTCACACCATAAGTTAAAGGAATAGCTCTTTATCAGAATTCTTTTTAGACAATCTTTTGATGTTGAAGCATCACTGCAAGTGCAAAAATCCAGTCAAGGAGCCGTAGGCGAGTACAGTATATGAATCTCTAGCTCTTTTCTCTCTACGTACTAACACAGATGTTCTGTCGCCAGTCAGGTGAATAAAAGCATGTTTTTGGCGTTCCTTTCAGTTTTTCCGAGTGTTTCTCTACATGCATGCAGTCCTGACCCTACTCTTGCATTCGATCCAGAATGCATCGTTTCAACCATACCAATTGGCTCCCAGGAACAGATTGAGAGCTGGCGATTCCAGATCCTTCTACCTTCCTAGCCGTCACTTCTGAGAGGAAGTGCAAGCCATGATTCCAATCGCTTCAGCCTCCATTAGGAAACACCCATTACACTGTGGAAACGTGCTGTCAATTTGACACACTTTCACACTCTCTCCCTCTCCCTCTCCCTCTCCCTCTCCCTCTCCCTCTCCATCTCCATCTCCATCTCTCTCACTGTTTCAAATCCCCTCAGGTCCTATTATGTACTTCATAAAATAGAAAGACACAACATCTTTATTTTCCCTCAAATTGTACTTCATTTCGGTTCCATCTCACCAATCTCTCCAGAAAACACCGGAAGAAAGATTGGAGCCCAGCGTTTGTGGGAGAGCTTCCAAGCCAGTCTATATAAAGCTCTGTGTGTTTCCCCTATATCTCAGATGGTGCATCAGATAGTGTGGGACGGCAGGACTCCCTCTTCCACAACAGATAGTGCTGTTGTTCTCCTCCCCCGTCCCTTGGCATTCTGGGAAAGCGTTGGGATCCCACGTTCAGGCAAGTCTGAACTTCAGAGTTTCTGATTGTACTGTAGCTATGTGTAGGCCCCATGGCTCTTCAGGAGTTTCTGATTGTACTGTAGCTATGTGAAGCCCCATGGCTCATGCTACATAAGATGCTTTCGCATTCAAACAAGTTCTCTCAGGACACATTTTCCAGATCACAAATACAGGATCGGCCCTTTCGGGATGGGATGCTAGCCATACATTTCAAACTATTCATAGGACATCTGTGGTGCTGATGGTGCATCTTTGGTGCTCTGACACTTGTTTTGTGCCCTTATGTAGGTGTAATGTTGTCATATAAAAGAATCAGTTAATCCTTAGATGGGTTAGTACAGAGGTCTTCAACCCTGGTCCTCAGGGACCACCTGTCCTGTATGCTTTAGATGTTTCCCTGCTTCAAGATAACGACCCATTTTATTTGAATCAAGTGTGTTGGAACAGGGAAACATCTCAAACGTGCAGGACAGGGGGTCCCTGAGGACCAGGGTTGAAGACCTCTGGGTTAGTAGGACCAGTGATCTGGTTAAAGAGCTGGATATCTGTTTGTGTTTGTGTCTACAGTATCTACACGTGGCTTTGAGCAGTCTTTCCCAAAAGCTCCCCCGATGCCACGGTAACCAAAAGCTCCCCAGATGCCACGGTAACCGGACCGAAGCTCAAACCGCTAAATGACTACAAGACACCTCTGCCGAACTCCACTACCCATCCATGCCCTCACCCTCCAATCAGAGGAGCCAGGGAGGCCAAGAAGAGCTGGACAATTATTCTTGCTAATAGGGTAGCTCTGTTTGAAGGGTTGGAAAAGATTAGGTTTGTGCAATTTAAGAGAGTTCATATTTCTCAAGTGCGAGGAGCTGGTTGATGCGTACTCAAGAGTCAATTGACCGGTGTGGCACTCACACACGAACCCATGACCAACCCCCAGGTTCTTTCAATTCCCCATTCCAGCCAATTACACTGGCTGGGAATGGGAATCCTAGTGGAAAAGTGCAAGATATAATTTCCCTCTCTCCCCATCGCCCTGGCCTTTCTCTGAATAGCATGGTCCAAACACCAGACAACGCTGCGGAGGAGGATCATTTAATTGGAAAACTCTACAGAAGCGCTCTGAGAGAAGAAGACAGGGAGGGGGAAAGTAGGTTCAACTGGAGCTATCTGGGTCCCTTTGATCAGAAGGAAACGTGGATTAGAAGGGATTCTCCAGAAGTTTCCACTTAATCTCCTTAACATTCTATAAACCCGCAAGTCGACGTACAAGCGAGCTCAAGATCATTCCCAAGGTCGGATTAGACCGTTTCTTCCTCTTCGCCAGGCTACCTTCATTCCCAAAGAATAGGACGGTTTCCAGTCCAACTCGCTCTATGTTTCTTGGGCTTGTCTGAAAATCATTTCAATGAATATCATCTTTTTTGATTTGGACAAATTCCCATTCTCATGTCTCAGCGTTGAGCCTTGGCGGCCACCCTTCCCACCCCAATGCATGATGGGAAGAGAGCATCAACATTTTGACAGAAACAGGAAAGGTGACATGAGAGACATTTCCTGGGGCGGGGGGGTTCCTGTTGAGAACCTGTGATGTTTTTGCCCCCAGCTGCTTTTAAACTTCAGGTGGCACGTCTTCAGAAACCATTTGTGATTGCCTTTGTGCGAGTGTTGGCCCCTTCGAGGCAGTGTATTACATCTGTGTGTGGGGAGAGAGAGTGAAAGTGATGAAACTCACTCTGTGTGTCGTCAATCAACCGTGCGTACTGTAAATGATTTCTCCTTCGTCCCTGAGGGTGATGGATGCCTCAAAAGGGAGGGAGGTAGAGGAGGAGGGGCTAGTGGGGGTACCATGTGGATTAGGTGCTGTGGCGCAGCTGGGAGGAGGTAGGGGGAGGGGGGGGGGTGCGATGTGGGGTGCAGCCTCACTCCAGACTTTTTTCCCCATTTGAGGCGTAAACGCTAACGTGATGCTGGAGGCAAGGCTGTGATGAATTCCCGTGCCGTAGGCGCCCTGCTCTTTGTGGAGCATCCTGGGAGAGAGAGGTGGAGGGATGTGGAGGGGGGGGTGGAGCATCCTGGGAGAGAGAGGTGGAGGGATGTGGAGGGGGGGTGGAGCATCCTGGGAGAGAGAGGTGGAGGGATGTGGAGGGGGGGTGGAGCATCCTGGGAGAGAGAGGTGGAGGGATGTGGAGGGGGGGTGGAGCATCCTGGGAGAGAGAGGGTGGAGGGATGTGGAGGGGGGGGTGGAGCATCCTGGGAGAGAGAGGTGGAGGGATGTGGAGGGGGGGGTGGAGCATCCTGGGAGAGAGAGGGGGAGGGATGTGGAGGGGGGGGTGGAGCATCCTGGGAGAGAGAGGTGGAGGGATGTGGAGGGGGGGTGGAGCATCCTGGGAGAGAGAGGGGAGGGATGTGGAGGGGGGGGTGGAGCATCCTGGGAGAGAGAGGTGGAGGGATGTGGAGGGGGGGGTGGAGCATCCTGGGAGAGAGAGGTGGAGGGATGTGGAGGCCCTGCTCTCTGTAGGGCATCCTGGGAGAGAGAGGTGGAGGGATGTGGAGGGGGGGTTAAGATCCCCCCCGTCAGTGTTGGCTGCCAAATGGAGCCCACTCACCCCCTTCATCAAACCCAGTGATCCTGGCACGGGGGCTGCCCCAAGCAAGCGGCAAACCGCTAGCCAAGCAACACATCTGGGCACCTCTCATGGGCCTGCGCCGTGCCCAAGGCAACTAGGGGCAAGAGGAGAGGAAGGAAGAGGAGAGGAAGAGGAGGGGGGAGCGCCTCCCACTGCTGAAACTGGCACGGAGCGTTCCCTCCTCTCCTCCCGCGACGAGCAGGGACCCAAACAGGCCTGCGATGACGAAGGCACAGGAGGAATCGGAGCTCAGCACAACCATTCTGCTTCTCTAATCCTCCCCTCAACACGCTTTCTTTTCTTTGCTTTCTCCATCTCTCTTCTCTTTCTCCAAGTTTCTTTCTATTTTCAAGAGGCGTAATTAAAGCCCACTACGTTGTTTATAGTCAATTAGTATGATTCATTCTGCTCTCTGGATGGATGGCTTTTCCTCGCTTGATGATTTTCCCAGTTTCCTCCCCCCTCGACGTGTCTCTGTGTCGTCTCACTGTCGATCCATAGGAGGTATTTGTTTAGAGTGCTGTGTGACATTTACTTTAGCGTGCTGTGCTTGCCACTGCTTGGTACCATGTTTGCCAACACTAACAAGAGACTTTATCTTGTCACTTCCCCTCCAACACCTCCCCCCGAAAATAGGGGACGCGTCTCCCCTCGTTTCCTCAGCCACCAGACCCCAAATGACAGACATGAAGTCTACACTGAATGGGGCTGTCTCAGAACGCCATTCCGTATAATTAGCAGAACCCACTACAATACTATAGGGAATGACAGAGACTGGAATAAATATTTACTTAAGTCTTTCCTTGGTTTGGTTCGACTGGAAAATGTCTTATGGTGCCAAATCCGTCTCCAGTCTATCAGAGTGACTAAGCCCATATTTCTCCCAAGACGAACTGAGAGACTAGGCAAGGCTTTCAGTCTTGAAGCTGTCACTGTCTGAAGTTTTATCATAGTAATCATGCCTTCATGAAGGATTCCATTAAAGAAAATCTGTCTCATTAGATTATGGAATGCAATCTGCAAGAGGGCAAGATGAAGTGGCACCAGGTCATGCTCAATATCGGCCGTTATGTAACGACGGGAGGTGGTTTTTGTGGCGCGTCCATCAAACACTCGTCCCCTCCCTCCCCCTCCTCCCCCGCTCCCTAGAAGATAACAGTCAAACTGCCAGTCCTCTCATCATCAACTCACAACAAACTCAGAGTTAACTGCAGCCACAGCAGATACAAACTGGGAGTTTGTGCCCGAGTTGCAGAAAAAAAACACCCTAAAAGAGTTTGATCCGACACACTTCCTTCAGCCCCTCTAACTGTCCGTCTTTCTTTGTCTCTCTCTCTCTCCCTCTCTCTCCGTCCCTCCCTCACTCGGAATCCCTCTCTCTCTCAGGTCACTGCTCTTTGAATACTAATATCGAGTTAACAGTGTATTGGGCTTAAAAGTACCGACATTAACCCTTGTGTTCTCTTCGGGTCATTGTGACCCATCAGTCATTGTGACCCCCCACGTGTTGTGACAACTTTACCTCATTCAAAAATAAAGTGAAGCATTTTCTTTAACCGTCGGGCTGTCTCACACCCCCCCGCAGCGCAAAT
Source organism: Mallotus villosus (assembly GCA_903064625.1). Classification (NCBI taxonomy): domain Eukaryota; kingdom Metazoa; phylum Chordata; class Actinopteri; order Osmeriformes; family Salangidae; genus Mallotus; species Mallotus villosus. The sequence goes on from CAEFZP010000709.1 coordinate 12,909, forward strand.
GTTAAAAGAAAATGCTTTTTATTTGTTTTTGTATTGGGTAAAATTGACTCATCAGAATGATGGGTCGCTGTGAACCTTCGGGTCATTGTGACCGAAGGCAGCACAAGGGTTAAACACACTACGGACTGAAAAATATGTACAGGAATAACTGTCTGCGTTCCTCCCATTTTAACAAAGAACCAAAATCTGCAATTTCTCACACAATGCCGAAGTAGAGTGAAACAAAATTGTATGTTCAATAAGCGTTCTTCTCTGAGTGAAGAAAATGCCATGCAAATAGATGTTCCCTCCTGTGTTCTGCACAAACAATCCCTTCAAATACAGCTCAACAAATCACTTAATGCAACGGGAAAATGAGCACTGCCGCTTCTTCACACACAGAGCCCCGAAGATGGAGCAGGAGATTGTCACAGTGTAATACCACTGTGTACTGCTGTGCCGGAAAAACCCTCCCAAACATTTCAGCAGTGACTCGGGGATAAAAAAGATTCCCACTGCCTCCGTTTTGCTACTAAAGTATTTTTAGCATTATAAATGGGAGAGGAGAGAAAGAGCGCACGCGAGAGCGAGAGAGAGAGAGAGAGAGAGAGAGAGAGAGAGAGAGAGAGAGAAAGAAAGGCCTCCTTGCAATAGCAGTGGATTATTGGCAGCTCATGAAATCCCATCAGAAAGGATTGGGTGGAACCAGACCACTCAGAGTTACATGGGGAAGATGAGGTTTGCACGTTCCATTGCTACGGCTGCTGTCAGTAGTCTCTTCCAAGCTCCCCCCCCCCACCCTCTCCCGCCCCTCTAGTCCTCTGCCCCCCCCCACCCACCCTCTCCCGCCCCTCCAGCTTCACTCCTCTGCCCCCCCCCTCTCCCGCCCCTCCAGCTTCAGTCCTTCAGCCACTCCCCGGGAATTAACCCCGACGTCATTATGGCTGTTAGGGTCACTGCCTCTGTGGCATGTGTGGAAACATCAGCAGAGTGTTCAGCCCCTGGCTGGAGGCGGCCTCACACACACACACACACACACACACACGTCTCTCACACACACACAGTCATCACACACACACACGTCTCTCACCCACACACACACACACAGTCATCACACACACACACAGTCATCACACAAACGTCTCTCACACACACACACATAATCGTCACATGCACACACACACACACACATTCACACAACACACGCTTATTACACTTGCCAGTTGGTCCCTCAGCAAAGGCACCGAACGGTCTAACAATATGAAGTGAACTCCACACCCAGGGAGTCAAAACACTAGCGAGTGTCCAAAATGGGAGTTCACAAGGCCAAAGCCATCCACTCCATCTAGACTAGCAAGCAGCTGGCAGGAGTGACAGTGCGTTGCAGTGCAGTGGCGCTAGACTATCAGCTAAAGTAGCGGTGCTCACACAGGTGCAATTTGAAGTAGTTCAGGCTAAAACGTGTGATGAGGACGGACAGGATAAACACGGACTGTCTGGGGCAGCTGGAGACCAGCACGTCAGTTTTAATTGCTCCATCTTCCGCTCTCCTCTGCGGAGAAAGGGAGCGTAGGGTCTTTCTGTCAAGTTAAATCTGCATTCTGTCATCATACACCCCCCACACCTGCTCAAATCAAAGAGATGAAAGATTTTTGAGCCTCTCCGCTAAGCTAAGTGTTTGGCGAGAAATGTCGCCTCCAACCTCTGTTGACTGGCGGCGCAGAGAGCCAACGGACTTTTAGATACCTCTTTGCCTCGGGCGAAACCACACAGAATTGGTAGGCAAAAGTAATGGTCCCACACTTTATAGTACCTGCCTTAAGGCCCTTGTCTATATCCCACTGAGGAAGGATGTAGGCATTTACCGGACACTGGAACACTGGCACAGGCTTTTCTGTGGGATTAGGAGTGAACTGGCGATGAATGAGAGAGATGGAGGGGGGTTTTCCCATGTTTTCTAGTGGTATGACCGTACTGACTGGCTGTGGTCGTGCTGCTGTTGTGCTGCCAGTTCCCAGAAGCCTTTTTTCTTCAGCCAATCACAACCAGATGTGCCCTGGCCTGTTTAAAAGAATCTTGATCTCTCACTCCACCTCCCTCTCAAACTGACTCACATACGGGTGACATGCAGACATGGTGTCACAGACACACACACACACAAGCTAGCACACACACACACAGGCTAGCACACACACACACACACACACACACACACACAGGCTAGCACACACACACACACAGGCTAGCACACACACACACTCAGAGCAGACACTCTTCATACAAATGTAGACAGGAAGAAATCTAACCATCCCCAAACGGCCCAAAAGGAACAGCAGAAACAAAATGGCTCCAACAAAACAGGTTTTAAATGTAAGCCCTTCCAATTCCCCTAGCTTCTGTAGTTCCAGAAGATTCAAACTGACGTGAGTGAGAGATTTACGAGGTGTAGACACACACGGTCGTTTTCTGAGAGATACATAGCGCTATCAAAGCGATGCAAAGGCCCATCAATCATTCACTGGTAAATTTCCATTCTTGAATTCAACAGGTTAATGCCTCCCACAACAGAGCACTACCAAGTAAACATTTTGCTGTTGAGCATAAAAGCTCTGGGTGTATATCATATCATGTGATTGATTTCCTTCTCCTACAACAGAAAACCATGTAATACCACACATAAAAAATAAACCACATCTAGAGTCTGTGTGTACACAAAACACTATGAAGCTTATTTCCAATTACTGATCGCTATAAACATCTGATTAAGGAATGACCAGGCTAGTATCAGGGTTAAGTGGATAAGTAGTACTCTGCTTGATCAACTCCATCCTCCACCCAGTTCCGACCACTGGTCTAAAAGGTAGCATAAGGTTATCTAAACTCTAGCTCACTATCAATCTAGCTAATAGAAATACTTGCTACTGTATTTAACTACCTCAGCTAACTGTTAGCTGCTCCCTAGCGAGATGCTAAGCTAACTGAATCTCAAGCTCATCTCCATCTGAATGCTACTCTGCTACGGAGCCCTACATCCTCCAGCGACGCTATCAGCTAGCTCCATCTGTTGCTAGCGGGCGAGTGTAAAATTGAGCTGCTTGAGCGTTGTCTGATATCGATCGATGGCACATTAATTTAGTAATGCCACGTATGTCCTCGTTTGTAATCTCTACATGGGGAATTTGTGAGGCTTTTTTCTGCTGAGCTCAGTCTGCGAGTCTAACACCGAGTACGGCTGTCAGATTCCCAAACAAGTCTATCTCGAAGGAACGCAGGGGATCTTGGTTCCAACAGGAAGCAATAGGACGATTTGAATCAGCGTCGGGGACCTTGACGTCCCACAAAACGATGGCATACAAACACCATTTGTAAAAACATGTTAACCCCGGCTAGTTTACATTGCCCAGCCCTGTCACCTTCCGATAACATGATTATTATTGAGATGTTTTTACTTAGATTCTCCATTCCTTGACACCAAACGACGACACGTTTTGAATTGCTTTTAGGTAGAAGGTGAGAGAGCATGATGTTCACTGAACAGTCAAGACACACCATTGAAAATGGTCTACTACAAATTGCCAGTGTCAAACCGTCGTGCATCCTCAATCTGCATTTCAACGAAAACACTCTTAACACCACCCAGCCTGGTATTAAGCCTTGCACTGTCATCTTCCGCTAACGACGTCAGCTAAAACACATTTGTTACTTTACAGCCAGATGTCAAAAGCACATTATTCCTAATCTCTTCCTGGTTTGGCTGAGAGAAGGGAGGGGATGAATAGACAGACACACACACACACTGAGAGTTGCGCAGCAGTTTAAGAGGTGTACAGTGCGTTGAGCAGTGTGGCGGGTGTGGTAGTAGTGCTGTACTGGCTCCTCTCTCTCTCGGACAACCCGGATGACGGAGATCGATAGACCTGGTCAATAGATCATTAGGCAATCCCCTGCCCTGCCTTAATAACACAGGGATCAGAGGGCCGATAAGAGCCAGGGTCGATGATGGGACGTGTGCAGAGAGGGAGGGCAGAGTGGAGGGATGGTGAAAGGGATGGTGAGGGTAGGGTGAGGGTGGGGAGGGTGGAGGGTAGGGAGGGTGGTGTGCAGGATGGAGAGCAGCAGGGGTTAGAAGGGGTGGTCCTAGCTGTCAGAGGTTTACTTAAAAAGACTAGGGGCTAGGGAGAAGATTTGTTAAGGGTAATGTGACCATGCCACATTTCTCAGGCATGAGCTCATATGTAGGTGTGTGTCTAATGTGGTGTGTGTGTGTGTGTGTGTGTGTGTGTGCGTGTGTGTGTGTGTGTCCTTGGCAGTCCCTCTCAGTGTCTGTTGGGGCCTTTTGCCAAACCAGCAAGATGATGGGCCAGATAGGAGTCACACAGGGTAAGGCTGGTTTGGGAGGAGCTAGTGTGTGTGAGTATGTGAGTGTGAGTGTGAGTGTGAGTGTGAGTGTGAGTGTGAGTGTGAGTGTGAGTGTGAGTGTGAGTGTGTGTGGTGTGTGTGTGTGTGAGTGTCGTGAGTGTGAGTGTGTGAGTGTGTGTGTGTGTGTGTGTGAGTATGAGTGAGTGAGTGAGTGCGTGAGTGTGTGTGTGTGTGTGTGTGAGTGAGGAGAGGGGTATATTTGGGTTAAAGGCAGTGTGCACAGTGGGATAAAAGCATAACCCTTTCGAGCTTACACTACTAATGATTATTGCTCCTATCTTTTCAATCCACTACAGCAGATCACTGCTGCTTGGCAACTTATTAACATGAATAGAGGTGGAGCCACTTTAATATCACCCCTTCATTAAGCTGCCTCTGTCCTGACAGGCTTGGTATAATGTAAATCAAATGGCAGATTTAGTCCGATAATTATGCCGAACGCACCATAATGTTGTCTAAATACCACCACAAAGCTCATTGGGCGGCGCTGGTAAGCCACCAGTAAGCCGTGTCTATGAATACACAGGACAAATCAATACTTGTGCATTTGAAAAGGGCAGATATCCTGCTAAAGATTATGATTTAAAACTACAACCCATGCCTGAGCGGGGGTATTACCAAAGGTCACATGGGGCGTGTATCAAGTTCTCTTAGTCAGACGTTCTCCTTGGAATCGTCTCATGGTGAGATTCCATCTAAATCCCAGGACTGTGCTCTGAACAGGACATACCTGTTCAGCTGGGGGCCGCTCCGATGACACAGCAGTTTCTTATTACACTCCAATCCTGATATTAAAACAAACAGGACAGGGGGCTTCGAGAGCTCGTTTCCTGAAGCCCCACCAGGGGGACGGAGCAGTGGGCATGCTGGAGCCGCTGGAGGAGCGTCTGGAGGTCCGGAGGGACGAGGGGGGACGAGGGGGGGGGGACGAGGGGGGGTAGAGCGCCGCACGCTGCCAGCAGCCAGCCCTAAATGAGGAACAGCACGTCGGCCCCGGTGGACATCTGTTCTCACAGGTGCGTTCTCTCGCCGTGTGATTAAGACTGGCGATACGAGGCGCCCGGCGCGGGGAGACACCCAGCCCTCCGCAGCGTGGGCACCAGGGCGCCCGCACGCCAAACAGGTGTGATACACTGGGCAGATGGACATGAAGATAGAGATGAGAGAGAGAGATGGGGGGGAAGAGAGAGAGAGAGAGAGAGATGGGGGGGAGAGAGAGAGAGAGATGGGGGTGGAGAGAGAGAGAGATGTGAGCGAGGATGGGTGGATGAGGAGCGATGGGGGGAAGAGTAGATGAGGAGACGGGGACGGAGAGATGAGAGAGAGACGGGAGAGAGAGAGAGAGGAGAGATGAGAGTAGAGAGGAGATGCGAGTGAAGAAGAGAGAGATGGGGGGAAGAGAGAGAGAGAGACAGGGAGAGAGAGATAGGAGTGGCTGAGAGAGAGAGATGGGGGGAAGAGGAGAGAGAGGAGCGAGAACGGGAGAGGTGGAGGACCAGGGGGAGGGTGATGTGGAAAGAAGGGGCGGATGAAGGCATAGAGTAGCCAAAAAGCCAGTGAAGGAGAGAGAGAGAGAGAGAGAGAGAGAGAGATGGGGAGGAGTGCAAGAGAGAGAGAGATGGATGGGGGTTCTCCCCTGTAAGAACATAAAGCCCAGCTCCCAGTAGAACACCACTCATGGGAGGCTCTTTATTTAAGAAGCTGGATTATTCTAGAATCTAGATGTATGCTCCTCTTTTCAATTTCAAGTGAGGAGGAGAGGGAGCGATCACATGAAAGGATAGAGAACATAGTCACACATGGAACAAACAAGCCGGTTTAAAAATAAACACCACCACAATCACAACAACTCAAAAAGAACACCACATTGTAAATGTTACACCAAAGCAGCCTGTATACGATATAGAAAGGGAATGCCAGTGCTTTCACCCTACAAAAGCCCACTAGAAGCCTAAAGGGGAGAGGTGGGCTGTACTTTTGGCAGATCTGTCATGTCTATGGTGGTGCCCAATGAAGAGACGAGCCTGCTTCCATGGCAACACAGGGGCGAGATTGCTTTCTGTACTCGTGGGCTACTTCATGCTTAATGTAAAGCGACAACTTGGCGGAATTAATTGTGCGGGGAAAACAGAAAAGTCCCCAAATATTAAGTTTGGAAAATTGTTTTGAAAAGTATGGTTTTGTTTGAAAGCCCCTTCTCTCAAGCATGTACACACTGTCTCTCTCCATCACGCACACACATACCCACAGCAGGCTTTCTAGAACTTTCAACCGACCATTTTCAAGTGCTCTCACACCCTGTACCAGCAGCAACATGAACATCTTTAACGAACAAGAAAGCAATTTCATTTCCCAGCAGTGACAAAATGAAGGTGGAGGAGAGAGGGAGAGGGAGAGAGGGAGGAGAGGGAAGAGAGGAAGAGAGCAGTGAGAAGGGGAGAGAGGAAGAGAGGGAGAGAGGAAGAGAGGAAGAGAGGAAGAGGAGTGAGAGCCAGAGAGGACAGAGAGGGAGAGATGGAAGCGAGGAAGAGAGGGGAGGAGAGGGAGGTGAGGAGAGGAGGAGGAAGAGGGAGAGGGAGAGATGGGGAGTGTTGTTTGGACTCGATCTTGTGATGCGTGTCAGAGTAGTCATGTCCCTTTCAGTGTACCATCATGATTTTATTATATTTCGTTTCTTGTTCATTCAACTTATTCGTTTTCTCAAATGAAAACATATCAGATATGGGATCCATATCTCGATTAGAACTCAATAAAGCACTATGAAAGGAACACATGCGAAAGAGAGAGAGAAAGACAGAGACCGAGAGACCGATGAGGGAACAGAATTGTTAAATAAAATCATCTCACACCCATCCTTCAGACATTAGATGACAAAACACCAAAACCATCTGTATTGACTGCAGTGGTGAAAACAGGACTCCCCTGTAGTGGTCTGACAGCGGCATACACACTTGATCAAACAGCTGAGATGCAGTCTCCTCTCCAATCACAACCTATACATCCCGCATCCTGGGTGTGTGTGCGTGTGTGTGTGCGTTTGTGTGTGTGTGGTGTGTGTGTGTGTGGTGTGTGTGTGTGGTGCGTGTGTGTGCGTACCTCCTACAGGTAGGTACTGGCCCCAGGGGTCTGTGTGTGTGTGTGTGTTGTGTGTCGTGTGTGGTGTGGTGTTGTGTGTTACCCTCCTACCGGTAGGTACTGTGTCCCAGGAGGTACAGGGTGTGTGTGTGTGTGTGTACCTCCTACAGGTAGGTACTGGCCCCAGGGGGTCTGTGGTGTGTGTGTGTGGTTGTGTGTGTGTGTGTGTGTACCTCCTACAGGTAGGTACTGGCCCCAGGTCAGGGTGTGGTGTCTGTGAGCACTGGCTACCACCGTCTCTTCCAGAGATTGATGCTTCAATGAATTAGCAGCAATGGTTTCACAATCGCCTCTTGGCCCACTGTCTCCTGGCAACATAACTCAAGGAGAGGGTCGGTTTGACTCTCCTTCAAACAGCCTTGTGTGTGAGATATGTTTGGAAGTGCTAATAATGCTGAGAGAATTCTTGGCCCACCCCTAGACAGATGGTGCTCTTATACACAGATGTAGAGCGAGAGAGAGAGGGGGGAGAGAAAGAGACAGAGAAGGAGAGAGAGAGAGAGGGGGAGAGAAAGAGGACAGAGAAGGAGAGAGAGAGAGAGCGTAGACAAAGAGACAGAGAAGAGCAGAGAGAGAGGAGAGAGCGAAGGAGAGAGAGAGAACGAGACAGAGAGATCACAGACTTGATATCCTTCCTATCCCTCTTTCACTCGTCTCTCTTTGAGGACATGCGGATCACAAACACACACACACAAACACACACACGCACACACACGGCTCAGTGTGTAAAAGCAAGACAAATCCCGGGTGGTGAATTGAACAGGCCCTAACAAGGGCCATCAAAGGGGCCCATCTTAAGGGGATCTCTGAACTACAAGCCTCTGGAAACCTCCAGAGCTTTGGGAGGGAGAGAAGGGAGACAGTTGTGGAGAGAAGACTATGGAAGAGAGGGAGGAAGAGAAGAAAGGAGAGAAAGGAGCTCAAATGACTGATAGAGGGAGAGAGAGAGAGAGAGAGAGGAGAGAGAGAGATATAGAGAGAGAGAGATCGAGAGATAGATAGAGAGCGATCGAGCTAGAGAGATGAGATGTATACGAGCAGAGAGAGAGATGAGAGAGAGAGAGACACAGAGTCTTGGCCCATGACCGAGGGCTGAGAAACTCATGACATAGATATGACGAGTACGGACGTTCTTTACAGCTACAATCAGGCTAGCGAGTGTTTCGCATCGTAAAGCACACCCAGCCAGCGCAGATAATTGATACAAGCAAAGGCCAAGTGAGCTCAATTTATGACTGGGGTGCGGTTGAGTATGAACTTGGCTGTGTGTGTGGGTGTGAGTGAGTGAGTGAGTGGGAGAGAGAGAGGAGCAAACAGGGAGAGAGAGTCCCGTGTTTTGGGGGAGGAAGAGGGATTCATGTCTTTATTTGGTGTTTGTCTGCTTTCCACTTGGCTCGGCTGAGGATGTCACAGGAGACCAGGGTCAACTGGAGGGCAGGGAGTTCTACACACCGCTCACAGGGGGAGCCCGACATGGTTACACATACACGCAGACAAAACAACATACTGTAGAAGAAGAACTTACACACAACACACACACACACACACTCCCTCATCGCTTCACGAGAACTCTCAGGTCACAGCAGACCGGGGTCAGAACAGACAGAAAGCTCCTACATATGTCTTGTAATAACATCCAAACATGTGCCTGCCTGCGTGCGTCAGGCGTGTAAAAACAGCTCGCACGCTGTCTGCGAGTCCCGCTGCGCTCCGCTCTCACGAGGACCTTAGAACTCCTCCGCAGCCGCGTCAACCTCAAACGAGGGGGGACGCGAGCCAGCGGGACTTCCGAACGGAAACACGGACGCGTTTTTGAAGAGGGGGAGAAAAGGAAAAAGAGAAAAAAAGGTCAAGCTCAAAGTTGGATTGATCAAGTCGTCCTTCTCTACGGACACAGAGCTTCCTTTGTGCGGTTTGCCGCCTCTTTGACCTTTTTTCAGGCCGCTGCAGAAGCCACATGTGGCGTCGGAGCGGAGAGGAGGAGGAGGAGGGCGGGGGAGGGAGGGACACAGCTGTTTTGTGTTTAACACACCGGCACAGATTGCAGAACTGGCGTGGCAAGACGGGCACCTACTGCCGACCTGGGCACCATCCTCTCTGCCTACCTTGGTGCCCACGGTGCTCGTGGTGCAGACGAGGGGTTATCGGCCCCGCCCCAGGATCCCCTCCGACTCAATATCAAAAACATGCTTTTGCAGGGGTCCGCAGACAGAGGAGGGATAGAAAGTAAAATGGAAATAAAAGAATAAACAAGGGGATAACAACGGGGGGAAGATATGGGAGGCTGCAAGCCATCCACGGCAGAGCAGCTGGCAACGACATCCTCCACAAACCTGGCAACGCAAATGACATGGGAGCATCTCAGAGTCGAGGGAGAGAGGAGAGAGACAAGAAAGAGACCTTTGAGAGAGAGATGAAAGAGAGAGGACGGAGATGAGAGAGAGGAAGAGAGACTCCCCGAAGAGAGAAGAGTGAGAGTAGGAGAACAGACGAACCGATGCGCAGATGAGAGAGAGAGAGAGATATAGAGAGGAACTGTTGAGATGACGACTTCCTTACTGCACCGGAGACGAGTGAGAGAGAACAGACGCAGAGACGATCTGAGGAGAACGACTTGGGAGAAAGATGAGAGAGAGAGAGACGTAGCTCACGAGAGAAATGACCCGACGAGGAGAGAGAAGAGAGAGGGAGAGAGAGAGAGGCGCGAGAGAGAGACGGACGAGAAAGCTGAGAGAGAAGAGAGAGAGAGATGTGAGAGTAGAGCCGCGTAGGAGAACGAACTTTAGTTATCAGATGGAAATCACAAATGAGGCCCGATGATACCCTCGAGATGCATTTCAGGTGCGGAGGAGACCCACCCACGAGAACCGAGCAAGGGAGAGGGCGAAGTGAGCGGATCATGAGGAGCAGAGATGAGCAGTAGGGGAGGAGGAGGGACGAGAGAGAGAGAGAGAACGAGAGAGAGAGGGAGGAGAGAGAGGGGAGGGAAAAGCTTTAGAGTGAGCAGGAGAGAGTGGGAAGCAGAAAGTGGGAGAGGCCAAAGTGGGAAGAGAGTTAAAAGAAAAAGAGAGGGTGTGCAAGTTTGTGAGAGAAAATAATGGAGGAGAGAGGAGAGAGAGGAGAGGAGAGAGAGAGAGAGAGAAGTTTGGGGTGGGGGTTGGGTGTTGGTGGAGATAACATGCCCGGGTCTCCAGACGCCTGTGCTAATTAACACAGTTCCACACACACACACAGGTCCCCTGTCTACCGAGTGGGGCCAACAGGCAAGGCGCCGGGTTTGTGAGGGTGTGTGTGTGTGTGTGTGTGAGGGTGTGTGTGTGTGTGGGGGGGAGGCAGCAGCGACGCCTGAGGGAGGGAAGGAGGTGAGGTGAGTCAAGGCTTTGGCCTCGTCTGGAGGTGAGTCTGCACCCCTGTGCCCCCCTCGTCTACCCCCGTATACCCATCCATCTGGCGGGCAAGGAAGGGAGAGAGAGAGGAGGGATGGAGGGATGGAGGGATGGAGGGATGGAAGGCAGAAGATGGATGGGGAGCAGAGGGCAGAGACGCTGAGAGCCCGGTCAGGGCAGTCGGTCAGTCAGATGAAGAGATGGAACAGAGGAGAAGAGAGAGAGAGAGAGAGAGAGAGAGAGAGGTAGAGGCGAAGGAGAGAGAGAGAGGGGGAGCGATGAGAAGGAGAAGAGAGAGGCCCAATGAGCCTGCACAAGCGCGGTCACAGCACCATAGACACAAATCTCAGTTCCGACTCATTACCCTGGTGGGCTATAAATCAGCCTGACCTGGCCTGGTCTGGTCTAGCCCAGTCTGGAGAACAGAAAGAAGGCCGGGAGATGAAGAAGGCAGAGAGAGAGCTCGAGCTCACAAAACACAAAACCACAGAGAGAGAAAAGCACTCCTTCTCCACCTCCCCCCTTCAACAGAAGCACATTCATTCACAAGCCTGGCCCGCCACACAACAAGGACATTTTTCCATTTGAACTATGTCAAGCGGTTTACTCGCTCCTTCTCACACACTTGATTTCAACTGAGTGGCGCAGACACCGGATAGCAATCTACCTAGCTTCAAGTGTACACTGTGGAGCTATTTGGTTTGGTGTGGAAAAGGGCTGCCATTAGAACAAAACCACTTGTGAAGCCAGAAGCTAACCGCTAGGCCGTCTAGTGATAACTCAGAGGCAAGCCCACCCTGTGCTTGCTTGTTCCCACCCTGTGCTTGCCTGTGCCCACCCTGTGCTTGCCTGTTCCCACCCTGTGCTTGCCTGTTCCCACCCTGTGCTCGCTTGTGCCCACCCTGTGCTCGCTTGTTCCCACCTGTGCTTGCCTGTGCCCACCCTGTGCTCGCTTGTTCCCACCCTGTGCTTGCCTGTTCCCACCCTGTGCTCGCTTGTTCCCACCCTGTGCTCGCTTGTTTTCACCCTGTGCTTGCCTGTGCCCACCCTGTGCTTGCCTGTTCCCACCCTGTGCTTGCTTGTTTTCACCCTGTGCTCGCTTGTTCCTCTGGCTTCCAGAGACGTGCACCGCTAGGGGAACGCGTCACCACTGTACGGTCTGAGGCAGCGGAGCGCATGGGGGGTCGAGTTGTAAAACCAACTCTATTTGATTGGCAGTGGGGCATGGCGTGTGCTTTTCCACGCCGCGCGTCAGCGTGCGAGGGGGCGGAGCTCCAGGATTTCTCAGGAACAATCTTCCAGGCCGCAGCTTCTCGTTTGCAGAGCAACAGGTGGAGAGAGAGATGCGGGGTGAGAGAGGGAGGCTGCAGGGTGAGAGAGTGAGGCTGCAGGGTGAGAGAGTGAGGCTGCAGGGTGAGAGAGTGAGGCTGCAGGGTGAGAGAGAGGCTGCAGGGGGGAGCGAGGCTGCAGAGTGAGAGTGTGAGGCTGCAGGGTGAGAGAGAGGCTGCAGGGGGGGGAGCGAGGCTGCAGTGGGGGGAGCGAGGCTGCAGGGTGAGAGAGGGAGGCTGCAGGGTGAGAGAGAGTGAGGCTACAGGGTGAGGAGAGAGTGAGGCTGCAGGGTGAGAGAGTGAGGCTGCAGGGTGAGAGAGTGAGGCTGCAGGGTGAGAGAGGGAGGCTGCAGGGTGAGAGAGAGAGGCTGCAGGGTGAGAGAGCGAGGCTGCAGGGTGAGAGAGAGTGAGGCTGCAGGGTGAGAGAGTGAGGCTGCAGGGTGAGAGAGTGAGGCTGCAGGGTGAGAGAGAGGCTGCAGGGTGAGAGAGAGGCTGCAGGGGGGGAGCGAGGCTGCAGGGTGAGAGAGTGAGGCTGCAGGGTGAGAGAGAGAGGCTGCAGGGTGAGAGAGTGAGGCTGCAGGGTGAGAGAGAGTGAGGCTGCAGGGTGAGAGAGTGAGGCTGCAGGGTGAGAGAGTGAGGTGAGGCTGAGGCGAGGGTGAGAGAGTGAGGCTGCAGGGTGAGAGAGCGAGGCTGCAGGGTGAGAGAGCGAGGCTGCAGGGTGAGAGAGAGTGAGGCTGCAGGGTGAGAGAGTGAGGCTGCAGGGTGAGAGAGGGAGGCTGCAGGGTGAGAGAGTGAGGCTGCAGGGTGAGAGAGAGGGAGGCTGCAGGGTGAGAGAGTGAGGCTGCAGGGTGAGAGAGTGAGGCTGCAGGGTGAGAGAGTGAGGCTGCAGGGTGAGGCTGCAGGGTGAGAGAGTGAGGCTGCAGGGTGAGAGAGTGAGAGGGTGAGAGAGTGAGGCTGCAGGGTGAGAGAGTGAGGCTGCAGGGGGTGAGAGAGTGAGGCTGCAGGGGGTGAGAGTGAGGCTGCAGGGTGAGAGAGTGAGGCTGCAGGGTGAGAGAGAGAGGCTGCAGGGTGAGAGAGAGAGGCTGCAGGGTGAGAGAGTGAGGCTGCAGGGTGAGAGAGTGAGGCTGCAGGGTGAGAGAGAGAGGCTGCAGGGTGAGAGAGAGAGGCTGCAGGGTGAGAGAGAGAGGCTGCAGGGTGGAGAGAGTGGAGGCTGCAGGGTGAGAGAGAGTGAGGCTGCAGGGTGAGAGAGAGAGGCTGCAGGGTGAGAGAGAGGCTGCAGGGTGAGAGAGTGAGGCTGCAGGGTGAGAGAGTGAGGCTGCAGGGTGAGAGAGTGAGGCTGCAGGGTGAGAGAGAGAGGCTGCAGGGTGAGAGAGTGAGGCTGCAGGGTGAGAGAGTGAGGCTGCAGGGTGAGAGAGAGAGAGTGGAGGCTGCAGGGTGAGAGAGTGAGCTGCAGGGTGAGAGAGTGAGGCTGCAGGGTGAGAGAGTGAGGCTGCAGGGTGAGAGAGTGAGGCTGCAGGGTGAGAGAGTGAGGCTGCAGGGTGAGAGAGTGAGGCTGCAGGGTGAGAGAGAGAGAGTGAGGCTGCAGGGTGAGAGAGTGAGGCTGCAGGGTGAGAGAGTGAGGCTGCAGGGTGAGAGAGAGTGAGGCTGCAGGGTGAGAGAGTGAGGCTGCAGGGTGAGAGAGTGAGGCTGCAGGGTGAGAGAGTGAGGCTGCAGGGTTGAGAGAGGGAGGCTGCAGGGTGAGAGAGTGAGGCTGCAGGGTGAGAGAGGGAGGCTGCAGGGTGAGAGAGTGAGGCTGCAGGGTGGAGAGAGGGAGGATGCGCAGGGTGAGAGAGTGAGGCTGCAGGGTGAGAGAGTGAGGCTGCAGGGTGAGAGAGTGAGGCTGCAGGGTGAGAGAGTGAGGCTGCAGGGTGAGAGAGTGAGGCTGCAGGGTGAGAGAGTGAGGCTGCAGGGTGAGAGAGTGAGGCTGCAGGGTGAGAGAGTGAGGCTGCAGGGTGAGAGAGTGAGGCTGCAGGGTGAGAGAGTGAGGCTGCCCCCCTCTGAAACACACACAGCCGGCTGAACCACAGGAGCCCCCTCCAGATCACTGTTAAACTGTGACCCAATTAATTTCCTCTCCACACTCCAGATTAGAACATGAAAGAACTGAGAAAGAGGAGGAAGGGAGGAGGTAGGTGGGGGGAGGGATGGAGGGAGAGTTTGAGAGAGAGAGAGAGAAGAAGATGTGCGAGAGAGACGAGAGAGAGAAATCGTACATTTGGCCATATCTTACATTAGACTTTCTGCATGGGGAGAAAAAAATTCAATTACACGGGTTTGAGGATGACAGCACAGCCTCTCTCAGGCTTCCAGGCAGGGCCAGGGAGCGTAACTAGGGAGCGTAGCTAGGGCGCGTAGCTAGGGAGCGTAGCTAGGGTGGTGAGGCAGGGTGTGCCCTGTGGCACCCTGCGCTCCTGCTCTATGTTAATGTGTTAATGGCCACTTGTTCTGCACTCGGCAGGGATGTCTCTGTGTGTGTGTGTGTGTGTGTTTGTGAGAGAGAGAAAGTGAGCGTGGGTGTGTGTGAGAAAGAGAGTGTGAGAGAGTAAGCGTGTGTGCGCGTGGGTGTGGAGTGTGAGAGAGTATCGCCTGGGTGCATGTGTGGGTGCGTGTGTGAGAGAGAGTAAGCGTGCGGGAGTGTGTAGTGTGTGTGCGTGAGAGAGAAGAGAGAGAGAGAGAGAGAGAAGGAGAGAGAGAGTAGAGAGAGAGGGAGTAGTTAGCACAAGTGTGTGTGCATGTGAGAGATAGTGAAAGTAAGCATAGGTGTTTTTGTTTGTATGTATGTATGTATGTATGTATGTGTTTGTGAGTGAGTGAGTGAGTGAGTGAGTGAGTGAGTGAGTGAGTGAGTGAGTGAGTGAGTGAGTGGAGAGAGAGCGAGAGAGAGAGGAGAGGAGAGAGAGAGAGAGAGAGAGAGAGAGAGAAAGGGCCTGCTATCCTGACTCTGGTATTTGAGAATAGAAAAACTCTGCAGGGACTTCAAAGCAACAGCTCACCATTTTCTCTGCTGATTGCTTCTGTGTGATATACATGTACACACACACACACACACACACACACACACACACTTGCCTAGCCAAGTAACACCACTCCCTTGGATTGAAGTGCTAAAACAGTACAGCACTAAGGCAGCGCCCGATTTTCACATTACAAGCTTTTAAAAGTTGTGTCGCTTCCAGCTCTCCAACCACTCATCTCTCGTCACACCAGGGTCATGCCGTCATGCAACACTAAAACCCTGACGCCCCCCACAACAGCTGGAAAGGTTAACAACCATATTTCACCAAAAAGCAGCTTACGGAGGAAAGAGTCAAATGAACCAAAAAGCAGCAGAGGAGCAGCAAGCCCAGGGCCGGAGGGCAGATCGGAGGGCCCCGAGGGAGTGACGTGATGTTCTCCACGTTCTCCGTGTTCTCCGCAGTCCCGGGCCAATCAGGAGGCAGCGCAGGAACACGCCAGCTCGGCCTCCTCATCCAGGAAAGGGAGGGGCTGCACAACGTAAACAAGCCCGCCATGGGGGGGGTCTCTCGGGGAAGGGACTGGCGCTATCTGCGTTCTTATCTCATCTGGCATAACTGTGTTATGAGGGGCGGCCTGGCCTACAGATGGCCGGGAGAGTGGGCTGAGGTGGGAGACGGAGTGAGGAGACAGAGTGAGGAGAGTGGACCTTACACACATCTGGTTTTACTCAGGATGCCTTGGATTCCATGTCTGGCTGTTTCGTATTTCACGCTTAACCCGCCCTGACTCCACACCCCCCCCCTTCCCTTCTGGCTGCTTTGGGGCAGCGTAAAAAAAGTGTGCACCCCTGCACACAAAGCAAACCCTTCTTTTCAAACATGACTGTAAAAGGGTGGAAGGGGAGGAAGGTGGGTGGGTGGGAGGGAGGGGAAGTCGTGGAAGGAAGGGAAGAGAAGAATGGGGGGGGGAGAGGGCGGGGGAGGGCGGGAGGGGGTCAAGGAGGCAAAAGTGCCCCCAGAGAACATTCCTGAAGGGCTTTGGTATGCCCGCTGCCCCCCTGCCGTGTGGAGGGGGTATCCCCGGGGGCCCACTTTAAAGGCTCCCTCGGACTGGGCAGGACCTTCCTGTGTCAGCCCCCAGCCTTGATGATGTCCACTGAGGCTAGGGCTGTGGAGCTGAGGGTCAGGTCTCTGGAGCTCAGGACTACAGAGACATACACAGGGACGTGGGGTCAGGAGACGACCTACCCTGACACGTCCTCCATCACTGGTCAAGGCTATGGACCACAGCTGCTTCACAGAAGAGAGGGGGGGAGGGAATCTTTCTCGATAAACTCGAACCGAGAAGGTTTGTTTAGGGTATCAGAGGACCGTTTTTTATAGTCTGGACCTAGTTCTGGACCTAGTTATGGACCTAGTTAATATGGACCTAGTTCTGGACCTAGTTCTGGAGTTAGTTCTGGACCTCGTTCTGGACCTAGTTACGGAGCAAGCCATTGTGACTTTCTCAACAGACCCCTCTTCATCACTCCTCCTCATGCAGTCAAGACACCCACGTAGCAGAAGCCATCACCTCATCATTTCCCTTTCTGCCAAAGCGACAGACCACCGCTTCCTCCGTTCCCCTGGCAACCGAGGGACGAGTGGCAGCAGTGATGTCAGACAATTCAATTAGTGAGCAGCCAAAGAGGAGATCAGAGTTAGAACTCACCCACGCCCCTCCTCCTTCTCTCCTCCTACCCTCCAAACACACCCCTCTCCCCCCCCAAGGCCCCGGTTACCGCTGACAACGCTTAGCCCGGGCTCACTCTAATAGCCCATAATATGATTTTATGCTGTGTTTCAGCTCCTTTTTACTAGCCCTAAAACAGCACTCTGTCATAGAAGCACAATAAAAACAGATATATTTCTTTATTAGTCCCCGTGAACCGTATCGTGTGCATCTGCACTCTCTGCCTTTCTCTCGCTCTCGCTACAAAAGAAACTAATATTCAGGAGCGAGGCGGTTTCTTCGCTGGTTGAAGACTAGACTCCGAGTCATTATTACCTTGAGCCTTCGCCCGCTCCCCCGTGTCATTCACTCAGAACCTAATGGATGTTTTATTATAATAAAATGAACACAATATCTTGCTGCCATAAATAGCCTACTTAAAAAGTCATTTTCCTGGGCCGACGATATGTTTGACTGTCCATCACGCCGGGGGCGCTGCGCTGCCAACGCTGATGTTTAATTCAGGGACGGTACAATTTACACAACGAGGGAAACGGAGACTATAGGTGTTCAGGAGACCGCAGGCGTTCCCGTTTCAGCGCCCGCCACCCGCCCACCTCCCTTACACACCTCATGTTCGTCCCCCCGGCCATCCCTATCAACGCTATTTCACGTGTGTGATCTTCACTTCATCTGGGAGAGCAGAGAGGGTGTTGTGTACTGAGGGTTCCTGCAAACGCTCTCTGCTTTTCAGGTTAATGGTCACCATGTTTGGCCGGGAGATGGATAGTACTAGTTAGGTCCCATGCCGGAAGGATCTCAGGGTTCCAGGTGTGAGAGATGATTACCGCCATAGCTGGGAATGTATGTCGCCCTATATACTGTCCTACAGTTTTATATGTACCTCCAATTCCATACAGTCCAACCCCCTGTCGATCTAACACACCAGCACGTCTGATTGTGAGTGTGTGTGGGCCTGTGGTGGGTGTTTTGTATGTGTGCGCGAGTGTCATCATAGCGTGCGTGTTTTGTCTATCTGTGTGTGGTCGGGGGAAGCGAGAGAGAATCCAATCTCTCACACAGAGGAGCAGAGACAAGCAGGCAGATGTGCCGCGGGCCCACCCTAACCCCGGAGGTATCCATGAATGAAATGACAGGATTACAGGGGTATTAGAAAACCCACTGAGATGGCTGATAATGCTGTTTACGGTCGGGCGTCACACCGCTCGCAGGGAAAGAGTCAAACTGTTTGACTAATGAAAATACGGACGCTCTTCTCCAAGTCGCCAGGCTGAGTAAACTCTAAGCCCGGGCTTTAACGTCTGGTGAGAGGACGAGGGGATTCGAGCGTCAACGCTAGCTAAGATAAAGCTTTGAGAAACATGTGCGAATCGCTCTTAAAAACTGGAGGCGGCGAACGAACGAACCAAACTATCCGGACTGGAGGATTGGGATTATTGTTGTGTCAACAACCCCCACAGATAATAGTAATTACTGTCCTCGTTGCGTCGCCCTATCAGGCTGAAGCAACGACTTAGCAGGCTGACAGGCTGCTCCTAATTACCAAGAACCGCCAATTACTAGCTCCATTTCATTATTTATATAGCTCTTCACATCCAAATAGGAAGTGACTCGTGACTCCCAGCAGTGTGATAAGGATGGCAGCTGCATTGAACGGACCCTCTGTGGTCTTTCAGTTAACTGAGAGTGGGGACTGCAGAGCTAGTTAGCATGCTAACTACTTTGAGTTAACTGAGAGTGGGGACTGCAGAGCTAGTTAGCATGCTAACTACTTTGAGTTAACTGAGAGTGGGGACTGCAGAGCTAGTTAGCATGCTAACTACTTTGAGTTAACTGAGAGTGGGGACTGCAGAGCTAGTTAGCATGTTAACTACTTTGCCTTCATATCAAATTCAAATTTAGTATGTCCTGTTATGCCGGCATGCTTTCTAGCTATTCGGAAACCACGGACCCCCAGCTGGTCAGATATTGTACCCATTATACTTGTAGCCATAAAACCTGCTGTCTTAAATTCTACAAAGTGCTACTGAGTGTCACCCTGTTCTTTTTTCATACTGTGTCATCCACAATAGCTAACTGACTACACAAAAATAACTATAATTTTCTGAGATACTATGCAGAACGGTAGTATGCCATTTCAGACTCAGCGTCTGTCTTCACAAGTGCAATTTGTAAATGGAGGGCACAGGAGGTCCATAGGGGTTTGACATTACTTCCTGTCCAGCTTGCAATTACTTCCTGTCGTCTCCTAGCAGGAAATGCATTATCTTGTCCTCTCCCGTGTTCTTTTTCTTCTCCAATTTCTAAACACAGTTTGTTGATTTTGACATTTGTTGAAAGAGACGAGCAATTTCAACACAGTCTGAGACATAATTGCACAATGTTCAAATAATATCATATTTAAATAAGTTCTCTTTAAAATGGCTGGTTTACTTATAACTGCCAACGTAAAACACCCCAACAAACAATCTCTTTCCATCTCTGGTGATTGCTCACTCACTCACTCACACACACACACACAAACTGCACGCTTTCCATCCCACTGCTGCCCAGTATAGCGTCCAGTGACGGTTGAGGAGAGGTAAGGGTGGGTGGAGAGGCTGAAAATTCTACTACCGTTTCTGCTCCAATGAATCCTGCGAGAACTTGGCATGGCGCTGGGAGATTTGTATGTCTCTCGAACAGACATAAAACTATTTGAGAGCTTTAGTCTGGTGTCTCTCGCTCAGCAAGGTCTCTCACCCGGTCTCTCTCTCTCTCTCCGTTTCTCTCTCTCTCACTCCGACAAGGCTGGGCCTGTTTAGCTTATGTTCCCATAAAGCTTGACGGCCACATTTCTCAACCCCCGGAGTGCAGATGGCCGATTAGTTGGCGAGGCGCTCGTGTCCTTTCTGGAAGCACAGGCCCGGTGATAATGTGAAAGATAACCAACGCAACACTTTGTTGCCCCGGAGAAATATGTCACAAGCTACATTGCCATATCCTTACAAGGCAACAGAGTCCCTAAGATACAGTGAAGCTAGATCAAGCTCTCCATTCCACACGTTTGGAAGTTTTTTCAGCGAGGATGTGTACAGAATCGCACCTAAAAATCGTTTGTTATGGTCATTCTGAAGGTTCTCAATAAAGCTCCTGCTCACAGCTAACTGACAAACAACAAAACCCCCCCACACGTGCCACTCATTAGAGGTGGGCGTTCGAGCTCTAAAGCTATCCACACTTCAAAAGAACCAGCGCTCGCACAGAACCTGATACAGTCCACAAAACCGTACTACAGACCCCGGTAGAGTTGGTCCAGAGCGCAGAGCATTCAGATGACAGGTGCGTGGGGCGGTTCCTGTTTGCAGGGGCTTGGAGTGGAGGAGTGTTTGTGGCCTGGAGGTCTGTTCCAACCACACCCTGGCATGAGACACCGGCACCGCCAGCCTCGACAGCTTGGATAATCACAGGGGGTGGTGGGATACTGGAGGGTTGGTGCACCATGTTGAGGTTGGCGGACTGTGGGAGGCAGGGCAGGATGGAGGGATGGAGGGAGGGATAAAGAGGGGAGTGGATGGATGGAAAGAGGGAGGGAGGGAGGGAGGCAGGGCAGGATGGAGGGAGGGATAAAGAGGGGAGTGGATTGATGGAAAGAGAGTTGGAGGGAGGGAGGAGGATGGGAAGGAGGGAGGGAGGGAGGGAGGGAGGCAGGGAGGGATGGCAGGGAGGGAGGGAGGGAGGGGGTACGGGGATTGGGATGGGAGGGGATGGGAGTTTCTATTCTGGGATGCTTTCTTTGTCGTTATTTCTTTCTGTATTTCTGTATTTATCGTTTTGTGCTTTACTGTGCTGTTTCGTGGGCGTGTCTTCGTGTTCTTTCTGTTTCTTTCTGTTTGTTTGGTGTGTGTGGGGTGCGTGGGTTGCTGCAGGACCCGGTGCTTTTTGTGATTTGGGTACCCCCAAGGACTTGGCATTCACAGTGCAGGATGCGCAAAAATTCTCTAAGTAAGCTCTGGAAGGCCTGTGAGAAGCATGTTCCTGCTTCGGTTCAGCCAATCACAGCTCAGGTGTAGCCTGGGGGGGAACTGTAACGTTTGCTTGTTTTACACATTCTGAATACCATGTCTAGATGCAGCTTGGAATACCCAACTTTGGTACTGTTAAATCTTTGATGCCTGCAATTTAATTATACATAGATTGCCTTGGAGGAAGGAAAATAGAAACAGCTATCTACTATAAATAAATCACAGCAACATACATTCTCACGCCCTTTTGACACACACACATGCACCAATTGGAAGTGTGTTTTTGCAACCAATTTTACAATAAATGTTTAATCCATGGACACAACTTTCACTGACAGTACATATGCAGCTCGACATTAAAGTATGGGTCATAACTACGATTCTGTGTAACCAATGAATAATTCACTCATAATTGGGGATGCTTTCTTGTACCGTGAGTCATTCTAGATATCATAAAGAGGACTTTTGATGTTGGACAGCTTCTTTCCACATGATTAACCTGAACTGACTTCAAAAGTGTCATGTCCCGAGGGCGAAACCCAAAACAAATGCAATCCTGAGCGAGAACATTTGATCCTTTTCTGAAAAACAGCCAGAACATTCGGCTTCCCCTTCCGAATATTAAGCACTAAGGAGGAGACGACGACTCAAATAACCGTCTTTTATATAATCGTTCCTCTTCTCTTTGTCAACGTTAAAACAAGTTCTTCTCTGGGGGTATGTGGTTCTGAGGAAAGGCTCTCAGAGTCTTCAGTGTGGGGGCGTGAGGGTGAGAACTCCCAATGCCAAGTCTCAAAACACACGGAAATGTGTCACAGGAAAGGGCCACACCATCAAGCTGATTTGGACTAAATACACTCACACTTGCTTTGTGGACACAACAGCTGAGGCCAAGGTTACTCTCATGGGAGCCACAAGCTAACACGCCCATCATATTCAACACTTTGGAGAACAATAGATGGCAGAAAAATACAAATGATTCGCTCTCATGCACCCCAAATCATTTCATCCCCAAACACCTCTTGGCTCCGAGGCTCTGCAGAAGCCACACCCCCTGGGGGAGATGATTGACATCTCTAATCCACGCCCGCACAACAAACCCCCTTGTCATTAGCATTAGCATGGCATTTCCATGATCATCTGGGACCACGGAGAGAGGGGAGGAGGGCTGAACGAGAGAGAAACACGGAAAAGTCTGAATCGTTAAACATGGTTCTGTTTTTGGGTCACGAAACCTAGCTTCGGCACCTCAAGCGACTCCTCGCCCAGATCCCCTCCTCGCGCTCACGCTCGCGAATGATCGGCGACTCCTCCCTCACTCTTCGCGCGAAGATGAGCAAGAAAGAGTGAAGCATGAAAGAAACAGAGAGACAGAATGAGATACGGGAGACAGAAGACTAGGACACATGATACATTTGGCATGGTGCGCATACGCCGCATATGAACGAAAGAGACGCCGCATAAGACTAGGACAACCGAGACGCGAGAGGGCGCACAGAAAGCAGGAAGCAACGCTGACCCGCACCTAGCAGTACTACGCCGCGCGACGATGACACCGAATCCGACGCACGCCAAGAGAGCACGAGACAGGACCGACGAGCAGAAGCAGAGACACCGCGCCGCCGACGACAGCGGAACAGAGCAGACGAGTAGCAACAGACGACGCAGAGACAGCCAGCAGCGCGAGTAAGCAGAGGCACCGCCTACGCCGCGCGGCATAGAAACAGCGCGAAGAAGATGACTAGGCAGAGCAGACGGCACGCACTAGAGCAAAGACGGCAGAAGAGCAGGAAGCGAACGACGCAGCCAACGCCGCACACACGCGCGCGCAGAGACCCGACAGCACGCGCCGCAACTCTACCGAGACGCAAGAGCGGGAAACCGCTATGGTTAGTCGCAAGAGAAGGCAAACAGAGAGATACGCAGCAGCAGCGAATGGCAGAAGAAGGAATGCACGAGACGAGATCTTACACGACGCAGCCGCTCAGCACAAAGGAGAGCTGAAGGAGCCAACGGAAGAGAAAAGCAGACGACGCACAAGAAGAGAGAGAGAGAAGAGCCCAGACGACGATAGACTCCGCCTCGTTCCACCCCACTCTAATAACTCCCACAGGCAGCACACACTGCAGCCACCTGGGGTAGCCTACATTCCAACACAGCCATGGATCGTACGTAAGCAACACTGCCAGCCTACCCAGGCCACGAGGGGGGAACGTGGCTGTAGAAAGTAGAGCACTGGGGATCTCACCTAAACCAACAGCCTGATTAGGAGAAGCATTAGGGAAGGACTGCCGTCTGGTTGCTAAGCCCACCACAGGTGGACCAAGACCTAGCAACGGAGCCAGAGGGAGGGGAAGGGGAAGGGTCGCTTCTGTGGCTTGAGAGATTTCACAGCGAGACCCGCAGGAAAGTGAAACGAGGTGTGGTGAGAGAATGTGGGCTCCCGCCCAAACACAACCGTCGTTAATGGCAACATTTGTCTTTCATCGCCGCTGTGACTTGTGAGAACTGAAGTCATACGCAGTCAGAATAAACCAGAGCCAAATAGTAACTGTAGCAGCTGTCTGTCTGGGATAAAATAACATTTATATGTACTGAGGAAACTTCTTTAAATGAGAACGAGTCTATATATAGACATCTAATCCCTGAGAATTTCAACGTTTATTGGTCTGAGAAGCAAAAACGTATTTCAAAATCTAAGTACGCTAACCTTTCTGTCCTGCCAAGAGCGGTTATATAATTAGAGCTTTATTTCTAACTAGACCATACCGACCTCTCACCCTCCGGACCTCACTGCTATCGTGTCAATCAAAACGGCCAATCAAACATAAGTACTGGGTTATAGTCGGGCACGTTAAAATCGCTCACATTTCGTTAGGTTTTCATATTTATCACGGAGGCATGAGCTGAAATAATGAAACGTTTAAAAACGAAAATAGTTTCCAGAGCCTTTTGTACTTGTTGCCAACTGAATCACATCATGGTTGTCATGCAGTTGGGCACCCAGGCTAGAGCAGTGACGAAAAATATCCCAGGTAAGGAAGACAGAACATCTATCCCTGCAATGTGGCCACGCTTACTCCCCCACCCTCCCACCCTCCCTCCCTACCCCTCCCTCACGTCCCTCCCTCCCCCTCCCTCCCTCCCCTCCCTCCCTCCCTCCCTCCCTCCCTCGAGGCTAGCCTCCCCACTCTCTAACTCTGGCAGTGACAGCTAAACAATAGGGGCCAGAAAAGCCTTAACGAGGAGAAAAAGGAAGGTAAGCTAATTATGGCTACCTCCTATCTCGTCTGTCCACCCCCCCCACACACACACACTCCTCCCCCCCTCCCCCTAAACAGTGTGGCTGAGCCAAGCCCATCGTGAAAGAAATGAGGCTGGAAGTTGGTTTTTCCTGGACGCAGGCCAACAGGGTACCGTGGAAATTGCCCAAACTCAGCGTGGCGAGCAAGAAGGAAGAGTGTGAGAGAGGGGGGCGAGCGAGGAGGAATAGTGTGTGAGAGAGGGGGGCGAGCGAGGAGGAATAGTGTGTGAGAGAGGGGGGCGAGCGAGGAGGAATAGTGTGTGAGAGAGGGGGGCGAGCGAGGAGGAAGAGTGTGAGAGAGAGGGTGGCGAGAGTCCAGCGGTGAACGAATGGCACTTTACAGTGTGAGGAAGTCTAAAAATGAGAACGAAGAAGAAAAAAAAAGAGAGAAAGAAAAGAGAGCGGGAGAGCCAGAAAGGGAGAGAAATGAGAACGCGTGAGAGTACCGAGTGAAAGTGTAGTTTTGGATGTGAGGAGGAGAAAATCTACAGGTATGACTAGGAAGTGAAAGGATCCGTCAAAGTGAGAAAGACGGTGAGAAGAGAGGGGGGGGTAGGACTACCTACCTATGCCTGTAGTGGCGGGAGTCGAGAGAGAGGATACATGGCGTGGAGAGAGAGAAGGAAGGAGAGACGAGAGAGGAGAGAGCTGCTGTTACTCACCAGGGAGAGGCGAGCGGAGGTGCCGGGAGCGTGTTCGCCGCTGGAGCGGAACGGAGCTCGCCGCAGCCTCGCAGACCCTCGCCGGACGCTTCAAACGCAGGCAGCCGGAGCCCCGGGCAACGCCAGCCAATTAGCTGCACACCGCCGCTGACCCTCCGCTTCATTAAGGGCCTGGGCTCTGGGCAGGGGAGAGCAGGAGAGAAGGCTTACTGTCAGTACTGTCCAGACGCAGACACAAGGCCGATAACACACACACACACGCAAGGCCGATAACACACACACACGCAAGGCCAATAACACACACACACACGTGGGGAGAGGAAACAAGTACACACAGACGAAACCCTGCACGTTTGTGCCGGAGACACACATCACTAGGCTCACTATTTCTCCAACATGACACACACAGACACACACACCACGTCTCCTCCATCGTCGGTGCGGTGAGAGCCAGACTAGCCGAGCGGGGGGTCCTGACCAGGCCAGAGGCTCTCTAACTCACACACACACCCCACTGACAGCAACAGGTGCGGTGGCCGTCAGCTATGCAATTATCCGAAGCCCTCTCTGACCCCCCGCACTCCCCACCCACCCACCTTCCTTTAATGTCACACTAAGGGAGGGAAGTGAAGCTGAGAGCTGGTGGAGGGGTAGAGGGCTTGAAAGCTAGAGGAGGCGATGGGAGAGGAGGGAGAGACGGAGAGGGAGAGAGAGATGGTTGGGGAGGAGGGGGGAGGGGGGGGCGGGGCGTGGGGGATTGAAAGCTAGAGGAGGCGATGGGAGAGGAGGGAGAGATAGAGAGGATGGAGATGGAGGGGAGGCGATGGGAGAGGAGGGAGAGACGGAGAGGGAGAGAGGAGAGAGATGGAGGGGAGGGAGAGACGGAGAGGGAGAGAGAGATGGTTGGGGAGGATACCGACGCCGCTGTGGGTCCCTGGCGGAGGAAGCGATTTCTACCCGCTTCTCTTTTCATCTCAAATCCCTCTCCGGAGGGAGCCAAGGTGCGTGCGCGTGTGTGAGAGCGGTAAGCAGATCAAAAAGCGCAACACCTCCAGTCACCCACCCAACACCTAGCACGCAGCACGCAGCACGCAGCACGCGCAGCACAGAGAACATCCTTGTTCGGTGGTCCGGAGAGAGAGAGGGCTGCGCCCGCTAAATAACCGTATGCAAAACAAAAACACAAAAGGATTAAAGCGACCTGGGAAAACAACCCTTTTCATTCAGAAGGGGCGGGGCTGTTAGACTAGCTTCCAGACCGATTACATCCAATAAGCCTGGGCAGCCGTACTTGTGTGTGGCGTGTGCGTACCCCACACATGCATGTGTGTTTGTAGTGCATGTATTCACATGAGGACCCCATGGCTTACATCACCCTGTATAGTTCTGGTAACCTTAGAAGAGCACTCTACTCATCTCGCCGAAGGGGGGGATCGGGCTTTCTCTCTGCCTGTCGCGTGGCTCTCCTATTACACCCTTCGATCAGCCTAAAGTAGTGTTTGCGTGCCAGTCGCCACTGTAGCAATCATGGCCTTCAGAGCGGCTACATGCTCGGGTGGAGAGGAGATCGCCACTTTGAGTTTAAAAACAAGCCGAGGGTAAAAAGATCAATGGTCCATTTGAGTCCTTACTGGATGGGAGGGACAGTTCACAAACATAGTGGAGATTATGAAAGGACGGGCCGGGATGGTGGAAGAGGAGAGTGGTGGGGAAGGGGATGGGGAGAGAGAGAGCGGGGAGCGGGGGTGGGAGGGGGGGGGGCGTCCAGCTCATCTGGGTTCGAGCAGATTATCGATCGCAGAGACGCAGAGCCATTCATCACGGGCCACTCAAGCCCTTGGATAGATAACTCCTCTGATGATGCTCTGAGCTGGGGAGCTGCTGGGGAGCTGCAACCAGCTCCATCCATTATACCACACAAGGGGGATGGAGCTGGAGGCTGGGGGCTGGAGGCTGGGGGCTGAGGGCTGGATGGTGGGGCTGGAGTTGGGGGCTGGAGGCTGAAGACTGGGGGCTAAAGGCTGGGGCTGGGGCTGGATGCTGGAGTTGGGGGCTGAGGGCTGGGGGCTGGAGGCTGGAGTTGGGGGCTGAGGGCTGGGGGCTGTAGTTGGGGCTGAGGGCTGGGGGCTGGAGTTGGGGGCTCAGGCTGGAGTTAGGGGCTGAGGCTGGAGGCTGGGGGCTGGAGTTGGGGGCTGAGGCTGGAGTTGGGGGCTGGAGGCTGCAGATGGAAACAGGAGAAGCTAACTGGGAAGCTCCTGACAGCCAGTCCAGCGATGTGAAGGGGCCGTTTCCACAAGCGGGAGAAAGGAAAGAAAAAAAGAACAGGGTGCCATTGTTTTCGTTTCTTGGCCAAACAGTATTAGCAAAGCTGTTTTATAGCAGATAGCACAGCACTAGGCGACAGCACCAGGCGACAGCCAGCTCAGAGAAAGTGCTGAGTGGAAGGGTGTGTTGTGTGTGTGTGTGTGTGTGTGTGTGTGTGTGTGTGTGTGTGTGTGAAGTCAGACGCTGGGCAGGTGGGTGATCCTCCGTAATGAGCCAAGAAGGGACACAGAGAGAGTGGGGGAGGGGGGGGGTCAGAGACTGAGAGGTGAAGGGGGAGGGAGGGTAGGACACAGAGGAAGGGAAGAGACTGAGAGGTGAAGGAGAGAGGAGGGAAGGAGGGAGGGTAGACACAGAGAAGGGAAGAGAGACCACAAAAAGAGAAACAGAACAGCAGAGAGACAGAGAGCTGAGACGGTAGAGAGCTGAGAGGTAGAGAGACGCCCCCAAAAGAGCAATTACAGGAGCGCCGGAAAAAAAGGGTGTAGGTCCAAACTACCCCCACAGAGAGAAACACAATGACTACACACATACACCCCACACACACACCCCACGAGAACACAGAATCCATCAAATTCAAACACTGACAAGCAAGCAACGGAAAGGGCAAAAGTAGGGGAGAGAGAGAGAGAGAGAATGGAGAGAAATAGAGCAATGGAGAAGGGGGGAGGGAAGGAGCGGGGGGAAAGTGTGAAGGCAACCCAGGTAGAGAAAGAGAAAGCTGTGTTTTGTGAAATCCATGAACATGACCAATTCCTGCTTTCCTCCGTCTCCCCTCAAGACTACAAGCAAACTTTGTTTTCTTTCAAACTCTTTTCCTCGGGGCTCAAGGCAAACACTCGAGCAGGCGGGCCGCTAGGTCAATGAATCTTTGAAGTCGTCAGCGAGTCGTGTGGTGAATCCCGAAAGCTGGACGTCAGTACGCAGTGGCGCCAATCGCCGTTGGCGAGGCATAGATGCTTTCCGAAACCCTCCGCCTAGCTAGCTACCGCACACACACCCCTCACAGAGTCACGTAGCAGATCGAGAGAGGGAGGGGAGGGTGGAGCGAGAGAAAAAGATAAAGAGGGAGAGAAAGATCTGCAAACAGATAGCGGGGGGGAGGAGGAGGGGGGGAGGAATAAAATTAAGAGAAAAGTTCTCACACACGTATGCACCATTGATTTCCTATTGTCTTGGAAACATTTAATGAGCTTAAATAGGAGCCTCGTTTGACACGGGCTGGGAAACAGTGAGAACCAAGCCCGGTGAGAGGAAATCGTTCAGCAGCTGTGACGGGCTAGGAGTGTGGAGTAGGAGAACAAGAAAGAACAACAGGAGGAGGAAGAGGAGGAGCGGAGAGAGAGACCGGGGAGCGGAGAGAGAGATCGGCTTCCAACACCTCAGATGAGGAAGTGTACGCCAGACACATTAGGAAGCGGCACTGTTGATTGGTTGACTGTTCCCGCTCGGCGCTCAGATGGGGAGAAGAGAGGAAGGGGGGGGTGGGGGGGGTGAGAGGAGGACAAAGGGAGACGTGGTGGGGGCGAGACCACCTCAGGTGAGCGACCGTTCAAGTGTCGGATCGCTGCTCCTCCACTCCCCCGCACGACGCACCTTTCGAGCTGTCGCCGTGACGGCCGAGTGATTGACAGACGCACGGCGGGAGTCCATGCTCTTAATTGCCTGGAGGCGTCGCATCATTACCCCCCCCAGAGAGAAACGTTCCAGGAGCATTCAACTGCTCGTCTGTCGCAGGGCGGCCATATTGCTTCTCCTCTTCTCCATCCCATCATCTGCCTCTCCGTCCCTCTCTCTCTGTCTCTGTCTCTGTCTCTCTCTCTGTCTCTCTCTCTCTCTGTCTCTCTCTCTCTCTCTGTCTCTGTCTCTCTCTCTCTCTCTGTATGTCTCTCTCCCTCTCTCCCTCTCTCCCTCTCTCCCTCTCTCCCTCTCTCCCTCTCTCCCTCTCTCCCTCTCTCTCTCTGTCTCCCACAGGGTACGGTGCAGCGATGCCCTCCTGTCACTGATCATGGTCCACCTGGGATCCAGGGCCTGGCTTTATGAAGTCGTCTGGCTGAATGTGTTCAGCGTAGCAGCGATCAGGCTCCTGCGAGGTGCTCGTGGTGAGAGAGATGGAGTCAGGCATGGGCTGTCGCAGGGGATCCCGTCTACCCAATGAGCTGAGAGTGTGTGTGTGTGTGTGTGTGTGTGTGTGTGTGTGTGTGTGTGTTAGTGCGTGTGTGTGTGTGTGTGTGTGTGTGTGTGTGTTAGTGCGTGTGCGTGTGCGTGTGCGTGTGTGTGTGTGTGTGTGTGTGTGGGTGTGTGTGTGTGTGTGTGTGTAAACTGACTTAGGAATGTGTACGGAGAGGGAGGCGGTAGATGTCCCGGTATTTGACCGGACAAGAAGCATTGATGCGTGTGCGTGCGTGCGTGCATGTCGGTGTGTGCCTCCTGGCTACAGTTAAGACGGTGTTCCGACGGTGACACGTGTGTGTGTGTTCCGCAAGCTTCTGACCTCCAGCTGTTTATCAGATTAGTTCAGTTTGTCAGTCAAACCCAGGAGTCACTGTTAAGCACCACAGCAGAGACGGAAGCGGGGCAGCAACGTGTGTGTGTGTGTGTGTGTGTGTGTGTGGTGTGTGTGTGTGTGTGTGTGTGTGTGTGTGTGTGTGTGTGTGTGTGGTGTGTGTGTGGGAGGCTGCAGAGCAGTGAGTAGGTTTCGTCGGGGCTATGGAGTGTGACTAGGCTGAAAGTTGGAGGAGTGTTTTGGAGGGGAGCAGAGCGGTGGAGAGCGGGCCTGGATAAGAGACTGGCCTGTAATCCTCTGGTGATTAATTACAGAGGGGTTAGGATCAGAGCTGGCCAGGCCAGCCACACGGGAATACCCCACCACCTACTCCATACACACACACCGACACACACACACACACACACACACACTCATACCCCACCACCTACTCCATACACACACAACGACATGTACACACACACACTCATACCCCACCACCTACTCCATATACACACACACACACACACACCACCCCACCACCTACTCCATACACACAACGACACATATACACACACACACACACATACCCCACCACCTACTCCAAACACACACAACGACAAACACACACACACACACACTCATACCCCACCACCTACTCCATACACACACAACGACATGTACACACACACACTCATACCCCACCACCTACTCCATACACACACACACACACACACACACACACACACACCCCACCACCTACTCCATACACACACACCGACACACACACACACACACACACACACTCATACCCCACCACCTACTCCATACACACACCACACACACACACACACACACACACAACGACACATATACACACACACACACACACTCATACCCCACCACCTACTCCATACACACACACCGGCATGTACACACACAGGCACACACACACATACACTCCGACATGTATACATACACACAGACGTGTATGTATACATACACACACAGACATGCAGTTACAAACACACACTCCAACATAACTACACGTACACAAACAGTCCCTGTCACTCTACAGGACATTCTGTGCAAACCTCCGTGTGGATAGAACCTCAGTGTGTGTGTGTGTGTGTGTGTGTGTGTGTGTGTGTGTACGGATACTTGAAAGTCTAAACAAGGGCAGCTATTATTCCTAAAGGCTAGGAGACCGTTCCAAATGACCCTTTTACATAGTTAACCAGCAGAGGAACGCTGCCAACACTGACTAAAAGGGCTCCATTTCATAATTGATCAAACCATACCTCTCTCTTCACCCAAATTGCCTCTCCACACTAATCTTTCTCTCTCCCTCCATTTCTGTCTCCCACTCCATCCCCTCTCTCTCTCTCTCTTACTCTCTCCATGTCTTTCTCACCCTCCACCTCTGCCCTCCCCCCCTCTCCCCTCCACACTAATATTTCTCTCTCCCTCCATTTCTGTCTCCCACTCCATCCCTCTCTCTCTTACTCTCTCCATGTCTTTCTCACCCTCCACCTCTGCCCTCCCCCCTCTCCCCTCCACACTAATATTTCTCTCTCCCTCCATTTCTGTCTCCCACTCCATCCCTCTCTTTCTCTTACTCTCTCCATGTCTTTCTCACCCTCCACCTCTGCCCTCCCCCCTCTCCCCTCCACACTAATATTTCTCTCTCCCTCCATTTCTGTCTCCCACTCCATCCC
The DNA here is from genome assembly GCA_903064625.1 of Mallotus villosus. Classification (NCBI taxonomy): domain Eukaryota; kingdom Metazoa; phylum Chordata; class Actinopteri; order Osmeriformes; family Salangidae; genus Mallotus; species Mallotus villosus. The sequence goes on from CAEFZP010000709.1 coordinate 44,379, forward strand.
TCTCTCTCTCTCTCTCTCTCTCTCTTACTCTCTCCATGTCTTTCTCACCCTCCACCTCTGCCCTCCCCCCCCTCCCATCCTCCACCTTTCCATCCCATCTGTTGGTCCTCCCTACAGCCCCACACAGACTGGTCCTCCTGACAGCCTCATACAGACTGGTCCTCCTTACAGCCCCATACAGACTGGTCCTCCTGACAGCCCCATACAGACTGGGCCTCCTTACAGCCTCATACAGACTGGTCTTCCTTACAGCCCCACACAGACTGGGCCTCCTTACAGCCCCATACAGACTGGCCCTCCTGACAGCCCCATACAGACTGGTCCTCCTGACAGCCCCATACAGACTGGTCCTCCTGACAGCCCCATACAGACTGGGCCTCCTGACAGCCTCATACAGACTGGTCCTCCTGACAGCCCCATACAGACTGGCCCTCCTGACAGCCCCATACAGACTGGTCCTCCTTACAGCCCCACACAGACTCAGCCTCCTGACAGCCTCATACAGACTGGTCCTCCTGACAGCCCCATACAGACTCAGCCTCCTGACAGCCTCATACAGACTGGTCCTCCTGACAGCCTCATACAGACTGGTCCTCCTGACAGCCTCATACAGACTGGTCCTCCTTACAGCCTCATACAGACTGGTCCTCCTTACAGCCTCATACAGACTGGTCCTCCTGACAGCCCCATACAGACTGGCCCTCCTGACAGCCCCATACAGACTGGTCCTCCTGACAGCCTCACACAGACTGGTCCTCCTGACAGCCCCATACAGACTCAGCCTCCTGACAGCCCCATACAGACTGGTCCTCCTGACAGCCTCATACAGACTGGTCCTCCTGACAGCCCCATACAGACTCAGCCTCCTGACAGCCCCATACAGACTCAGCCTCCTGACAGCCTCACACAGACTGGCCCTCCTGACAGCCCCATACCGACTGGTCCTCCTGACAGCCCCATACAGACTGGTCCTCCTGACAGCCTCATACAGACTCAGCCTCCTGACAGCCCCATACACACTCAGCCTCCTGACAGCCCCATACAGACTGGTCCTCCTGACAGCCCCACAGACTCAGCCTCCTGACAGCTCCATACAGACTGGTCCTCCTGACAGCCCCATACAGACTCAGCCTCCTGACAGCCTCACACAGACTCAGCCTCCTGACAGCCCCATACAGACTGGTCCTCCTGACAGCCTCATACAGACTGGTCCTCCTGACAGCCCCACAGACTGGCCCTCCTGACAGCCCCATACAGACTCAGCCTCCTGACAGCCCCATACAGACTCAGCCTCCTGACAGCCCCATACAGACTCAGCCTCCTGACAGCCCCATACAGCCTCCCGAGGCCCCTCCATTAGTTGGTGCGTCGGGAGAGAGAGCACATTAACCAGACAGGATAATCACGCTGAGCAGGGCGAGCGAGGGGAGCGGCGATCATCATCCCCGAGCCCCTGCTCCGTCTCCTCTGGCCCCGGGAGACCCCGACGCTTTTACCCCCTCATGCCACACCACCACCTCCCATTAGGCCACAATTAGTACACGCCCTCGTCCTCGTCCCCCCCCCTGCCGCAGGACGACGCTCCCGAGTCCATCAGCCAGGCGCTCGAGGAGGAAGCGGAGCAGACAAACAGGAAGGGAGGGCAGACGGAGAGCCCCGGAGCACGACGGAGCCCGCGGCGAGCCCGAGGGAGGGACGGAGCGGCTGAAAACAAGCCCGTCATCATCATCAGCTGGCCTGTTTGTGTTAGGAGCTTAACGATATGAAGCGTTTTCCAGGCAAGACAAGGAGACTTAGCGCTCCCGCAGGTAGGACACGGGGGGGGCCGTGAAAAGAGCTGGGGTGTTGTCAAGGAAGGAGAGGCGGGGGGGTCGTTAAGAACAGAAAGACGTGTACAGGACTGGAATGGCTTTCCTGGGAGGGGTTAAGCGGAGACGGGAGAGACAATAAGAGCGAAGCTCCCGGTTGGTGGTGATTTTGCGGCGCGCTGGCAGAGGGAGAGGCAGAGGGAGAGGCAGAGGGAGAGGCAGAGGGAGAGGCAGATAACAGTCGGGATCGGTGGAGGCAGAGGGAGAGGGAGAGGCAGAGGCAGAGGGAGAGGCAGAGGGAGAGGCAGATAACAGTTGGGATCGGTGGAGGCAGAGGGAGAGGCAGAGGGAGAGGCAGAGGCAGAGGGAGAGGCAGATAACAGTCGGGATCGGTGGAGGCAGAGGGAGAGGCAGAGGCAGAGGGAGAGGCAGAGGGAGAGGCAGATAACAGTCGGGATCGGTGGAGGCAGAGGGAGAGGCAGAGGGAGAGGCAGAGGGAGAGGCAGAGGGAGAGGCAGATAACAGTCGGGATCGGTGGAGGCAGAGGGAGAGGCAGAGGGAGAGGCAGAAGGAGAGGCAGAGGGAGAGGCAGCGCTGGCAGAGGGAGAGGCAGATAAGAGTCGGGATCGGTGGAGGCTGACACCATGTGATTATCTCCGGCGGTGGAATTGACCGGCCATCAATCCCCGGCCAAAAGGACGGGCTGGACGACATGATTGGAGCGCCAGACAAGATTTCGTGAACCAATGACCTCGAATGGAAATGTGTCAAGGACTCGAATGTGTACGGGAGAGCGCCCACACACACCAACACAAACAAACACACACACACACTCATATATATACACACACCAACACAGAGACACACTCATATATACACACACCAACACAGAGACAAATATACACACACCAACACAGAGACAAATATACACACACTCATATATACACACACCAACACAGAGACAAATATACACACACTCATATATACACACACACTCATATACACACACCAACACGGAGACAAATATACACACACTCATATATACACGCACCAACACAGAGACAAATATACACACACTCATATATACACAATAACACCAACACAATGACAAACATACAAACACACGGATACAGAGCCAAACGTGCAGACAATGGATACAAAGAGTTCCAAAACAATAATACAGACAAACAGGACACACACACACACACACACTAACAAGGCAAACAGACACACACACACACACACTAACAAGGCAAACAGACACACACACACACACACACACTAACAAGGCAAACAGACACACACATGGAGACAAACAAACAGAGAGAATAAGCAAAGTGCTGCTGACAGTGTACACGAGCACATACACCCTCACAAACACTCACACTTTCACACCTGCACTCACACACTCACATGTCCCAAATGCAATCACACGCACACGTTGACACGGCAACACCTGACATTCCAGAACTCCTCCTGTAGTCTCCATCTGCCTTCCAGCCTGGTCTCCACCCACCCCCCACCTCCCCACTTCCGAACCCCTCCTCACCCCCCCTCACCGCCGACTGCGTGTTTTTTGGACCTGAAAACGAGCTTGTGTTCAGGAGCGAGCAGCGGGAGGGCGAGGGGGGGAGAGGGGGGGAGAGGGAGGGGGGAGAGGGAGGGGGGAGAGGGAGAGGGAGGGGGGAGGGCGGAGAGGGGGGGAGAGGGGGGGTGGGAGGGAGGGGGGAGAGGGGGGGGAGAGGGGGTGGGAGAGGGGGGGGGGAGGCGGGGGCGGGAGGCGGGGGGGAGAGGGGTGGGGAGAGGGGGGGGAGGCGGGGGGAGAGGGGGGGGAGGCGGGGGGAGAGGGGGGGAGAGGGGGGGGGGAACGAGGGGAAGGAGCGGCGGAGGGAACGAGGGGAGGGGAGAACGACTGTGTCAGGAAGTGGATTCTTTCTGCTGAGCGCCATCTGGAAATGGCAAGGTAGATAAACAACGACAGGAGTCTCATCGCTTCTCCTTCCAAACCTACACACACACACAGTACACTAACACACACACACACACACACACATTCAGTACACACATTCAGTACACTAACACACACACACACACACAGTACACTAACACACACACAGTACACTAACACACACACACACACACAGTACACTAACACACACACACACACATTCAGTACACACATTCAGTACACTAACACACACACACACACACACACACACAGTACACACATTCAGTACACTAACACACACACACACAGTACACTAACACACACACACACACACACAGTACACTAACACACACACACACACACACATTCAGTACACACATTCAGTACACTAACACACACACACACACACAGTACACTAACACACACACACACACACACACATTCAGTACAGTAAACGCACACACACACACACAAAGTACACAATCCACAAATCGCTTGGACAAACACACGTTCCGCTGCAATCGCCGCTGATCCTGTACGCCAAGAATCGTCAGGGATTGGGTGTTATCAACGGCGAGCCAGATAGCGAGCAGGAACACAAGCCGGCAAACAGAGAAGAAGACAGAACAGGGGAACGCCAGGCAACAATGGAAACACATGACAGGATGGAAGGGAGATTTCTCCTCCTGCTGCCATTCTAATCTGGTCAAGCCTTTGCAAATCTCTGAAATCTCTTCCAGGGAGCAGTGTGAGAGTGTGTGTGTGTGTGTGTGTGTGTGTGTGTGTGTGTGTGTGTGTGTGTGCCTGCGCGAGTGTGTCTCTCCAGTCGCCAGCTCATCTATTGCACAAACTCGTTATGGAATTGGATGTCCTAATATGGGACTAGATTTGTGTTCATGCGGCAGACTACTACGACGCCTGGGAAATCTGATGAAGACACACACAGTATTACCCCCTTAGCATTCCTGTAGCTTGCACAATGAGCTTGGGGGCGATGCTACTGTCGGATCCTCCCGCTACTAGGCCTTGACACGCAAAGGTGCTGGGAGGGGGGGGAGGGGGGGAGGGGGCAACAGCTGGAGCAGAGGTTCTCACTGGAGTCACACTGTCTGGGCCCGAGAGAGAGGCAGGCAGGGAGAGAGCGAGAGGGGAGGGCGGGAGAGATGAGGGAAGAGGGGGAGAGAGGGGGAGAACGGGAGAGATGAGGGGAGAGGGGGAGAGAAAGATGAGGGGAAAAGGGGAGAGATGAGGGGAGAGGGGGAGAGATAAACAGTGAGGAAGACCCTTAGGCAGAGAGAGGAGCCACACCTGAACTCAGAGCTCAGTCCTGTTCAGTTCTACTCAGCATCTCCTCCTCTCTCGCCGTCTCAAGTCTCCCTCTCCCCCCCTCCCTCCGCTCCACACGTTGGCCCAGCTGCCCAGCCTCTGCCTGGCTGGCCCAGGCCCCAAAGCAGCGATGGAGAGTCAGGTGGCTGGAGGGGGAGAGGGGGGGGGTTTGACAAATGAGCCTCGTCAGGTAGTCCACAGACGTGAAGAAGACAGGACCGAGGGAGGGAGGGAGGGAGGGAGGGAGGGAGGGAGGGAGGGAGGGAGGGAGGGAGGGAGGGAAAGAATGTCTGCTCATATCTGCTCGGATCATCTGTTTGGATTGGGACCCAGTGTGGTCGAAGAAAATCAAAGAAGAAGAGATGATAGCAGAGGACTACTCAGCTAATGAGTCAATGGCATGGCTCCGATAGAGAAGAGAGCGGACAACGAGTTATAGAGAGAGATGCAGAATGATATTTGTCCCTGGACAGACGAGAGATGGGGAGAGGGAGACGAAGAGAGAGAGAGAGAGAGAGAGAGAAAGAGATTGGGGGAGGCAAAGAAAAAGGCAGAGATTGAGGAATGCAGAGAGAAAGCAATAGTAAAGGCTGAGAGAGGGAGCAAAGCTCTAAACTGAGAAGATTCCGGTATGTCAGTATTTAGTGGCCAGCAATGAGCTCAGACAAAGCAATATTTGGCCTGGGTTTGTATAGACGGTCTGAGTCTAAAATGTTGTTGAGGCGTTTGGCAAAATGACTGTCTGTTCTCTGGCTGTATTTAGACCTTGATATACAGGTCTATTGTTTGGCTCTTAAACAGAGGAGAAGCTAGTGTGGTCGCTGTGCCAGGCTAAAACTAATTAAAGCACAACGACAGCTGTGGCTATGGACAGTAGCATGACCCCCATATCCACACACACACTAACACACACACACACACACACACAATCACAGACACGCATCAACAATTACACACACACACACAGGTTCAATGTGTCCCCCCTCCAAACGGTGGCAGCTTCCACTAACTAGCTGAGGTAAACATAATAAACCACTTTCCACCATTAACACAGGAACACAGTGAGCTACCTTGTGGGTGCGTGATATGTCACGACTCCACAGGTGAGGCTTCCATCAAAGTATTTTTGCTATTCTCTAGGATTTCTGAGGTGATGATGAGTTCTCGCACTAACAGAAAGCAATTAATCTTTCATGGCACATATGTTCACTCTTTTTAGGTCTGTTCATTCGGATGACTGTACCTGCACAATAAACCCCAACCCGCGATCTACGCTCAATCCCTCCTCCCCCCCCACCCCCCCTCGCCCCCCCCCCTGCCTCCCACCCCTCCCCCCCTCCTCCCCCCCTACCCTCCTCGATCTCCTCTCCACATACATTTGTGCGTCCCCAGCTGTGAGCTAAGCTTGTTCACCACAGCTCATTTCCAGTGAACCTGGCTGGCGTGTTCACAAACACTAGTGCACAGAATCCAGTCACATACGCTGCTAACTGGCGTGTTCACAAACACTGGTGCACAGAATCCAGTCACATACGCTGCTAACTGGCGTGTTCACAAACACTAGTGCACAGAATCCAGTTACATACGCTGCTAACTGGCGTGTTCACAAACACTGGTGCACAGAATCCAGTAACATGCGCTGCTAACTGGCGTGTTCACAAACACTAGTGCACAGAATCCAGTCACATACGCTGCTAACTGGCGTGTTCACAAACACTAGTGCACAGAATCCAGTCACATACGCTGCTAACTGGCGTGTTCACAAACACTAGTGCACAGAATCCAGTCACATACGCTGCTAACTGGCGTGTTCACAAACACTGGTGCACAGAATCCAGTCACATACGCTGCTAACTGGCGTGTTCACAAACACTAGTGCACAGAATCCAGTCACATACGCTGCTAACTGGCGTGTTCACAAACACTAGTGCACAGAATCCAGTCACATACGCTGCTAACTGGCGTGTTCACAAACACTAGTGCACAGAATCCAGTCACATACGCTGCTAACTGGCGTGTTCACAAACACTAGTGCACAGAATCCAGTCACATACGCTGCTAACTGGCGTGTTCACAAACACTAGTGCACAGAATCCAGTCACATACGCTGCTAACTGGCGTGTTCACAAACACTGGTGCACAGAATCCAGTAACATGCGCTGCTAACTGGCATGTTCACAAACACTAGTGCACAGAATCCAGTCACATACGCTGCTAACTGGCGTGTTCACAAACACTGGTGCACAGAATCCAGTAACATGCGCTGCTAACTGGCATGTTCACAAACACTAGTGCACAGAATCCAGTGACATACGCTGCTAACTGGCGTGTTCACAAACACTAGTGCACAGAATCCAGTGACATGCGCTGCTAACTGGCGTGTTCACAAACACTAGTGCACAGAATACAGTAACATACGCTGCTAACTGGCGTGTTCACAAACACTAGTGCACAGAATACAGTGACATACGCTGCTAACTGGCGTGTTCACAAACACTAGTGCACAGAATCCAGTCACATACGCTGCTAACTGGCGTGTTCACAAACACTGGTGCACAGAATCCAGTAACATGCGCTGCTAACTGGCGTGTTCACAAACACTAGTGCACAGAATCCAGTCACATACGCTGCTAACTGGCGTGTTCACAAACACTGGTGCACAGAATCCAGTAACATGCGCTGCTAACTGGCGTGTTCACAAACACTAGTGCACAGAATACAGTCACATACGCTGCTAACTGGCGTGTTCACAAACACTGGTGCACAGAATCCAGTCACATACGCTGCTAACTGGCGTGTTCACAAACACTGGTGCACAGAATCCAGTCACATACGCTGCTAACTGGCGTGTTCAAAAACACTGGTGCACAGAATCCAGTCACATACGCTGCTAACTGGCGTGTTCACAAACACTAGTGCACAGAATCCAGTCACATACGCTGCTAACTGGCGTGTTCACAAACACTAGTGCACAGAATCCAGTCACATACGCTGCTAACTGGCGTGTTCACAAACACTAGTGCACAGAATCCAGTCACACACGCTGCTAACTGAAGACAAAATTGCATTCTACAGTATAGTAGCATAGGTGGCATGCCCTTTCAGTAAAACACACACACACACTACATTTAATATAACAGTTAAAGTTAATATCATCCCACAGTAATCACCTGGATCTCTGTTGCTAACACACATTAGCAGTGACTATATTACACCCACACTACACCCACCAGTGTGCCTAATCACTCATCTGGAGCGGTTCTTCCCAGGTCTGAATGACGAAGCCCCCACCCTACATACAGGTTAATGCCCCCTGACGACGTGCCCATCCCTACATACAGGTTAATGCCCCCTGGAACAGGCTTAGCTCCTGTCACAGTGACGTCGGTCAGCGGGTGAGCTGTGGCGGCCACGGACAAGCCCAGACAGGATGCTGACATCACAGCTCAGAAGATGAGTTAGCCGTTAGTGGTTAGCGGTTAGCGGCGCCAAGGTTGTCAACAAGCCTGAACACGGTCTTGACGACAAAAAACAGTCGCGTGAACAAAGGGCAGTGAGAGGGCAATCCATAAACAGGAGGAGAAGCCATTATCATGTGGCTAGGTCATGAATTGAAATACCCTCTGTGGCAACTATACCCTGCACCACCAAGCTCTCCTCGTAGCTGGCGGTGTATGGAAAGGGACTCTGGCAGGTGCTAGCTTAACAGCTTGTTCCTGGGTCTGGGCCTCTCAAACAGCCCAAAGCTTAATCCCTAAAACGCTTCTTGAAAACATTGTGGATGAGCTTCCCCACCGCTGGCTGTTGGCTAAAGGTATCCAGGTATGTAGACGTGGCTCAGTTTAGGAGGCCACGCGGTGGTTAGCTTGATGGAGCTGGATCAAGGCCAGAGGACATTTAGCCAACAGTGTGTCTCTGACACGGAGGGTGCAAAACGACACACAGAAACGTAGCTAACGCACTTAAAACCCTGGGACAACCAGGGACCAGAATCCCACTGAGGAGGCCAGCTAGTGGGGTCGCCCCAGAGACCAGGGTGGGTGTGGGTAGAGGAGTGGAGCTAGCAGACCTTCTCCAGTCCCTTGAGAACTGCAGAGCACGTCTCCTAGCAGGCGTAACGTACCATTTTCCTCACCTGGAGAAGCCGGCTGGGCTCTGTTCAAAACGGGTCTAACGGCAGACCTCTCTCCTCAGGCTCTGTTCAAAACGGGTCTAACGGCAGACCTCTCTCCTCAGGCCCCTCTCATGCAAGTGTTAATGCCCCAGCTGGTCTTAGGATGTATTGTATTGATATTAATAACAGACAACGTTGAACGTTCGGCATTAGCATAAATCAATAGTGTTCAACAGCACATATTAGCATTGCGGCTAGCGTCACATATGGCAAACGTTCAATATTGGATGGTACAACGTATAACATACAGATTTCAAATATTCCCACACTTATTGACAACTTTCTTTGTAGAATATGAGTGTGTTTTTATGTGTGCTTCTACTTTGTAAGTATACTTTAAGAATGATATCTTTTTCACTTAAGGTCTGCCAGTGCACCCACATTCGCCCTCACACGAACGGAAGTAGGAAGAGGATTAACTCATGAACATCCACCTTAACAAAATAAAGATGAGTCAGCTTCTCTAGATGCCACTGCGAAGGAGCAAGTACAAAGTACACTAATACCCCTCTTCAAAGTGCAGAGCAGCAGTGTGGTATGAGAGTGACTTCCTGACGTCTCGACATTCCTTCGCTGGTTCAAGTCGAGCGTGCCCGGGCCTGAATCGACCTTCCACCGCTGGCCTTCGCAGCACGTGCCAAGACCAACCGCCGCTAAGAACACCCCGGATACACATGGGGACGGCTCACACGCCATGAAACTACCACGCTACGCTCAGTGAGCAAAAGCTCTTTTAATTGGTTCTGCCACAACCAAATAGGGCTGGACATACAAACAAGCCAATGATAATTGGCATCAAACTCGGGTGGCGTAGAGTTGGAAAGTGTGAGTCATTCTCTAAAGATAGAAAAATCTAAAACATGATGAGAAATATTGTAATCAGGCCTGAAGCTGGAAGACAGAAGAGCTCTACTGATCCTGAAGGGTTCTGCTCGACGCTGGGTGACAGTGTGCGTCTGCAGGGCTGATTGCACACCTCTAGGTAAGAGCTTTCTGTCTCTCACACACACACACACACACACACACACACACACATTGCCTGAGAAGACTGCTGAGAGGACCACAACCGTGTCATTACTAGAGAGAGAATGGCCCCCACTTTGGGACTGACATGAAAGCTTAGTGTGTGTCAGGGAGAGCTAGAGAGAAAGAGAGAGAGTATGTGTCTGTGTGTGTGTGTGTTTGTGTAAGCATTGTGTGTGTGTGTGTGTGTGTGTGTGTGTGTGTGTGTGTGTGAGCATGTGCCAGTCAGTATAAGCACCAGTGTTACTGTGTTTGTGTGAGTTTCTTTGTCCACACAACACTGTGTATGTGCTTGTCCCTGTGTGTGTGAGTTAGCCATAGAGATGTTTGTCATTCCAGAGTAGGAGCGTGTCTGGACTGGGATAAGACTGAGCGAGGCTGATATGAAGCCCTCGAGGTTGTACCACAGCACACACTGGTCTCGCTGTATACACACACACACACACACACTGGTCTCGCTGTATACACACACACACACACACTGGTCTCGCTGTATACACACACACACACACACACTGGTCTCGCTGTATACACACACACACACACACTGGTCTCGCTGTATACACACACACACACACACACTGGTCTCGCTGTATACACACACACACACACACTGGTCTCGCTGTATATACACACACACACACCACAAACACACACACACACACATTGGTCTCGCTGTATACACACACACGCACACACACACACACATACCACACACACTGGTCTCGCTGTATACACACACACACTGGTCTCGCTGTACACACACACACTCACACACACACACACACACAAATGGGGGATCTCAAGACCACAGACTATTAATAACAATAAACAAAGCCAAGCCCAGTTGGGTATGGGGAGGCTAACAGGGTAAATAGCCGGCTTTATAAACCCAAAAGTAACAAATCATTACCAGGCGGAGAAAACAGCAGCCCACAATCGCTTCTAATTGCTTTTTTTCCCCCTTGTGTGACATGACTGCAGATAGAGTGTCTCTTAATTGATATTCTGAACTGACTTTGTCAATTAATGCACTGATTGTTTCACTTAAATGGCTTGGACAACCGGGGGCATTGCAGCGGCCTTTAAAATGCAACAGTTTTATTTATTTGTCAAATAAACGGTTCACAGTTCCTAGGAGCCGTTCCATATGGGACACAGACGAATGTTCATGTAGGCCAGGTCGCCAGGACAACCGTTAAAATGAACACGACAGAAAGAAGGAGATTGTTTTCTTTTCAGGACGCTCCCTACATTGCAGTCACTTGCCTCATGATATATATAAAAGGTTTCTTTTTGTTATTGATTGGGAGAGGGACCGAGGGAAACGTATAAAGTAGGGTGTCTGGAGAGAGTTCTGTACCCTGCTTGTTCTCTATCTCTGAGATATTGAGGCCAAAAAGTTACATCCACAGAGATAAACATCCGTAGACTTCGACAAACTCCGCGAAGAAAGCGCTACAGATGACACAAACAAACCCTAAAAAATAAAATAAAAATACCATCGAAATCCTCTCATAGGAAACTTTAAACTGGGACTTGCCTTGTAATTACAGCATATCTGTGGAGCGGTTAGGAGGGAGGTGGGGGGGGGTTGGGGCAGGCAGGACGGATCTGTGGGGACAAAAGGGACCTTCTCTCTCTCTGAGGGAGCCTAGGACCAGGCTATACAGGGACACTAGTGAAGACAGGATGCTTAATGGAAGTGACAGTCAGCAGATACGCACCAGGCAGCCAGCCTCACCCCCTCCTGCCTTCTCCCCCAAATAGCCTCCCCTCCCTCCCCTCCCTCCCTCCCCTCCCTCCCTCAACACAATCATTCCCACACCAGCACCAGGGCCTCTAAAAAACCACAAGCCTTCCATTACTGATTACATGCAATACACCGACAGCAAAGAGAGAGAGAGAGAGAGAGAGAGAAAAACTGAAAGTGAGAGAGGGAGGAGAGAGAGAGAGAGAGAGAGAGAGAGAGAGAGAGAGGAGAGAGAGGAGAGAGAGAGGAGGAGTGCTGCCAGTGTCTACTTTTAGATAAAGTGTGGTTATCTGTGGGAAGGAGGGTGAAAGTAGAAGTTTTCTGCAGTTGTTTTATCTGGACAGGCATTAAACTCAAACACCAGGAACGTGGAGAGGGGAGAGAGAGAGAGAGAGAGAGAGAGACAGACATAGAAAGGGAGCCCATTGAGAAGGCGCCAATCGTCTTTCAGAAGTCTTCTGTTGCCCAGTTTCTCCTTGAATGATAGTGGGCCGGGGGTCACGGTCACAGCCTTTGATAAGGCCTTGAAACGCTCAGTGACAACCCAGGAAGTAGACCGTTCCAAAGCTTGGAAGCCTGATATGAAAGGCCACAGGGTGAAAAGGGACGCGAGTGTGCTGTTTCATAAACCACTCAGAGAGGGATAAAAAATACAGCAATGGAAACCGTACGCTGATTAGGGCTTGGACATGAGAGAGGGGAGCACAGGGGCGATAGTAAGAGGAGGGGGGAGAGTTTTACGTGTCCTTGTCTGGTGACCGTGAACTTGTCTGAGGCTGGGGGCGGGTGGCGTGGAGGTGTGTGTGTTGGGGAGGGACGGGAGGGGGTTCCAGTGGCCCTCAGACCCGGCTTGGACGGGGATGAGAGGAGAGGCCTGGGGGGCTCCTAATCAGAAGACTTAGCTGCTGCCCCTCCACAGGCAACACATCGTCTAATGAGATTCACACCTTTGATTCTCCAAACCACCTGGAGGGAGGGACAGCGTGCGTATACTCACCCACACACACACCTGTCTTCTACCACTGGATGGACACGCACACACATCAGTTCTCTAGACCTGGACACACACACACACACACAATCCCCCCCCTACACACACACACACTCATTAATACGCATATCCATAGAACAATGCAAACTCAGTTCAACACGAACACACACTCTCCACCACACACACTCTCGACATGCACTCGTACACAGGTACAAGCTGTACACGATGGACCCATGTACACTACATGATTATAAACACATTCTTTATGCACTGGGGTGGTGAACACACACGGATGGATACACACACACACACACACACACACACCTATAAGCCCAGCCTGGCTCAAGGACATAACGCCCACCTTGTTAAGAGGAGGCTGAGGGGAGGCGCAGGTGAGATTGGATCCAGACATGCTTGCTCACAGATAGAATTGAATTATTGATCAGCCGACAGATTGCGTTATGAGGAATTCATGGATCCATGCCTGTGCTACCCAACTCCCTTAGGCAGAACGTGTGTGTGTGTGTGTGTGTGTGTGTGTGTGTGTGTGTTGTGGTCTAACTTGGGATTATTTTCCAGGGGCAGAGCCAAGGAGTGTGAGTTTGCACTCTCAGACAAGACAGAGCAAACAGTGAATCGATCAGGCTGGGGAGAGCAAGGCTGTTTGTGTCGGTCAGGGCCTGACCCAGTCACACAGGTCCAGCTGGATGGTCAGGGCCTGACCCAGTCACACAGGTCCAGCTGGATGGTCAGGGCCTGACCCAGTCACACAGGTCCAGCTGGATGGTCAGGGCCTGACCCAGTCACACAGGTCCAGCTGGATGGTCAGGGCCTGACCCAGTCACACAGGTCCAGCTGGATGGTCAGGGCCTGACCCAGTCACACAGGTCCAGCTGGATGGTACTGCTCAAGGAGAGACTCCTCGCATGGCACTCATACACACACACCTCCGATAAGGAAGGGAGAAATAGGGATTTGCATTCGTCTGTTCTTAGGGTAGGGGGAGAGGTTGGCTATTATTAATCCCTGAAATACACGCACCTCACCATTAGCATCTCTGGATGCTAGGCAACGTGCCAACGGTGGGTCATTGCTGATAAATACATGGCTGTATTTTCAGCTGCTCTTTCGAATGAGTAAATTGAGCGTCCGCTTCCCGACTCCTGAGTCCTTCGATCACGTCCCCAGAGGATGAAGCGGCCAGACTGACACCAGGCGTTTCACGCCACAGCACTTTCTTCCCAGGCTTAACCCACTTCTCAGAAAGCCCTCTTTGTCCAAGGCCAGGCCTTACTGGTGCCCTCTGCTATGTAAGGAGACGTTAGCATGACTCACATCTCCAGTTCCACTTCCCTGGTACAGCTAAACATAACATGCCGTAGCTATTGTGTCGTGCGATGGGGATAGTTGAAACTGCACTGTAATACAAGAATAGGATGTTACCAAATGTAGCCTACTTTAAAGGCAAGGGTAAGTGTAGGCTTATTCAGGTTTCAACTCAAGACACCAACAGTACAAAGACACACACAAACAGTTGGGTAGGTAATAGTGGCTTTACAGTAGCCTGTGTAAGAGTATTCCAACCAGGGTCAGTCTTAGAAAGACCGAAATCTAACCAGTGTTAACTAGAGCAGTGTTAACCCAAAGCTTTACACTGCAGTGCTACTTGTGTGAAAGTCTAAAGGAACATTTCACTTAACTCGCTCACAAGTTGGGGAAATACATGGATCAAATACCTACATGGATCACATACTTGATCCTCCCTGATCAGATTTTCTCCTCAGCCATTTGATTTGAAACACGCACACAATAAATCTAGAAGCGTCGGAGATGAGGATTTGTTTTGTTTACGTCTTGCATGCGGAACAGATGTGCTGCTTTAGCTCTCCACTCCAGGGAGAAGCGCGTTGTTGTGTCTCGGAGTGCGTGAAGAGGAGAGACGTGCAGTGAGGTCCAACTGCAGAGTTTCCATAACTCGCACGGAGTCCGTCAGACTAAAGAGTTATTCCTAAACACTCAGGAATGTCTGTACTGATGTCTGCACAGCTTTCAGACAGAGAAGTGAAAGAAGGCAGAGCTACTCTGGACAGGGAGGAGAGGGAATGGACTTGTCACGAGAAGCAGAACACAGAAAAACGACAAACGCAATAAACTCAGACAGACAAAGTACAAACTAGCACTCAGAAAGGTCTTTTAATGGAACTCTCTAGAAGGAAATACGAGCATAACCTGACCCTGCCTAGTGACCCAATAACAGCAGAGATGGCCGACACAAAGCCTAACAATTTACCTCAATCTGCTATTGGACCCCACACACTTTTACCCCCATTTCCTATCGAACAGTGGAGTGCTGGAACGGAGAAAAAGATTCCATTATCTACGATTTAGGGATCCAATTTGGCAGTGTATTTTCTGTAAACATTGTAACTGCTGGGGCATCTGTTGTTTTCAGACGAAGAAATTTAGACGGAGAGAGAGACAAGGTCTGGGTAATAAGGTACTTTAACCCCGGCTACAGCAAACCTTCTCTGGCTAATGACTGTAATTAAAGAGCTGAGCGCCACTAAAAGATCTATGACGTGGGATCAGGCGAGACAGGACGTAGAAAAGACGTAGCTAGCACCGGTAAACCACCAGGCTGTAGCATTTCAAGAGTGGGAGTGTGTGGTTGGGTGTGTGTAAGCCAGTATGAGAGCATGGTGACAGGGCTTGTAAATATTATCTAGGCATTCTTAGGAAGGCATCTGGCAAATACCATGATGCCATTTCTCTAAGGTCTGTAATTTGGTAGGCTTGAAGGCAAACCCAGTGCAGGAGAAAGAGAGAGATCGTGAATGTATCCATAAAAATATATCACATATGCATGTTTTCAATATTTCAGTTGCAGGCAGAAAATGGAATCTGTGTTTTTACCTGCTTCTCCACCATTGGAGGGAAGTTGAAACTAAACAGAGAGCAGTGATTGGAGGACGTCTGGGGAGCAGAGAGCAGGGATTGGAGGACGTCTGGGGCTGCCCAGATGAGTCAGTGTGGAATAATGCATGACATGGCTGGGTCTGAATAGCAGAGAGAGGCTGCGGGGGACGCACACACACCAGGACGCACACACACCAGGACGCACTGCCATAGTGACATCTCACAGATCTGCATTTCAGCAGACAGCTCCCAGCCTGGGGCTGCCTTGAAACACGAGGATTAATATCCACACGGGCCAACGCTGGGAGAGAGAAGGGAAAAAAAGAATAAGGGAGACAAAGAATGAGAAAGAAAAGGTTGGAGGGAAAAAAGTTTGGGAATCAAAAGAGCTAGGAGGAGAGGAGAGGAGAGGAGAGGAGAGGAGAGGAGAGGAGAGGAGAGGAGAGGAGAGGAGAGGAGAGGAGAGGAGAGGAGAGGAGAGGACGAGGAGAGGAGAGGAGAGGAGAGGAGAGGAGAGGAGAGCTGTGGTGGTAGAAAAGAGAACTGAAACCAGGTTGGAGGTGTTCAGAGTCAAAACAGGAAGTCGTAAACGCTGGAACGCTTGTTTCCGTTCTCAATGTCCAAGTTCTCCTGCCTGTTCCCTGGCTCTGCTTGGGTAACGGGCATAGCTGAGATTCCTGAAGCTTAGTACCGCTCCACTAAGGAACGCTTCTCTGCAGGCCTGTTATCCAGCACAGGACTACCCCTGACTGTTACCCTGAGCCTAGCTTACCTTCATGAAACTACTCTTGGAGGAGCTAAAGTTGAGTTTATTTTCATTCTTTGTTGTAAGTATGTAACTGAGTGAGTGCAGATGGTCACAGATTAATATCTCCCCCCCACCCCCCTCCCCGAGGATAACCGAGAGGCTGAAGGTGGAGCCCAAGGACAAGGCCTTAAGTACTGGTAGGCACGTCTACGCGTGGCAGAGCGTGCAAACATTCTTTTGAACGTGCAGTGCCATGCGGTACAGGCTGGGGCCTCTAGGGACTTTGTGTGCCATAACTGAATGAAATTGATGTTTCTCTCATTTTCATTTGAGCTACCTGTTATCAAATATATTGTAAAACACAAATGATCATTTGACCAACATCTACTCACCATCTTTCATTTGTCCGCATCAAGACCGTCCAAACTCAACCACCAGCAGTACTAAACCAGAGAACAAAGAGGGAAATGAAAATGCTGTTAGAACTCCTTAAGAACCCAAACTCACCAAACTCCCCTAACCACACCAACACAGCCCGTTTCTTCTCTGGAAACGGACTTCTGACAGCATGACCACAACAAGGAGGCTGCTAAGTGCTTACTAGACAACAAGCAGCAGACGTTGTTGCGAAACTACAGTGGGTCAGCATGAGTGGTGTCGTCATGGGAGGGACAGATGATGCTGATGCTGTGACATTTAGCCTGAGGCCCAGTAACTTGAGGAATTCCTGGTGGGGTCATTTTAATGGGTCCCCGTTGGGCCTACGGAACAGCCCTTGCTTAATTTATGGAGACACGGATGTGGAGAAGTTCTCCTGTGGGGTCATAAACAACCGTAGATCTTTTGAGAAGCACCAGTAAAATGTAGGAGTCAAACAGCCCGGCTTCTCTACCCCCCCCTCTCCCTTCTTCTTCTCTCTCTGGACTACCTAAGACCTTCAGACTTACTTTGCCAGTTCAGTGGTCCATCACTCCTTCCATCTATCTGGCCATCTCTCCCCCTAGCTTTCCTCTCCCCTCCATATCTCCCTCTCTCTCTCTCAGGGTGGAGTGACCTTCACTTTCCAGCTGTTGCCATAGCGCTGACCCCTCCCGCATCTGTCGTACGCCAGCCCCTTTTGGCCAAGGCCCACGTCCACTACTTCATAATTAATCGCCCAGTGAACATGCAAAAAAATCTAAGGGAGGGCAATATCCTAACAGCCACTACCGTATTAGCAACAACCAGCTGGACCTCCTATTAGTCACATAGTCGAGGTGATAATTAAAAATGATCTTGGCAGGAGGAAATTGGTCTGTTTGAGGATTAACTGTGACACTACGCACATGGATAAAAATGGATTGCACCCTGCAGCTCCTCGGCTAGGATGAAATGTCACTCAAATTGGACCCACTCCTTATTTTAAAAAATAAATAAAAAAACCAACTGAAACGCAAAGAAAGTCATTATAGGTGGTGAGTGGCTGCAGTTTTTCAATTATTCCTTAACTTTGAGACTGCTTTCAAACCCAAACCTCTTAAAGAAAGCCATACATCATCCAGATGTCAATTCCTTCGAATTCTCTTTCAATTTAAACTGAAATGATGCGTCAACTCATCTTCATTAAATTCTAAAGTCTGAAAGATCCCGTGGTCTTCTTTTCTTCATAAAGGAGACTCGGACTAAACATTCTCTGTCAACATCAGCCTGATGGAAACGGGCATAAGAGACTTTCTCTGAGGTCCTAAATGGATAACATTCGACTAGCACGACTTGCCAGGTTCAATTACCAAAACGAGAAACAAATTGGGTTTTCTTGTCCTTTTTTCTCAAGCCAAAATGTCTCTCTGAGAGAGAGAGATCTGACCAACATTTCCCAAGCAAGCAATGAAGGTGACCTTATTCACATTTCTAGCCAACTGGAATTCTCATTTCTCCATCCCTGCACCCTGGGTATCATCATATGAGCCTCTGCCAGCGGCCGAGACTAGCGGGTTGACACCTCTCCAATAGGCAAGCAGCTTCGAAAGCTCATCCGTTGTGGGTGTCCTGTCAAGTCTGTCAGTCGTCAGGTGGAAGCCAGAGGACGGCAGAGAAGTGAACACCCAGGCCTGTATTGTACCTGCAGAATCCTCAGATACGTTTCCTCAGGGTCGCTCCTGACAGCTTACACCGCCGACGCTCCTAATACCATCTTTGGAAGTGCGACGGGGGATGTATTCCTCGAGGCTGACTTTGTGAACATTACTCTCTCCCCCGCCTCGCCTCAAATCACGACCGCCATCGTCCTGCCGACTTTCCCTGGGAGATAAGCATCTCTCTGGCTCCCTTTGCATAAAAAGTGCCTGTCCAACCTTTCCAATCCACCAATTAAGTTGCCCTATCTCCCACACTGCCAGTTTATTTATCTCTTCCGAGCACATTTCTCGACACATTTTCACAGTGACTGATGTGCAAACCATCACAAGAGTGGATGGGGGGATCGTCTGTTCAAGGTGCCGACGGAGGCAGAGTGGGGTGTGGGTTTAAATGGAGAGAAGCGACTTAAAACCCACGGGTCGGGAGTTGCGTGGGGCAGAGAGCCGTGGTCGGTTGAGAGCACTGTGGAGAGTACCAGCGTGGGATGAAAGGTCTAGTGTGTGGGTTGACAGCGAGTCAAGGTTGTTTGAAGGTGACACAGTGAACCCTGTGGTGCTTAATCTGGCAGTAATGGTAAAGAGTGAGGAACGGGAGCTGGACCCCTGCGGTCGGAACCAGTGGAAATGGCTGGGAAGGGGATCCTCAACCTCTGGCCAGACTCTGCTGATTGCGAGGTAGTGGGAGTTGGAGAGCATGGCAGGATCAGGAAGGCATGCGGGCATGCGGCTCGCTCGCCCCGGAAAACAGGCCCCAGCCGGGCAGCCAGCTGCTGGTAGGGAGACGTGAGAATGATATGATCTCATCTCAGAGGTAGGCCAATCATTACCATGCTGGCTTTTTCATGAACAAGGAGTGTTGAAGAGCGAGGGAGGGGGAGGGGGATGGAACGCCATGGAGTAGATTCAGGCTATAGGGGTATGTGGAGACTAACTATAGAAGCAGTCACATGACGAAAGCCTGAAGGGCACAGGAGACGAGGTGAATTATAGGTCTGGGATCAGGTATGGACAATGGAGACCATGGGCTAGAGTAGCAATTGGACCGGTAGTTAATTGAGCTTCCTCGACAGGAATGATAGGTTTGGCACGTGGCCATGGATTCCCTGATGGTCTGATGGGAAGAATACAGAAAGTGTAGCCTGAAGGGTACAGGTGGCGATGGTTAGGTTTGGGACGGGGCCTTGTAATCCGAGAGTGGCAGCCATACAGCCCCGAGGCAGATGAGATCACTCAAATCCACCTCAGCATGCCATCGCCACGACACCAGATAATCCCCCACTGACATGAAAAGACAAATCTCCAATCTGAAGGAGATCTCCAATCTCCATCCAACCCCACCACACACACACTCTCACACACACACACTCACACACACACACACACACATTCTCTAATGCCAAACTGACACGCTGGCAGCACGCACCAACCTCTAGAAAAGGAATGAGACAAATACGCTGCATGAAATGCTAAGAGCGTTTCAGGTCAGGTGGTGCCACGCCCTTTTCAAGGAGACGGGAGACGCGGGAGACGGTTCACCTGGGTTGGGGACGGAGACGAGGATGCTTCCACGGTGCCAGACAGACAGCCAGGCCGACCCTGCTTACCGGGATTATGGCTTTGCTTCATAAATTGAAAAGACTAGGAGCTCACTAATCCTGTAAAATGAAAATAAGGACAAAGGATCGATTCAAACACTAATGACCTTTGAAACTCAAATACTTGTCACGCTGTAAGACATGCCAGCAGATGAGACATGACAGAATAAACCATTTGGCAAAAAGACTGAGCAGAAAAACAACCAACTGCTGTCCTGGTGACTAATGACCTAGTAAATAAGGGCAGTTAAGAGGAAACGAAACCGTAAGAGATGTTTACACAATTTGAAACTTGAACTAATTTAGGTTCAACTTTTTAACATGTTCTAACATCAGAAAGAACACCTCAGCATGAACTAGACCTGATGATAAATAATGACTCTAGCCAACACAATCATGATCATTCTGTAACTGTATTGTCATCTATTCATTCCCATGACTAATGAACTGAGGTAGGGCGATGAACAAGACAATTTCCCTGAATTAAGAAATGTTTGCATGTGACGTAAATGGGTAATGTAAGTCTCTATTAAACACCGTGAGAAGATCATTTAGTTTCTGATGAAGGCAGGCAAAACACGTATCACAGTTGTTCACAGAGATTGGGTGTCTATGTATTCCCAGAGCATGATGCTAACCCTGAATGAAGCATTGTGGGACAGACAGACAGAAGGAGGGTTACGGGAGAGATACACCGTTCCCTGTTCCCTGTGTGTGTCCCTGTAAGCAGATGGCTCACACTGGAAACCCAGCTCCTCTCTGGCAGGAGTTTGGGTGCGACCCCACCCCCCTCCACCATTTAAATACACACACTCCCACCTCTAAACTACCCCACCAGCTATACTTCCTCCCTCCACATGCCCCCCTAACCACCCCCCGACCCGGACTAATCCATTTCAACTATGAGAACGTTTGTTTAATACCATTTAATGGGGATAATCCACAGAAGATGGAACATGGCTGGACAGTTGGTCTGTGTGAGAGGCAGGAGATACAGGGTTAAGGAATAAAAGGAGGATTTAAACAGCCAACAAGGCTGTACAGTGAGCCGAGAGGGCCGAGCCAGGGACAGAGACAGGGACAGAGAGTCACGGACTGACAGAACAACTCCTGAGATTCACTACTGACATGAATGGGGAAACTGTCTCCACAGCAAAGACCAAACGTTAACAGGATGCATTGCTCACTACCAAATCGACAAAGTATCGTATTCCCGTTGTATCAACAGGCAGGGGGATGATTCACACTCACAGTACATGAGTCTCACAGATAGCCTATAGACCTATTTTTGTTCATGCATGTTACGATCTGTCTGTGTGAAGCCCTCATAACCCAACCCAGTGAATTCAGAACAGCTCATCATGAGTCCTTGAGACAACGTTCCCGGCATTATGATTGTATATCCAAGTTTAAAACCCGCCATTGACACATCCATACTGTTAAGAACCGCAGTTAAATGTTTGAAATACGAAGTTTGTCAACAAATTGGTGAAAGAGGCAAACAACTTCAACATTCTCTTATGCCTGGTTAGTTAGGCCATGTGCAGATTTGCAAGAGGATTGCAATTCGTCGACCTTTGAAACTATTGTTGTAATGGTTTAGATCTTATAATGCAAAGTAAAACAAATAATCCGCGCCGCCCTACCTCGACTTCCATTTAAATTCGGCCGTTAAATAGCACACCTTCACCTCCATGTATGATAGCATACTGTTTTAGCCTGTGGGGTAACTTTTCGTAGGAGTGACGACTGATGTTAAACATACAAGTCCCGACCCTCGTGTAGATACAGTACAGACATTTGTCTATACAAGTCGCAAGCCATTTTTACACTCATTTGACAAAAAAGCCTAGCGCTTTGTTAAGTGACACATGTAAAATAACAAAGCGACTTCATTTTTATAGTTCTACTGAAGCGAAAAGCATAGACTGAGCTTTAACGGGATAACACCCGTGATATCCCGAACTCACCTTGGAGAAAGGAACAGTTGCACAAATGCGAGCCGTGAAGATTTCGATGCCCTCGTAACAACAACATATAAGTCCACAAGTAATAGCCTACACGTAAAGTTCACATTTTACTCTTCCAACATGCGCTGAGACGGTTGTAGAAAGGCACTATTCCGTTCAAATACTGGCGTAGCGTTTGACAAATCCACCAGAAAAAAATGATCGCGCAACTCAACAAAAGAGTCAGATAGCAGGGACTTTTCTCCACGCCCAGGTACAGGATCACATGGTGATTCCAGGTGTGTTTTGTCTTGAGCTAGGGCTCAGTTAGCGACACACCTGTGAGTCAAACATCCGCCTCGGGTGACATTGCATATGAGAACCAGGAAATTAAGGGGAATGCGCGCAGAGTGAGACTGGCGCAACATCAACCGGGAACAGTGGATTTCTCCTCCCCCTTCGCACAGAACATTTGGTTGCCGAGAGATATCAAACGAATGAGATGACTAACAACAAAATAGCAAGGTTTAACATCTTGCGTGCTTCGTTTAAAATGCCCGATAATGAACTGATTAAAAAAAGAAGGAATTAGGCTATACAATATGCAATGGATGATCAGTGTTCACTCACAGCTGCAAACCATCTGGGGCGCTTCTTTTATAGCACATGAATCTTAAAAGTGTTTGTACCTAATCCTTTACAGATTAATGTCTAAATGGAGATTTGGGTCGTTTCATTAAGGTTCTATGGGTAAAAACAAACAAACCATTCTATCGATCCAATAGAGACTTAACTGTCTTGTCATGATTTAGTGACTGTTTGGTTCAAGTCTCAACTGTTTAATTCAAGCTTCATCAAGTCACGTATCGATTAAACATTTTAAAATAGTGCTTACATTCTACAGTCACCAGTATACCATAATTCCACTCTTCAGCAGATAGCACCCTTGGCAGTTACACCTACATTTCCCTATAAATCAGGGTTATCACATAAATCTAACCATTCCTGACACGTGCTACATTCCAGTTCAGGGATGAAAACCTACCTGCAGGGGATCTGAACATGCCTGCACATGTACAACGAAACCCACACCCACCTTGTCAACAACACACAAACCATCACCAAGATTTCCAAATGACATTCGGTACTCTTCCTGCCACAGCTCACGGGAGAGTCAGATGAAGCTGTGGTTGGCACATATCGTTTTGTGGCCCTGTTGCTTACGTTGTGCCGTACGGGTTTGGTTGTCACTTTGTGAGTGATTTATAGCCATGCAAATGAGTCCGTCCGTCTGGGGAGCAATGTGTCTTCTTCTCCCGAGGGGGATCGGCTGAGGGGGATCGTGGGGGTGTGAGTCAGCCCCTTGTTGCTGACACAGCCCTAAGAGTGGCAGAGAGACGGGGAGACTCGGGGAAGGATGGCCTTCACAGGTCCTCACAGTGACTGATGACATCAAGGAGAAAGTAGGCCATGCCAGACATGTGTCAGGTGAAGACAGGGAGAGATAGAGAAGAGAGACGGTCTCTCCCTGGGCTCAGAGGATGGGGTTGTACGAAAAGGAAACCAGCCAGGAGGTTTAGGTTGCTTGACTTCAATGTGTCTGGCCTGTTTGTCTGATGAGTAATGAGTAGCAGTTTTAGCTAGCTCATGGGATGTTGTCTAGCCTTACAGGACATTTGTGGTTAAACCAGTTACACTTACACAACATGTAATAACTTTTCAGACACAAACAAGGAATATTGTGACAATGACTGCACAGCTTGCTTCTTGTACCCAATGAGAAATTATCTTTATTACATGTGACGCAAATCAGTCTTTATTGATACTTTATTAGTTTGGGGAGGCCCAGGTCTGATTTGAATTTGAGTCAAGGGGATAATTTGTGTGTATGGAGCGCCTTCTACTGGTTGTAGATGGTATTGCGTCCTTCCATGCCCTAAACGTGAGAGAGTACAAACTGTGTTTAGTACAAACTGTGTTTATTATGGGATGGATACTCCATATACAGTATGATAAATATATCTAGGTCCCAGGAGGAATTATTATTTAACGAGAGTAATTCGGATTTAACAATTTTTGCAACAGAAACCTACTCTCCCTGCAAGTCTGAATATATATTCTACACTGCAATCTCCATGACTGCATATTTGCTGGTTATATATAGGACCAATATCCTGCCAGTATATTAAAGGGGTGTGTGTAGTTCTGCGTAACCAATATTGATCTGGGTAGATAAGATACCGCCCTGCCTTTCCTTATAACACTATGCAAACACATTCACCAGCCCACCCTTGGTATGCAGCGCTACCATCTAGAACAAAGACGCTCGATTACTCTTTTTGTCAGTTGGGCGAAGGTTGCCAGATGTGCTGGAATGGAAAACTGAAGACATCAGGATAACAGATGGAGCTTCCAGAGATGGCAAACTGTCACGGAGTGGTCTAGGTGAAGGTGTGAAGACCGAGAACAGGGGGGAAGGTTATTTAAAGCATGACGAGCAGTGACGATTTGAATGGCATCCTGACCTGCTGCCACGTCCCCTGTCTGTCAACCTGACTTATTAACTGAGAAGGAAGGAGGTAGGAGAAGCCTTACCTGACGGGGGGGACGGGGGACGGCAGAGCTCAGTGGTCTCATAAGGAGCAGCATGTGACTGGAAGACTTTGGTTTTGCAATGAGTGGGGGGGGGGAGGGGGGGGGGTGCTGAGGGAGAGAGGGAGAGAGGGAGAGAGACAAGCTGGTGTGACTGTGCCATGCTATGGTAATGGTCTCTGGGAATAGCAGAGTGGCAGCAGTGTGTGGGCTGGTGTGAGCTGTGCAACGACATGGGGATTCTGTGTGTATGTTAGCGTGTACACCGTGTAGAATACGTGTTTAGAAGTTATGATGTCGTGTTTAAAGACGCTATGACTACCTGGGTGTGGCCATGTCCCTGAGCTCACACTGTCTGCTGAAATGGGACTCAAATACATCTCCACGTGACGTTTATCTCTGTCTCTCATCAGGTCTGAGATCTCCTCTGCCTTGCCTGAGCAAACAGCACTGTCATTTCAACCAAGACTAATGTCACTATGCCCCCCCCCCTCCCCCACCTCTGCTTTCCCATACAATCTAATCAGTGTTTGCCTGACCAAGCCTGAGTCCAGGTGGTCCACACTGAGGGTACTCTCACAGTCGATATCTGTCCCTAAACCTGGGATGTAACTCAGACCACACGGACAGTCACACACATTGGCCCAGTCCAGATTAATCATCCATCCGCAATTCAAGGAGACTGAAGTCTCTTGGAAGCCTGAGATTTGAGAATGTGTGATTAGAGACAAGGTTCAGTATAAGCTGGATCAGCCAAGTTGGCACATTGGCAGTCTCTGGGCTTTACCAGAGTAAAGCTACCCCATAAAATACATGAACAAATAAATATGATACTTACCCTACTAGGGGCTGGTCCACATGGCATAAACTGATCCATGGACTGGATGCTGACCTGAGGAAAACATTGATTTTCAGAGGGGACAAAAGCCATGTGATTGATGGTTGAAGGGGAAATGGCTCAGTGTGTTTAAGACCATGGACTGCCACAGGGCCCCTTTTGGAAGGCATGGTGTTATGTGGGCCGCCCAGAAGTCCATGTTGAGACGGTGCCATAGCCCTGCCATCTGCTGCTTTCTATTTTCATCTCTGTGCCTACTGGTAAGATCCCCATGGGGCCTAGGGACCGCACACACATGGCCCTCTTATATATCCAACACATCTTTGTTCAACAGGTCCAATCTCAGCCTCAGGGACAAGAAGGCCAGATCTCATTTGTGACTCATCCCAGATGAATACTGAGCTTACAAGTCGCTGAGTGGACCGAGGGTGGGGTGGCGAATGAGTCTGAGGCTGGACAAAATCTTGATGAATGAGGCTCGAAAAATAATTAAACAGGAATTTGTTGATAATCTCCAAATGAGAACAATGACCTCTGGCCACGGTCAATAAAGTAGCTGTAGGTCACAAGAGCTGTCCATTTTTTTTCCTTTTGAATTTCTGGGTTGTGGACTGGAAGGGTAAATACATGGATTGCCAGGTTGGAATGAAACAGAAGCTAGCAGGATTCATTTGAGATTATGTGTCCCAAACACAGTGTAATCCCTTTATCTACATACTTACCTGTCCCTGACGGTGATCCTCGTTGCCTCTCTGGGGCATGTTGGCCTGGCTGTCAGCAGTAAATCCCCGCTAATGTGTCAGCACACGAGGCTTTACACCTGGCGCGGCTCTGCTTATCTGCTCGGCTTCCAAAGCACCTGCGTTATCCCAGTGTGGCTTTACAAAACAAGAAATGCTTTCTAGAACTACACGAATGTTTTTGGGGGTTACACACAGCAATTTGTGTAATCGCGGTGTTCAATTGTCTTGTTTAGACGGAGGGAGACGTCTCATGAGACCCGTGTTTCCCTGTAGTATTAAAAATAATTCAAGTACATTTATATTTAACTGTAACTCAATTAATGATTAGTAGGTTATTTAACTTACTTGTGGTCAAATGTTTTAATACTCATTTTCTTTAACTGATAATGAAATATTAGGATATTTATGTTTTTATTTAAAGTAAAGTCACGTGAATGTGAAATACTGGGCCTTCTTTTCCGGTCTACGGACCAAGAAAATTCCTGCCGATTATTTACAGATTCCGCTCATTTCAAATTGAGAATAGTTTTCTAAAGACCTGACCAAACAAAATCAACTCAACGGTTTACCGTAACCGAAAAGGTAGATCCAGTAGAAAGAGAATGAGTTTTAAGGGCAAGTGGTGTTAATTAATCGACCTGCTATGTGCACAACAGATGTAGGCCTACGGAATTCTGTACAAATGCAATAATTTAACAGCCCAAGCCAAGATTGGGTGAGACTCGCTGAGTCGCTGATATATTATGCGACTTTTAGAACCTTATCTTTAGATTAAGGGGTTCCACACATAAACATATATACTGTATATATGTCTATGGTTCCACATACTGTCAACGTTTTTCACCATTTGTGCAAATTGTATGGGTGGTACGGCTGATATCCCTTTAGGTGGAGAGGTTGTCATCTAGCGGTTGAAATAAATTCGCACGAGAAAGGGCAGGGAAAATAACATTTGGAAACGTGCTTAATAGTGATACAACCATTTAATTAAAATACAGGCTACATACATTTATATAAATAAAACCATATTTGCCAACCTGTAAATGTGCAAAAAATATCGGTTCCCGTGAAATTCAATTTGTAGTTTGGAATGCTGATAAATAGAAGTATGAGTGGAGAGAGCTTTTACCACCAGGTGTCTATTTGTTATTGCGCGCTTTCTGTGGCCACCGTAGTTTTAAATGTTTCAAAGATGTTTCTTTCTTTGTGACATTTTGATCGTATCGGATACGAGTTATATTTATACTAAGCAATCAGACTATTTGAAATTTGATAAATAGACTCCTCAACGCAGGTAGATGTGAACATTTTAAATGTAAGTATATTATTGTTGACGATCTCGCCATTGACAAAACCGGTGCATCCCACAATGCATTGTGTTTCTTTCTTCTATGACATTTTTAAAAACAATGACCGAAACATACTTGAACGAAGTATTGTTTTGCCACATCACTTAATGTTAAGGTTTAAATAGTATGAAAGGACTGTATATCTACAATTAGTACGATCTCGATGCAAACCATAACTGGGATGTTCATCGTTCAGATATAGGGTCTGTCCGTAAACCTACTATCGGTAGCTTTGCGCAGTGGCAGTATCGTAGCCTATGAGGTTTATCCGAGGCGCGATTATTGCTAGTTGAAAACTTTACCCAATACCCCGCCCGAGACGACTTGAAATATAGTCGGCTTTGGCAATTTTTGACGGTCTCTAAGGAGACTGACTATGCTTGTGAAAGAAAATAAACTCATACGAAAAAAAATACACCGTCGATGGAATATTCGAGTACAATCATTTGAATTATCAAATAAGTAACATGAATTTGGCATGACCAAATCAACAACTAGTATAATGTATTTATAATTATTTACAACTGTGTATAATATATTTATATATAGTAAACGTGATAATCTTTAGAGGTTGCATTTAAACAATACTGGCGCAGTATGTATATTATTATCCACCACTAGAGGGCAGTGTTGTATATAGATGAGGGGTTGTAATGAGGGCTCGTACTTTATCTGGCAGATGGGCTCCTTACAAGATTTTGCTTCACGTAATACTAGTAATCAACATCTCTTTTTGTTCTCCGTATCTGTCTTAGGTGTCTTCCACGTCGAGGCCACACATATGTTGAAACAATGTTTTATTGTTTCACATGTGACCATTTTTTGTTGTCTCTGTTTTGAGTGGAGAACAAATCAGTCTAGGCAGACAGAATCTATTGGTGATTGCTATCGCCACAGTATAAACAAAACTAGGCCATGGAACACTGGCCTACGTTGACTTTTATTACTATGGGCATTGTACGGTTGTACTTACGACCTGCCCTTAGGCCCAAGTCTTCCACTATGCATCCAGTAGCTATGAGTCAGTCTCCAGTGGGTGGGTTTCCATGGTAAATAATATAATACTGTCTCTGTGGTACTGTTGGCCTTCATATGACCCTATAGGACGCATCCATGGATGCATTATGGAACCATTTCCTGTATTGGATTTGATTAGCTAGTTTTGAACCCTATTGAACTATCAAGCCAGGCAATGTAGAACAGGGTTCTGTTTAAAGGCCTACTTTATATGTAAATGCCCCCACTCCCAAATATTTACACGTATTTGTAATTTGTTGTTCAAGTGCTTTAGAAAGATGTCCATGTATTTCTGTAACAACTGCATTCCATATTTCAGTTGTACATGGAGGCGTGCCAAAAAACAAATGAATAAATTGTCCAGCACCACAGGCCTGGTTCCTAGGTAACCATGTGACACTGTCGACAATCGCTATGGTAACCGGCAGTGCATCCTTCACTCGGTTCTTTGAGAAAACGTGTGAGAATATTCTCTTTGTGTGTGAATTGGTTTCACTCTCCCAAGGCAAGGCTTGACAGTTGAGAATATCAAGTTAGTCTGTTCTTGACAGGTTCTTTCGTAGGACATCCTTATAACAGCTCTGTCTTTCAGCCACACAGGGCAGACATGTTTGTTAGAGGCAACATGTTGAAGACAAGTGCAATATTATGGATTGAATATACAGGCTTGTCCAAAGAACATGAAGATTCATGGCATGGCAAAACATGCCATGGCAAAACGATGTATTAACTGCAACATTTCCATTCACTCATCACGAAATGTAAATAGGACAAAACAATAGCCTAAATCATTATTCATGCGATTGTCTGTAAATGTGAATGAATTCTATTCAGCTTTGTGAACAGATGGGGAAAAATCTGTTATTTACAAGAAAAACAACAAGAAAACATGAAGATCAGTGGGCAAGGCTCTACAGGAGATGGTGCCGTGTGCATCCAATTACGCCCAAATCCGACTAGCATCTCCCAGATCCAACAGATCCCCATTACATAGCCTACTTACAAACACCTGCCATTTGAAAGTTGAGATGAAAGAACGGAAAGATCACCAGAACTGTCATCAGAATGAGCCATTACTGGATACGTGGTTCTACCCCACCCCCCTCCCCTCTCCTTTAATGTGTTCCTAATGACCTCATACTACAAGTGAGGTTGGTCTCATTAGGGTGCCGGGTGTGTCACCGTGACAACACGTCCTCCCTGTTTGAGATGATTGTGTGTTATCTCGACCCTTCATCCCCTGCTCTCTCTCTCTTTGTTGGTAGTGGGCTGAAAGGTGTTCGCTGATTGGCTGAATTATAAAAGACCTGTCAATCAAGATGCAGCGACACAGCTAGCAGTCCCTGTTCATCCATGCCAGTTTGACAGGACTGGCCTTCACACCCAGATATACTGTTACTGTGGATCTCCATTAGGCTCAAGGTTACAGATGAATAAAATGTCGTCCCCTCAGAACCAAACAGGTGCATCTCGTTGACGTTGAGGTGATGGCGACTGCACTCGGTGCATGTTTTCTCCTGGCGTGGAGAGAGCCAGATGCAGCTCTCTCCAGCCGTCACACTGTCGAGACCAGAGCCTCTCCAGCCGTCACACTGTCGAGACCAGAGCCTCTCCAGCCGTCACACTGTCGAGACCAGAGCCTCTCCAGCCGTCACACTGTCGAGACCAGAGCCTCTCCAGCCGTCACACTGTCGAGACCAGAGCCTCTCCAGCCGTCACACTGTCGAGACCAGAGCCTCTCCAGCCGTCACACTGTCGAGACCAGAGCCTCTCCAGCCGTCACACTGTCGAGACCAGAGCCTCTCCAGCCGTCACACTGTCGAGACCAGAGCCTCTCCAGCCGTCACACTGTCGAGACCAGAGCCTCTCCAGCCGTCACACTGTCGAGACCAGAGCCTCTCCAGTCGTCTGCGGCCGGAGGGGTTCTCAAATGACTTTTTAAAAGGTATCGGCCTCGCAGGTTTTCTCAGGGCCGAGGTGCTTTTAATTGGATTCCTTTTTACAAGATTATGGCGAGAGAGGCACTCAGACGAACATGCTTCACACGGTGTATCCCACAGCTACGGCCACACCAGAGTGGACTTCACAATGTGGCTACAAAGTTCGTTTTCATCATGCTGTTCTCAAATGTTCAATTCCTCTGATGCAATTCTGGGCAATCGGCTGCATATAGAATGTGTGCGTCAAAAGATAATGGGTATACATGTAAAGAATGTGTCTGCCTGTAGGCGTACATGTGTGTCCCGTCTACATGGGAATTGTAGGGAAATGTTTTCATTTCATTTTTATTTATTTGATTTTGTTATTATCATTGGTTCGCTTTCATGCTCAGTTTTTTACTTGATTTAGATCATCCTTGGTTCCCTTTCATGCTCAGTTATAGCCTACTTGTGGAAGAATATATTTGAGCAACGCTTTGTGTATCTAGCTTTTGTTTTCTGGCTTTGTAGAAAGGTTAAGGAATGAGTATGAACACTGTAGAATGTTCTATAAACTGATAATATACGGTGAATAAGCTTAATTTCCCCACTTCCAAATGGAAAAAAATACTTTTATTCTCTTGAAGTAGACCACTCTGAAATCATTCAGCCTTCTTAAAAGGCCTTTTCTTCATGGAGCCTTTGTCACGCACCCAGACCAACCATACTCATTCCCCTCTCAGAAAATCCCATTATTTCTGTAAAGAGAAGGTCTAAGCAGGTCAAGGCTTCTAATTTATATGATTTGAGGACAATCTCCTTCTCTGAGTAGTTGCTTGGGTTTATAATGAGGGACCAGGGAGAGAGAACGATGCTGGATTATTGCTCTACACAACGTTACTTACTGGGCTGAAAGTGTATTCTGTGATATACATATCACCTGGTTTATACGTCTTGAAAATGTGATATGGTTCAGAGATCTCATGCCACAGCCATGTGCTTCTGTCTCAGCCGCGGTACACACGCGCACACGCGCAGACGCACACGCACAGACAGACACAGAGACAGACAGACACACACACACACAGACACACGCACAGACAGACACAGACACACACACAGACACACACACACACCAAAGCTGATCATGGTATCGCCCTCAGCCTCGGCATCAGACAGGCGGGCAGAACAGTTTGAGCTGTCACAGCTGCCAATCGTCTGTCACTCCCTTCAGGTCTCCTCCAGTCTGGTGTCACCTGTTCCCACCGTGTGACCAACACCTCGGTTTGGCAATCCAACCTCAGACACGACAGTGAGTCATGGGAAGCTAGCGGCATTTGCTAACAAGCTAAAGTCTGAGCCAAGTTATTGTCCACTTGATGTTTTTTTTCTTCTTCCTGACACTTCTTCGAGATATGGAAGATTAAACGGGATAGTCACTCACTGCAACAGTTCCCATGTGACACAGCTGTAGCCAGTGCATATCAATCTGGACTATTTGTATATATATGCAAACATATAAACATATATTTGTCGCTTTGGGTAGCAGCAACTGCTAAATGAATACATTTAACATTTACGAATGATGAATTTAGCAGACATGTTCTATCTAAAGCGGCGTGCAGAAAGTATAATGAAAAGGAAATCAGCGTTGATAGACAGTTCAGTTACCACAGACAAACTGTGACTTCCTGAGCCTTTTTGTCCTAGTGTGTACGTAGAGGTCATGCTTTTCACTGACATATATATGGTTTTCCTCCCAAGTAGCTGTTTTGAAAGTATCTATTCGGTATGTATCCATTTAGCTTTAAAGATCAGACGTGTTATAGCTCTAATTGGTTTATTTCATGGATGTGGTTATCTGTGAGGTGAATCAGAAGACTCCTACGCCTGCTTAATCGCTTCTTGACTGAAGTTTATTTTCATGCTTGTCTCTCTAACTGCTGAATCATTTTATGCGTTTAATTTGTTTATGCATTTTGTTCTCCCTCCTTTCCTTGAAATATGAGTAGGCAGACAAGAAGGACCTGAGCCAGGGTCCAACTATAAATGACTCATAACGGTTCAAATGTTTTCATGGAAAGTTATTCAGTAAATGATTGTTACTGTGAAATACATTATTCTGTTGGCGATTCTGTCGGATCGCTGGACACTGAGGCATTCTGAGCGACATTTTTAACAGAAAATGGAAGCAAGCTGACAGACTTGTGTGCAACACAATCTTGTAAAAACGTTCAGCTCTGTCCAGGCAGTGATGGAGGGGAAGTGATCAGTGACACTATCAGTTACAGACACCTCCAGTGATACACAATCCCAGGGCTGATCTAAACCAAGATCTATTGACACAGGGAACAGAGAGAGAGGTTAAAGAAATGTCATTGGTCGAAGCCAGGGAATCCTAACGCTCTATTGGAGGATTTAACTTCCTGCTTCCTGGACTAGTGAGCCCTGCTCGCATTTCCCAGAGCAGGTGCAAAGAACTGATTAGCGTCTATCTCTAGCTCTGGCAGAACTTTCACACACACACACACACACACACACACACACACACACATACATAAACACACACGCATGCTCACATGCACTTGTATCCTTGCACACACATCGGATACAGGAGAGATGGAGTGTCACCATGTAGTCAACAACATCCATGACACATTCCCTGTCGGACATGTTCTCCTTCCACTGGCCAAACACTCAGGTCACTCATGTCAGCCCTATTGTAGGCACCATACAGGACAAACTGGAGCGCATACACACACACACACACACCCACACGCACACACACACGCGCACACACACACACACACACACACACACACACAGAGAGAGAGAGTAGGGTACTGGTAGCAGTCACTTAAACCCCAGAAATAGACAATAACCTCATTGGTAATGCAGTATCACACAGTCTGTGATTTGCATCGTAGGTGATGAATACAACTCCCTATTTTCAGATGAACTAGAATCTACATCCTTAGGACTCCAATGATATTTCTAGACTGGGAATAGTATAAACAGTCTGATGACATGTTACTATACAACAATTGCATCATTTGTCCCTTTGTTTATGTATAGGATTCTGTGAAGTTAGATAAGGCTGAAACCACATTTCTATATGCTATCATGAGAAACACGTTTTTCATGCAGTTTTAGTTTCAGCTCTACAAATTAATCTGATAAAACATGTTTCCATGTTTTGGTCCTTCTGTTAACTTCTGTTGTGGAGATGAAACAGTAAGCACATGGTAATTGCCTAAATTTTCATTAAATGCTCTCCGAGTATCTGCTCATGAGAATCCCATTTTCTAAATGAGGACGTGTAATTAATATTTAATCAAGGTACGATCCAGTCTAAATTTAACAACCCAAATTTGGCACACTTATTTACACACCGTCCTTATCAAGAAAAACAGCTCAACGGCGTCTCATTTTCTATAGTACAAAAGCCTCCATCAACAGAAATATGAAATTCTAATAGGAGACGGTTGAGTTGGAAACATTCTACCCTTGCAGGAAAGCATAGCCAACGGCCTGGACAGCCTCTAAGATTTATATGAAAAAAACGAAACCGTCTCCTATTAGAATTTCAGATTTCTGTTGATGTTGGCTATGCTTTCCTGCAAGGGTACAATGTTTCCAGCGTAGGAAGACTGGGCAACACTCGTGTCATGTGGGGTTTCCTAAACAAAACAACAATCAACACTCTCAAACACACAATCAAGCCCCCTTGGGTGTCCACAGCCATGCTAATAGCTTCTGTGGTGCTGGGGCTTGTCCAGACCCACAGGCCTCTTTCAAATGCATCTAACGTCTCTTTGTCTTAACAAGACAGCATGAGAAAAGCTGCGAGGGAAGCAGAAAACAAATGAATCCCGGGTGCACCTCCCATCAGATGGAGAAAAAAAGCAATTTATTTGGAGTGAAAGGATTTGTCAGGACTTGTCAGCCAGTATTGTGTTTAAAGTATGCCAAGGCAATTCTGAAAACGTCTGACCGTGTGGAGAAATCTCACTAGGGCCCCCTGTGTGTACACAGATGAGAGGGTCATCTCAACAAATACACTGAGTGAGAGGAACAGAGAGGAACTCTGCCACGAGGGTAATACCCTGTGTGAGTGAGCTTCTGTCCACTCATCTGATTGGCTGAGGTGGGGACACACTGGTCGTCCACCTGTATGATCTACTGTGGGGGGGGACAGACTGGTCCTGCCTCTGCATGGTCCCTAAGTGTGTGTGTGTGTGTGTTTGTGTGTGAGAGACAGACAGAGCAACAGGGAACAGTGTGTTTCAGGGCAATTAAGATTCCAATCAACATGGAGACCAGCTGGCTGAATAAGAAAACTGTGTACTTTTAGTTGGGCACAGTAATTGTCTTTTACTTCAAGACAGATCAAACGTGGAACATTCTAACACCCCCCCCACACACACACCTCTGTGCCTCACCTCGAAGTATCCATCGCAGTGACCCGGCTGCTCCCTGCGGAAGGCCGGGATTTGAAAGAGCAGGGTGCCAGTGTGTTCCTGACGCTCTCGTGTCTGACCCTGGTGCAGAGTGGCGCCGCCCTCCTGGAGACATGCCAGCTAGAGCACCAGTCTGGTGGGGAGCGAGACCAGGGCTGTGTGGCCCAGTCTGCAGCCTCCATCGCAGCTGACACACACTCACACACTTGCACGCACACACACAGACACACACACACACACACACACACACACACACACACACACACACACACACACACACACACACACACACACACACACACAGACACACACATACACAGACACACACATACACAGACATACTGTAGTGCCAAGTGCTTCTCCACAGGGATGATGAATAATTGAAGATGCCAGCCACGCTTGTTTGATCAACCTACCAGCCAGCCAGCCAGCGCTGTTGTCTCACTTCCTGACGGATGAAAATGCAGCATCTGGATTGGTGACTGTTGATGTCTCTTCTTCCTGTATCTTCGGATCTCCGGAATCCTCACGACTCTCTGTGATCGAGAAGGGGGGAAAAAATCAGTTAACATCTAGGATTAACAGATTTCAATCTTTCGAATCATTCGATCGCTTTATTTGTTCCTAAGTGTCTTTATGAACCATCCTCACTTTAAACACTAGGAAACATATTGGTGAAGTGTATCACTGTTGCATCTCCATTGCCGTCTGATTTGAAATGTAGCCGTTGCTGAAAAACACGTTAGAAACAGCAGTTGCCAGGAACCTTGATGTACACCAGTGTGATGACATCATGTGGAGAAATATGATCATTTGTGAATAATTGACACAATATTATGGGATGGCAACCTCTATGTCACCTCTCCAAATGTGTCACAGCACAGTCGCCTGCCAACAGAGCAGCACCAGGAAGATGTCAGTCTAGACAGATGAGAAGCCACTCACACCTCCAGGTTAGACCAGCACACCAGCCTTCATGACTAATAATCCAGATTACACCACCACTTCAGCCTTCATGACTAATAATACAGATTACACCACCACGCCAGCCTTCATGACTAATAATCCACGTTACACCACCACACCAGCCTTCATGACCAATAATCCAGATTACACCACCACACCAGCCTTCATGACTAATAATCCACGTTACACCACCACACCAGCCTTCATAATAATCCACGTTACACCTCCACACCAGCCTTCATGACTAATAATAATCCAGATTACACCACCACACCAGCCTTCATGACTAATAATCCACGTTACACCAGTACACTAGGTTTAACTTTATTTTTCCAGATTAAACCACTATTCTTAAAATTCAGACACTTGGCACACAAAGCCAGTACTAACGGACTGCACTGCCACTACTCAAAGACTGAGAGATCTGTTTTGGAGGGGCAGACTGACTCTAACGCTGACCCATGTGTTTTAACAGCATGAATGGCACAGTGTAACTCATCTAGCTGATTGAGATTGTAGAGGCAGGCACATGCAGCTTGACCACAGTCAGACACATGAAGAGACTCTGTGTCCACACTCTCTCTTCTTCAGAGGAACGCACATGACAAGGACGAGGTGAAGGAAATGGGAAGACGTGGGGATCCAAGCAGAGTATGAATGTTTAATGTTTACTAACAGCCTGCATGTGCTGCTCTTTTATCTTGTGGTGTTCGACTTAAGCACAGCTGGGTGCCTCGTCATTAAGCAGTGAAGTGGTTCGGAGTTAGGATGAATGTGAACAGAAGGCAAAACCATTTATAATCAGTGGAGCGAGTTCAACTGTTAAATGTTCTCGCAAACACACACACGCGCCCAAACCACTTCCCTGACTGAAATGTTTGAACTGGCACGTGGGCACCTTGCATATCATTGACCTTGCGGTGAAGCTGAGGGCAGAACTCCACTGGCAGCAGGACTCCACCACCCTGTCCCTCCTCATCGACTGGAACGAAACAAGCACCTCTCTATCACAGCAGACACACCTCCTAGGCTGTCCTGCCGTCTCTGCCACCAGCCCTGCTCTGGATATGTCAACACTTCCTCCTGCCAACCGGCCTCTCTCCATGCCCATTACTTGTTTACTCCATGTCTCCTCCCTCCCCCTCTCTCCCTCTCTCCCTCTCTCCCTCTCTCCCTCTCTCCTTCTCTCCCTCTCTCTCCTCTCTCCCTCCCTCTCTCCCTCCCTCCCTCTCTCCCTACCTCCCTCCTTCTCCTGTTTTTCCCCATTAAGCCCCAAACTAATGGAGTCAGGGGATGAAGCGTAATTGGGATCAACTGCTACAAAGAGAGCAACTCTGGACAGTCCCTCGGGAACACGATCAAAGCGAGTGCCAGAGGAAATGGTGGGGAAAGAAAACCTCAAATTATGCTTCCTTCTTGCCTTCCTTCCAGATATTGATTTAGAAATTATAAACACAGGGGCTTCTAGTTTGCTGCCGACCCCCTTCAATTGTTTTCATGTTCCTGATCTGTCACAGTCTTAGGGACCTGGCGGCACTCACCCACAGGAAGATTTGATGTCCTAGCGATGAAATAACAATTGCTGACATTTGGCAGTAAACATCCTAGGGGTCATGGCATCTTGGTGAGCTTCTGCCGAGGCAAATGTCATAGTAATCATACTTATGACAAACTATCGCAGGAAAATGGGTTTTCTTGGAAGCTATTTAGGGCCTTAGGTCTATCATTCTGACTGATCCAGGGGATCTCAGCTAGAATCGAGGCCTGCCTCACAGACATCTCCGCCTGGATGAACAAGCACCACCTCCAGCTGAACCTCTCATCATCCCGGCCAAACCCTCCATCTCCCACGATCTCTCAATCACCCTGGGATCTACATGACCCCTGCATCCTCTGCCAGGAACCTCGGGGTTACCATGGGTGACAAGCTCACCCTCACGGCCCACATTGCTGCAGTGTCCCGGTCGTGTAGATTCACCCTCTACAACATCTGGAAGATCACAAGATACCTGTCTGAGCATTCCACCCAGCTGCTAGTCCAAGCACTTGTCCTCTCCAACTACGCTCCCATCTTACCCCACTCTTCATCTCCCTCCACTGACTACCCATCACGGCCCGCATATAGATTCAAGAACCTGGTACTGACCTTCCGAGCGGTGAACTGGACTGCACATGACTACATCCAGTCTCTCGTCCAGCCTTACACCCCCACCCGCCACCTACGGTCTTCTTCTGACAACCGTCTGGTGGTCCCACTCTCAAGAGCGCCCGCTCCCAACCCAAGCTCTTCTCCTGTCTGGCCCCCCAATGGTGGAATCACCTCCCCACCTCCATCAGAGATACTGACGTCTCCACAACTTCAAGAAAAGGCTAAAGACGCACTTCCGGGAGTATAACTGTACTTCAGAAAGATTTGTTTGATCAGATGTTAGTTTATTTCCTCCGGGAACACAATTGAGGGACTTGCTGCACTTGTTGGTTAGTTCTAACTGATTTAACTGCTGGTACTCGCTGTGAATTATTATATTATGTTGCTTGCTTTCTTCCAGGTACACGAAGATCCACTTTCGAGGATCATGTTTAATTGAAATGTGTTTAACTACATAAGTCCCAAGTGAAATGGATGGACAGCCTGGTATAGTGACTGTGTAAGAGCCTCACAGTTGTCATTTATAAATCACCTCAAACGGGGTCAGTACAGGTAGGGGATGAAGAAGAGAACTTTCTTTTTTCAGTGCAGAATAAAAATATTGATATACGAGGAGGGATTGAGTGACAGCCTTTTATGAAAATGACAGTTGAGGGAAAACACAACACACACACACACACACACACACAACACACACACACACACACACACACACACACACACACACACACACACACACACACACACACACACACACTGGACATGCCCCGCGGCCAGTCCTTCCTCCTGTCAGCACTGATGACATCACATCAGTTGATGGTTGAAGGTCAAGGTCCATCTTCCCCATCACGACTCAGTTCTCTTTAAAGTGGAGCGGCGCAAGATGTTTTTTTCGCACCACTCAACCATTCATCAGATACATACATAGGTACATAAATAGATGCCTGAGTACAGAACAGTCCAAACAGTGCACAGATGGTATAATCACCTTCATGACGTTGAGTCCACAATCTCCACAGTGGCTGCAGGCTAGAAATATATTTCCCTTTTGGCCACCGTCTCCCTAGGAGGGAATCAGAGGGGTTTCTAATCCCATTAGAGCCTTGGAAACATCTAGAAGCAGCTCTGTTTCATCTCGGAGCTGTCAGTAGTATTGCCTTTAATTGGAGCCTAGTGTTTTTTCGAGCTTAGTGGCAACAAAGAGTATTTGTCACTAGTAAGTCTTCTCATGTCTGATGGTAATGACCAAACACCAATCTGTCCCTGAATTTATATAAGGTTGAACAACGCTTCCCTCCAAGAACATGTTCTGAGCTGTGTCGAGAACATGGTGCGTGAGAGAAACAGGCATCGTACGAATAGTGCCTCAGCGTCAGAAAGGAAGCATAGTCTGTGTTCTTCTTGCAAATCTGACACATTTGAACTCAGATAAGACAAGGGCCAATGAAAGAAACAGGAACCCTAGAGACGTCGAAAAAAGATCAAATGTTTCTAACTCAAAACCTCACCAAATACAGACGACACATTTAAAACTATAAACTTGTTGTAAATTGCAGAGAATAGCTTGACCATGACAAAACAATCCTTATCAAGTGTCAGAATAAGATAACGCATGATGGAGTGTCCTACGGAGTGTGTCTGTAGAGACTACAGCGATAACATGGCAGCTGACTGCTTTGGCACAGAGCATGTCACTGTCCTGGTTGCACACTCTCTAGATAATTAGCTCTTAGGTAAGTGGAGTGTCTTGTCCCTTTAGGCCAGATTGTTGATCAAAGAGCTTCGACACAGTCCCTAATCCCCTGTCCATGGCAGCCCTAAGGGACGGTGTGACAGTGTGGAGTGACAGCTGACACACGAGGTATGGCCCTTCGTCCTGCGAGGCACCAAACAACATCCCTCAAAAGGAAGAATAATGTGATGAAGATATGTCACCTTGGAAATCTTCAAATACCACAATCTAAATTAATTAAAGGGATGGTCTCATAGATATATATTTATATCACTCTTTTCTTTGTTAACTTTATGACGTTAATTAGTAATACACTGCTAAAATACAAGAAATGTGCACTACATTTGAAGAGAAAATGACTTAATACTAGTGAAATTATCTTGCTGCAAGGACAGATAATTTTACTCAACAAGATATCTTAAAATACGTTAGTTCCAGTCTAGAAATAAGTAGGCCCAAGAATATACCACAAATGAAAAGATAGAAACTAGTAAATCATTTTTGAAACAAGATAATAAATATTATATTTCCAGAAGTAAGATTTAAAATCATGGCAAGCAGAACAATTTGAAATGTTTTTTGTTCAGGGGGGTCTCTGGAAAAAAAAAGTAAAATGGCTGCCAAACCCATTTTACATTTACATTACATTTAACAGACGCTCTTATCCAGAGCGATTTGCAGTAAGTACAGAGACATTTTCCCAGAGGCAAGTAGGGTGAAGTGCCTTGCCCAAGGACACAACATAATTTGACACGGTTGGGGAATCGAACCAACAACCTTCTGATTTATAGCCCGTCTCCCTCACCGCTCAGCCGTCTGACCCCCCCACCCAAACCCATTGGGAAGTTTCCCCTTGTGGATCTCTATCTGGAGTCGGGGGAAATCAAATCAGGTTAACCGAGGCCTTAGGCGTTTCCCCCTGGACACAACATGCACCGGTCTGAGAGAGCTAACGGCTTCTGTGTCGTGGGTGGCATTAGTCACTGACGAAGCTCAACTTTAATTAAAAGA
Source organism: Mallotus villosus (assembly GCA_903064625.1). Lineage (NCBI taxonomy): Eukaryota > Metazoa > Chordata > Actinopteri > Osmeriformes > Salangidae > Mallotus > Mallotus villosus. The sequence goes on from CAEFZP010000709.1 coordinate 85,503, forward strand.
GGAAATATTGGGCCCAGTTTACAGTGGAAACAGTGTCTGTGATTGATGTGCAGAGTAGAACGTACAGATCCCTCATGACTCAGTTTAGCTCTGTGGACCGGAGGATTGCCACTGACGACTGGAGTCTTAAATGGAACTGGTAACTCCACTATTTTACGCTTACAAAGTTCATTCTTTTGGGAGATGTGGGGTTAGGCGGCGGTGGTTTCGGCTCAGTAGGTATTAGAAAGTGGATTTGTGGAGTCAAGTGGAAGGGGTTTTCTTTCTCAACTCTGAATGTTACTCCTAAAATGAAGCGCTCTCAGGATTTCTAACTAAATATCATATTCAGGACAGGATATTTCTTCAGGAAACGATATAATGAATAAAGTAACTGTACTGCAGACGTAAAAAATTCAAGATAATTAGGTTCAGAATGATTCATCTGTGGTGTAACATTTGGTTTGACAAAAATAAGCTTGAGCAAAAACAAAGAATGTTCAGGAGAATAGAACGAAACTCAGATAGAGCCTTTACCACTTACTGTGTGTGCGTTGGCAGAATGTCCCTGTAATCATGATAACGAGAACCCAAGATAAGTTGGGAATAATGAGAAGTAAAGAAATGATAGCGAGGCGAACCGTGAGGCGACAATGATCTGTAGGCGAGAGGTATGTTGTTGCCAAAACACGGAGACAAATTGAGACATGAAGAGTGGGCTCACAGCTCCAATTAAGGCCCATCATGGAAGGTGGGATATTGGCTGGCTGGAGCCAGGCATGTATTATTCTCATCACAGGGTGTTTTAGTATCACATCGCGATCTGCCGTAAGCTATCCAAAAGTCCACATTTAGCCATTGTGCCGTGAGATGTATATATATATATATATATATTGTGAGCTATTAGCTGGGCTCTAGGTGTGGGTTGCTCAAATTTTAAGTTACATTTCTGTTACATTTATTCATTTAACAGACGCTCTCATCCAGAGCGATTTACAGTAAGTACAGGGACATTCTCCCCGAGGCAAGTAGGGTGAAGTGTCTTGCCCAAGGACACAATGTCATCTACATGGCGGGGGAATCGAACCGGCAACCTTCAGATTACTAGACAGATTCTCTAACCGCTCAGCCACCTGACTCCCCAAATGATGAACAAGGACCCAGGAATAGGGGAAGGATGAAGGCGCTTTCTTTCCAGAGTGAGCTGGATTCAGGCAGACAACTTGTGTTATAAATTATCCCCAACTGGGGGTTCAACAAAAGTCACTTCAACAAGCACCTTCAACTGAGGAAGTGACTGGCGGCTTCTCACCTCAGTCCAGTTCCAACTGCCTGTATTTTCTCTAACTCCCCCCCCCCTCACTAGAACAAATGTTTCCTTTTTAAAAGGGCTATACCATTAATTAGTTAAAATAAAAAGACCTTCCCATTATTAATTAACAACACTCAAACACTGACCAATGACATAAAAGAACCAAACCATCCCTCAGGCTACCAACTGGACTGCTGGGCTACCCAGCTGTACCTTGTCAAGGTGGCTGATAAAACGTATTGGTTCTTTGTTTAATGGTGAGAGATCTCCCTCTGCTCGTGAGTGTCGCCACACCTGTGACAGCACCCTCTGGTGGTCAGAGCCAGTGCTACGTCACAATATATATATATTAAATACATGTAGTCATTTATTCTATACATCAATGTATTCACATCCAGTCTTTTGTAGTAGGTAAAGCAACTTCCTAACTACAAACCTGCCAAGTGTCAAAGCTCTCAGAGCTTGTGTGATTGATCTGCATTAGTTTATATGCCTAAACTCCCATACGGACAGGCTATATTTGAGTCATTTCTTGGTTTTGGGGTGTATAACAATATATGTTAATTTAACAATCTTAGCAGTAAAATATTTTTAGCCAAGAATCCATTTCATATATGGGAGACCTTAGAGATGATGAAAAACATTGTTGGGTTTAGTTCTACCTCCGGTAGGGGTATCTAAAAAATTTGGGGCCATTGTCACTAGCCTATTTAGCATCAGACGCTCTTATCCAGAGCGAAATATGCAGTTGTTCTATCTGAATATACCTGGTTTACACACAGTACATGCAAGTAATCACCACCACCACCACCACCACCCCCCCTCCCCGCTTTTGTTACCTCGCACTCCAGAACCCTTCACGTTCTAATTCGAGGTTGAGGTCACATCAGACGCTAGCTTAAGTAACCCCTGTCCCAGCGAGATGTTCCACTGAGTAATTAAACTGCTCCGATGCGCTCTCCTTAATTACAGCTCGTCAGCGCGACACACAGAGAGTCTTCCGTCTCTAATGAGTTTGGAGGGTGAGCGACAGGGGTGAACTCCCGCTGACTGGACACGCCCACTTCCCCCCCCCCTCCTCGTCAGCTGTCTGTCTCCAGGCAGAGAGGAGCGAGCGCTAGGAGCGAGCGGCAGGCTGGCAGCTATATTGCTGTGGCGGCACAACTGGGAACATTATTTGGTCTGACAACGATCCCCACAAATAAATCAAATCAAAATGTATTTGTATAGCCCTTTTACACGCAAGCATGTCACAGAGGGCTTCATATACGCCGATAGAGCTGCCCCTCAACCAACCTAAACCCTCAAGGTTTAAACAGAGTGTAGTGTCATTTAAATCCACGATTGTCCTAGTAGTTCAATCAAATTTACGAAGGACAAACAAATGATGACTAGAATGTTAGCGAAGGAGTTTTAACACACTGGACACTTCAGCCGGAGTTGCAGAGAACTGGGAATGACTTTGCTGTTAGTACAGTGAGTCCAGTCCACATAGTAGTGCCACCCCGAGGCCCATTTAACATGAAATGGAATTTAGAACCTCAACTGTGAGTCCGATTCCAGAACCATATCTGGCAAAAACACACCATCAAGAGGCCTACCTGGCCCTGAGACCGGAGCTCATTTGCTGGCTGGATCAATTCCCTCAGACCCAAATAATGAGTCTGGCTCCTCAGTCCTATCTCTCTCTCGCTGTTTATGGCCTTGCCCAAACACAAGTGTCAGTAACGATGTGTGTGAGAGGAGAACCACCCAGCGCCGGACAGCCAGGACGCTCCAGGACTCTGCAGGGCCTCTGCCAGGTCACATGATCACACCAGAGAGACACAGAGTACTGTTTTGCTGATATTTGTGAAAATGCAACGATTGGATTGAATTTGATGAAAAGACATGCTTTGTAAACAACAAATAACTAAATGAATGGTGTGTTTTTTTCACAGATTTATGTTGTCATTTACTTAAATCCCATTGGCACACCCACAATAGAAAAAACGATTTTGTCAATCTCGAAACAAACAGACAATGAATTGTACAGTGACAAAATAAAGATGTCAATCCAGTAATAGTGCTAGCCCGCCTGCTACACACACACACACACACACACACACACACACACACACACACACACCACACACGCACGCACACACGCACACGCACGCACACACACACACACACACACTCAATGCTGCAACATATCAGTCTATCCTCAGCCAACCCAACTAATGTCTCTGAGCATGACTCATGTCTCCCCTCCTGGAGTAGATGTGTGGGGTCTGACCTTTCAATGGCTCAAATCATTTACACAGATTGTCTTTGTGCACAGAAGGCCTCCCTATAAGCTCAGTGACATCTGAATCATGATGCTCAGACTGGGGCCACGATATAGCCTTTTCACACGGCCTCATGCCGTACAGTTTCAAAGGCAGGTAAGGGAGGGCAAGTGTAACCGATGTGTATCGGTGAAACTCACTCCTCAGGTATGTAATAGGCCACCCGCGTCAATGAATAGCTAGCTTTTCTTTGGCGTAGTTGGTAGTGGTGGCGCTTGGGAAGCCAGAGGTGGCGAGTTCGACTCCCGGTGGAAGTGAACAGTGGCCAGATACCTCAGACAGAGATACCACGTCCGTTGCATACCAGTTACACAAGGACCACATCCAACTGAGATCCTGGTCATCATTTTATCCCACGTGTCACCATGTTGATTTCTCAAATACACATTAAGACAAAAATACTTTTTAAGTTGAATTAAGAGTCATACTTGAACATTTTTTCCAGATAACCATCTTCTAGAGAATAGCATTAGATCTCAGATTAGCATTAGTTTCGCATTTCTGACATACTGGCTTTAGTATCTGACGCTTTCATTTCTATTCCTCGAAGCCTCAAAAGATCAATGAAGGACCTGATATTAATCACCATGGAGACGCAGCTGTCGTCCCTTCTCCTTCTTCCTGCCGCGCTCACTTCATGACTGATAGCCATCAGCTTTACCACTAACATCTAAAGGGAATCCAATCTGGGCTGTGGATCAATGGACTCTCCCATGTCTCCCTGGAGCCCGGTCAGCACCTGCTCCTCGTCTCTTCAGCTGCTCCCTGACCTGGTCTGACGTCCTGTTTAATACCCTGTGGAGGGAAAACAGGAGCATTCACAATCACATTTGAAGTTTTGATCCAAAGCGACATATACAACTAGTGCATTTTGCGAAGGGTACAACAGAAGGTGAAGTATCAGAAGTGCATAGTTCTAACGGTAGTTCTAACGGTATTCTGGTGGTCACAGTTGACAAACAGTCTGTATTATGAGTTCACTGCCTAAATGGATCAATGTGTGTGAGATATATATATGTGAGAGGTCAGAGGGACAACCGTTCCTGACGTGCCCAGTAGGGGTAGAGGTTAGGGGTGCGATCAATAAGACTGAGGTCTGTATTGAACGCAACCTACGTCTGGTCTGTCCCACTGAATCCAACAGAGCAGTAGTTCTGCATACCTATATGTTGGGGGGGGGGTGTGGAAGCCACCTCCCGGATATGAGTATCGGCAGGTTGGAATGTCTGAACCAATCACCTGCCAGCTCAGCGTGAGAGACAGGAAGGAAGAAGTTCTAGCCTGGGATATGCCCCTAGAACACAGATCTTCTCCATGAAATGAGTCAAACGTGTGATCTCTTCCATCTTCCACCTAATGTCGAGCACGTGTGCACAATCAGCGAGCGACGCTGGTGTTTACAAACAACATGCAGGGCAGCAGAGTTAGTTACTGTACAGTTCACTCGCAAATGAAGCCCTGACATAAGTGTGTATGTACACCAAACTCCTGCCCTGGTGTTGAGTACAATTTCAAATGAAACTTTTTCAAATTGTGCAAGCTTTATTTTGTTGACATGTCGTCGCCTGGGGTCAAATTGTTACTCAACCTAATGAGTATCAGGGGAGGATCGGTGAGTATTACCATAATAATAATGTGCGGTCCTCCATGTCAATAGGTTGTGAGGATTAATGAATTCCCCTCCAACGAAAGGTCAACCATAGCGACAGACTTCTAAGTAACAGGAAACAGAGAAGGCATGCCAAATAGAAAAACAAAAAACGCTGCTTTCTTTTTGCCATAAAGTAGTCGGGGGGCTCGAGTCAAGTCCCCTTTTTGTTCAACTGCCATTTATAAGAATATAAAGAACACACAATATAGTCTTCTCAATGACTCGTCATTATGCTTCACAAGCCTCTGTTTCCTCAGCACACGACTACTGAATGAAACAGTGTATTTGTGTGCCTGCGTGACACGTTCACTGCCTGGAGTGGTTATTCATGCTAAAGCAGATCGAGGCATGAAATACATTTTACATGAGTTGCAGCTAATCTGGGCTGGGGCTGATTAGGCGCTAAAAAGGGAGTCATTCAACAGATTATAAATACGTCTCGATAAAAATGTTCCTCAAATGTCAATGATGACACATATCCCCTCAATAACTGTCACTTCCCCCCCCCCACCTCTTCTCGTTCTCCTCTTTTGTGACTTTCAAATTGTGTTCTACCTCTGATGTGAGCAAATTAAATAGTTCACCGTGACATATCTGTAGGGAATATACAGTACGCTTTCCAATTTCCAAACAGTAATTTCATATCTACGGAGTTGGAAAGATCTAAAAACCACTTCTCCACGCATGGGGTACAGAGAAAATTGATGGAGGTGAACCAGAAGACAGCCAATTTCCGCGCCTTACTTGTCTCTGTCCATTACAGCTATTATCGCTTCCACAGAGTACAATAACAACCTGCCTCACACTACAACTAATGAAGTAAAAAGACCAGCTAGGGTAGCGCACACACCACTCCAACTTCACAAAGGGATATTTCTGCAGGCGAGCGACTCGGAGCGAGTGATGATTGGGCAGGAGAAAAGCCCAGCAGGTAGGAGGTAGAGCGAGCCTCGCGGTTGGTCGGCTGAGAGTGTGAATAGTTGAGATACTGTTATGCCCACCCAGCTGCTCAAATACAAACATACGGACGCAGGCACACCCACACACACACACACACACACACACACTCTTATCCCCACACACACACACACGGCAGCAGCGTGTTTGTTCTACCTGAAGCCGAGCCAGGACATTGACACGAGGACAGTAGCCATTGTGTGTCTTGAGATGGGCAGAGAGAGCGAGGGAGAGAGGTGGACTCCATTAGGGAGCTAAGAGGTGCCAGTCGCAGCCATTATAGGTCTGTCAGTGGGGTCCTTTCAGCCGGCCGTGGCATTAGCAGACGTGGCATTTAGCTGCCCGCTGCCCTGCTGCCCGCTGCTCTCAGAGAGAAGGAATATTGGAACACAGCAGACCGCCTCCTCGTCAAACGTCCCCTGACGTCAGACACAGAGTGACCCTTGACCTTTCTCTCGCAATATTTCCCCGCCCCCCCCCTCGTCACAAACGTACACTTTGCATCGACTCTCTCGCTCTCTCTTTTTTCTGAAACGATACAAGAAGAAGGATTTTTTTTTGCTTATTTGTTTTCACTATTTTTGTCCTTTAGAGGAAGAACAAAGGATGGAAATGGAAATGTCAGCTGTGGTTGCTGCTTGCTGGCGATGCAGGGCTGGTGATATCAGATGAGGGGAATATTTAATGAGGGTTCCATTATCATATCAAACAAAAGTAAGGGGAGGAGAAAGAGGTGCACAGCAAAGGCCCTGATCTACATCTCAATGTGTTTTGAGAAAGGAGAGGATGCCGGGAAACATTTCATCCTGTAAAGATGAACCAGCCTTAAGCCCTCATCTGTCCAGTAAGAAACCTTCACCCTTTGAAATTGCTGCAATGAAAAACAGCCATTAGGGATGAAACTTGCGACATGACAACGCTTGGTTGCCAGGGTGTGGGGTTGATAAGGGGGATAGGATGTTGGCACAGGATGTCGTAATGAGGCCTTTATGATGGAGTGACGGGCCTTCTTGGCTGTCATTTAACTGCTAATTCCCCCGGAGGAGTGTCAGTGTGACATTCAGTCCTAATCTAGGAAGTCCTTATCTTCTCATTCAACACGTTCCATAGATTCTCTCCTGTCGCGTCTCTGGCTCAGAGGAGCAGAGAGGACTTTTCTGTCGCAGATTACAGACGAGCTACGACAGGTAAGACAAACCTGCTGTGAAGACAGGCACCAAGCTGGGACACCAAGCTGGGACTAAATGTGTCAACATGTCCCTTCTCAGGGTCCTCTTCTCCTGGGATTCTCCGCACACATTCCTCATTCCTCAACTGAGTCTTGATCTCCGTATTGGTATTCATCTTGTCCTTGATTTCCTTGATCCACGTGGACTCCTTTTCAAACCCTAATCGTCTAGTTTAGTCTGACGTGTCCCTATCAGCTTTCGTTTCAATATGAAGATTGGAAATTCTCAGCTTGTTTTCCTTCAAAGACGATCGGGTGTTTCTGCTCTGCTCTATAGCCACTCGTTTACCGTAAGCCCTCTCTGGCCATAGAGAAACACAAAAGCAGAGAGTGAGGGGGGGGGCAAGAGAGATAAAAAGAGAGAGAAAGAGAAGGAAAGAAAGCAAGAGAGGGGGGAGAGCGAGAGAGAGCGAAAGAGAAACTTGAACAAGCAAAGGGAAGACATTGACTGAGATTCAAGTCATTAAAATGAGCAAAGAAAGAGAAGAGTTAGGCAGCCCAATATAACACGGAGTGCATATTAAAAGCTGTGAAAATTGGGCTTGCGTTTCTCACACACTCTGGGATCGATAAGGAAACACCATGATGGATTTCCTAATATAGACACCCACTTACAAAGGCCCTTTGATTCTTTTCTGGTGAGCTTTTATAGATTTTTCAGATGCCAGTTTGTTTATATAGTCTTGATGTCATAAAATCATCCAATCGCTGGGTAGCAATAATACTATGAACAGGATCATGCAAGATCTTTGATCTGTCTAATTTGTTACATTAAAAGAACACAGGGGAGGAGTTAACACAATATTTTTTTTCTGACCGTTCGACAGTTGTAATGTTTATGTAATTTAATATTTAACAATAATATGATACCAATGAGAATGCTTATTACTAAGGGAGATGAGCCCTTCTTATAATCCATCTATTATACGGTCCAGAGAGACAGAGAAGGGGGAGGAAGAGAGAGAGACAGAGAGAGAGAGAGATGAGAGAGGAGACAGAGAGACAGAGAGGGGGGAGGAAAGAGAGACTAGAGACACGAGAGAGGGGGGATGAAGAGGTAGACAGAGATGGGGTGACTATAGATAGACATAGATGTTTTTCTTCCTCTCTCTCTCCCTAGCTCGCTCTCTCTCTCTCTCTCTTCTTCTTCCTCTCTCTCTCTCTCTCTCTCTCTCTCTCTCTTCTCTCTCTCTCCTCTCTCTCTCTCCTCTCTCTCTCTCTCTCTCTCTCTTTCCTTCTCTCTCCTTCTCTCTCTCTCTCTCTTCTCTCTCTCTCCTCTCCTCTCTCTCTCTCCTTCTCTCTCTCTCTCTCCTCTCTCTCTCTCCTCTCTCTCTCTCTCTCTCTCTCTCTCTCTCCTCTCTCTCTCTCTCTCTCTCTCCTTCTACGAGGAAACCTCATTTTTATCAGAGCGCCGGAGCTCAACAAGGGCAATCCTCTACACTGCTGTGTTGTCATGGCAACTTATTAGCCATTACTGGAATAAGGTGAAGAGAGGCATCTTTCACCATATGACCAGGTCATAACTAATTACATTAGGCAAAGTGCTCGACATCGCCATGACCAACATGGGCAGTGGTTTTCTGCTCCAGAGCCAATCAGAGTGTACACCTGTAAATATGATTCTCAATACCAGGCCAATGAACTGCTCTTGAGGTTTTTGTGTGTCATTCGATTGGTTGCTATGAGATTGAGGTTGGTACAGGGAATACTCTAGCCAAGCTATGGGATTGAGGTTGGTACAGGGCATACTCTAGGCAAGCTACAATTGTTGTATAGCACACTGAATACTTATACAACTAATTAATGATCGGACAGGAGACCGTGAGGGATTCTTTAATGTAAGTTTCCTAGGACAAAGATACCCAGCATTCTTCGCGGGTTAACAGTGGAGCATTACGGATGCAGAGGGAACAAACTTCATTGAATATCAATACACAACAACAATGCCACCTGGATACTGGCTATGGGGGACACGTAAACAAGCGTAGTATGTCACAGACAATCTGTTTCAACATGACAAGTGCTGACGAGTCTGATGTGGTACACTTAGCCCTCACAGGAGGGGAGAACACTGGAGCACGGAACCAGATGGTGACCTACACTGTCACATGACCGTGCCAGGCGGGCAGACAATGGCACTACCTGGTCCCTTAGGGGTGATGCTAAACTGTACATGTTAAACTAGGTGTGTGTGTGTGTGTGTGTGTGTGTCTGAAACCCCAAATGAAAAAGCTTTCATCTGTGTGCTACTGTTGATGCTTAAGAGACGATGTGGTCTAAACTCTGCAGATCCAATAACAAGATGGCTTCATGACTTATTTCATTCTTCATGAACATTATCAATTTAGCTGAGCAGGTTTTTCACCTCACTGCACTTCACTGCAGTCCTGGCGGCCGGACCAGTTCCAACCAGCAGCGATCAGTTTGGAGGCAAACGCACAGCCCAGCTGCTAATGTATATAATTGCAGAGGGGGAATTTAGAGAACTCTCTTTGTCCAACTTGTCGTGCACTATCTCACTTTGGACAGCTGGCTGAGGAAGGGCGGTTGCCATGGAAACAGTCCGTTCTGACGAGGAAAAAGGGGAACCGTTTTATCGTGAGAAATCGAACTCGGCGGCAAGAAAATAGGGGGGTGGGGGGTTGAATACTGATAAGATCTCTTAACATTTCTATCATATCAAAGTCTACAGTGTGTCCTTGTAATACGCTCTGGAAGAAAGGTATTTTTTATTATGAAACTATAGATTAACAGTTTTCTATGCAAAAGTGTGAGCAAACAGTAACAATGCAGGCTGTCTAACTGTAAACTTTGCTTGACCCCACCAAATTTCTGTGAGGTATACGACTGTTTCAGTGGTCTAACTTGTATGTTTGGCTAATATCTAATTGCTTCAATGTTTGTTTGCCAACAAGACCTGAAGACCGTGTCTGAAAACGGCCGTGAGGCATGGAGCCCAGTTATTAGATATAAAAATATACAAAAATGCTTTTTACGAGCAGGAAAGTGGGCCCGACGCAGCTGGTTCATATTTCCTCCTGCCTTTGAACTCCCACTAAACTTTCTCTTCTTCTCTTATTCTCTCTCTTTTTCCTTCTCTTTTGAGGGGCCACGATCGGAGGCCTAATGACGGCTTGAAGAGGGATCCAGGGTTAACCCTTGTGCTGCATTATGAGGTCACAATGACTGAAGGGTCACAATGACCCGAAGATAACACCAGGGTTACGGGAGTACATGAGGCCTACTAAATCTCAACCGACACCTCCACAAACACATACATATTATGTCTGTCCCTGTTTTCTGTTGAAAATGTCAGTTATTTATAGAAAAGTCACGTGGATAATGGGGGAGAGTATCCTTAAATCTAGTTAAAAGCGTGGGCAGGGACAGACAGTCACATTTAATACCTCTTGATTACTTTCTAATCTTCCAAAGATTTTAGGGCGCTTTAACCTTAACAAGAAAGCCTGAAAGCCAAATTGCATTTCTCATTAAAAAAGCTCTTTTAGAATCCCACTCCCAAACTGGATGATTCCTCCAACGATTATTAGCAAGGCTGGAGGGCCTGTAAGGACACAAATACCCTTAAAAAGAAATCCACTTAAACACTTTGACCGAGAGTCCATGGACTAAGTTGAACTTTTAAGACCCTGGACGCTATATACTTTACGGACACACACAACTAAAGAGATCAATATAATTCATTGGATATATGTGTCTCTACCTGACAACAGACTTGGGTCTACTTATGAAGTACAACTTTTAAAGATGGCAGTCTTCAAAGTTGAGCTGTGTGAAAACCCTCGCCTAATTGGTTTCCGAGTCATGTCACTCAAAGCTGGTTGATTGCTCACCTCCACCTGTCTCCTGTTCATCTATCACTTCCACAAACAAACCGTGTTGTTCTCCTCTCCTCTCTGTCACGACTGCCTTCACCTCTACAACAAAGGCTATTCCTGGACTAATTGATGAGTGACGGATCGCTGTGTTTCCTCTCCCCAGCCCTCACACCAGGTGTCTAGGGTTCCATTTGTCTGATGCTGGCTCCAGTGTTCTTAGATGAGTGTTCTTAGATTCTTAGATGTTCTTAGATGAGTGTTCTTAGATTCTTAGATGTTCTTAGATGATTGTTCTTAGATTCTTAGATGTTCTTAGATGAGTGTTCTTAGATTCTTAGATGTTCTTAGATGACAGTGTGTGTTGCATGGTTCTTCAGACAGCAGAGAGCATGAGACTTTGTACTGAATGTTCGCTGATGAGTAATAGCTGCCTAATCCATTTCAGTCTTTCATGGCTAAATGTATGTTTTCTAGCATGGTAAAATATGAACACATCTATACAGTATGTGCAGTACACTTGCTTTCTTTGGACAGTACGCTGTAACATACATGCTATACCTCACTCAGCCTTTACAGCAAACAAATACAAAAAACATAATTCAGCTTTTCCGTGAAAATAACTGTGTACTATAAGTGGACGTTTTCTCTGAGCAGATGAAAGCTCGTCGAAGGGGTCCGGGGTCGTCTGACTAACAAGCTCGCTCTCTGACCTTACATCCTGGCACTTTGGGCGTTGTTCCAGAACTTCATGCTCACCCCTTCCACCCCAGCCCCCACCACCTTGACCCCAAGGACACCCGCCCCTCCTCCCATCTGCCCTGAGTGGCAGCCGGCAGAAACACATCTACCAAATTACCTTGAAGGGACTCTGGCTTTGCTGAAAATAACCCAGGCTGTTTCTGTGAGTCTGTCCGTGGCCCTGTCTCTCTCTGTGCGTCAGCACCAGCCATGGCAACCTGGCTGCCATGATGACATAGTCCTTCCCTCCCTCTCCGTCTTCAAACATTTCTCTTCATTAACATCAAAGAACCATTGCTCACCCACCATTGCTAATTGCATTTTGTTTGCAGCGCAATAAGCAATAAACACACACACACACACATGCACTCACATACTTAGACACACTCGGACAAACACACACACACACACGCGCACGCTCACACCACACACATCCATCACTAGTTCTGTTTCCAAACCACATTCTTTCAATTAAACCAGATGAAGGTCAATACAGTTCTAGTGAAATTAAATTAGGATATTAATGGAGGAGGTAAATGTTCCTCGATGAGATTATAAAAACACAGAGCCATCATTTGGGTTGATGACTGTATGACGACCCTCGCCCTGCTCACATTACGCTGCTCACTAGCAACAGTACAGTCGCTCATAAAGTCGCTCATGTCATGGAAGTCTGGAGCCTGAACACCTCCAAGGGCCTCCTGTCCTGTACAGTAAATCTGGTGAAGACGCAGGACGGATGACCTATTTCTGGAGAACTAATCGGATTCCAGCCTCGTAACGATGTGATGGATGCCTGTGTGTACCGCCCCTATCGTTTGTCATCTGCTCTTCCCACTTGCTGCATGTTGTCCCCCTGTTCCCTGTGTGTGAGCGTTCACCAGCAGATGCTGCCTATAGCCTGTTGAGGCTCTGAGCTGCGTGTGTGTCGTGTGATAAAAGTCCTGCGTCTCAAAAGGACAAATCAAATCCACCTAGTGATATTTCTTTCCTGGCGCCTTACTAACTTTTCCTCAGGCCACCGGGAGACACACACACACGCAGACACACACACACACGCAGACACACACACACACACACACACACACGGTGGTAGTTCCATGAGAGGTATGGAATCGTTAGGATGGAATCAAACCAAGACAGCAGAATGGTAAGGTGACAGGCATGTGGTCTGTATGTGATAGAAGCTAATCTGCCCATCCCGCAGGCAATTACTGAGACAGAGGCTTTCTCAGAGCTCCCAAACCTGACCAGTGTATAAATGCTACTGGGATAGCAAGGCCATGTTTGAACCTGTGGAGATTGACGCTGAGAATCATTTCAAACATTATTACAGGGAGGCAGCAGAGATGGATCTCTCTCTCGCTCGCTCTCTAGGCTCTCTTGCTCTCTCTCTCTCTCTCCTGCTCTCCTCCTCATCTCTCTCTCTGCTCTCTCCTGCTCTCATCGCTCTCTCTCTCCCTCTCGCTCTCTCTCTCTCTCCTCTCTCTCTCTCTCTCTCTCTCTCCTCTCTCTCCCTCCCTCTCTCTCTCTCTCTCTCCTCTCTCCTCTCTCTCTCTCTCTCTCGCTGTCTGATCATGTGCCATTGAATGTGTTCTGTTCTGTGCATAATCAGAATTCTTTTGTTTGAGGTGATTAACTTTCAGTTTGTTGGATACTGTCTTTGTTGTCCTGTCAGCTATTGTTGCCCACCTCTGGTTGCGGAGCACTGGTAGATATTTCCAAACCAAAAAGCTGCTGCATTGCACGTAAACCAAGGTCATTATTCACAGGCAAAAGTGTGTGGGAGTCTGTATTTGGACACGGTAGAACGTAAGAAAATATCGACTAATGTGAAGAACGATCACAGACAGAATGTATCGGTGACTTTTGGAATACTGTTGTGGCAGTAAAGAGAGGACCATGACATAGAAAGAGACACTCGTCAGGTGTAGTGTTTGTGACACTGATCAGATTACAATCAGTTGTGACAAACCAACACAGGCACGCACGCACACACACACAGAAAGATGGGTACACGTGTCTGACAATCAAATTGATACAAAATGACACGAGCATGCACACACAGAGATGCACACAAGCACACACTCACACACACACACACAGAAGGATACATGTCTGACAGTCCAACTGACACAGGCATTAGCACACACACACACACACACACACACACACCACACACACACACACACACACACACACACACACACACACACCACACACACACACACACACACCACACACACACCCACACAACCACACAGATGGACAGCGTGTCTAGAACAGTAACCAGTTACCTCGAGCAAGGCTGATCAACGAGGCAGTCTGTAGTCAATACTAATGAATAATTCTTGCCAGCCACATAACCTCCAAACAGCACACACCCTGGGGGAAGCGTTAAGATCCAACTCAGGCTTCTCCATTTAAATGATGAATGAGAGAATATAGCACACTGCTACGAGCCTACCTGTGATTCTGTGTCTCACGCCTTCAAATGTTTTCTTCTGCTCATTTTGACTAATTCTCAATATGTATATATCTCCTGTCTGTGTGCTTGTGATTCTAATGAAAGGTAAAAGAGGACTGTATGCCTGTGGGTTCAAACAGCTTGTCGGCTCTATATTTCAAAGCCCTGCTCATTTGACTCAGATCCGATGTTTTGATTTGCCTGTTTAAATATAGACTCTCTCTCTCTCTCCCTTAGGGCCCTGAACACTACTAATGACTGCATCCCAATAACAGATACATTCTATTGTTCGGTTGAATAATCTATGATAACTGTGTGTGAGTTTGTGTATACTGTATGTGTGTATGTTTGTGTGTGTGTGTGTGTGTGTGTGTGTTTGAAGGAGAAACTTGCTCAGGTCTCATCAGTGTGATTGACAACCTTAGCAATGAGAGTAAACAGTCATCAAAACATAGACTGGGTCATTAATATGGATAGAGTTGAGCGTTAGCAACTCCCTTGTCTGGACAAGAATCACACACACACACACACACACACACACACACACACACACACACACACACACACACACACACACACACCCACACACACACACACACACACACACACACACACACACACACACACACAAATGACTCACTGAATGTCAAAGGTCTCGTGATCAGTCATTCTGCCTGTGGTCGAGTGCGCACTTGTGATGTTCATCATCCACCAGCTCTGAGTTGTAGCTCCATGGTAGGCTAACAAGCCATCACAATCAGGAATTTCATACACTTTACACTGATTGCTAATAAGAGTGTGCTCCATCAGCCAGAACAAATCAACAGAACAGTCTCTCATGATTGTACCTGTCTAGTTTTCGACGTGTTTATGCAAGTCGGTGTGTGTGTTCAACGGTGTGTGTGTGTGTGTGTGTGTGTGTGTGGACAGGGTATGTAGACAAGTTCAAGGCAGAAAGTAGACGCCTTTCTTTTTTATACTTTGATTGCAAATTAATAAAAAAACGTGAAAAGCAAATGATCAACAAAGAACTATGCAATATGTTTTTGTGCTTCTGATCCTTGTCATTCCTTCTTGTGAGTCTCATGACTAAATCTCACCTTGATTTACCCTTCGAAAAAACACTGACCTGTGCCTGATCTCACATACTGAATAAATAACGGTCCCGTAATAAAATATGATGTATGGGGAGAGATAATATGACAGCATGAGGAACATAAGCTCCTTCATTGCTTCCACCACTTATTGACCTTGGCAGAGTTCCCTGTGTAAATGCTTTTGATCGAAGGTTTGATGTAGTAGGAGGTCATTATTCGGGTTGGATCTATTCTTCATCCCCTAAGAATGTTCCGGGTCAAGGAGTCCGCGGTGAATCACCATGGAGATGCGTCAGCCAACCCGGTTGGCCGGAGGAGCCAGACATCCAGGTGGGTTAGATTTGACTCGGGCAGACACAACTAAAAGGCCTGTGAGTCAAAGATTTGTAGCCTAATGTTGCTTTTAAACATTTTTGTGCTTCTGCCAATGACAGGGCAGTAATTCAAGCCTTGTTGTAGCACTAGATGTTCTCCTTGGTTTGATTGTTGAACCTGTACGGGTGGCATGTGTGTTGAACTGGGCAGTGAGGGGAGAGACATGGAGCAGGTATAGTACATCTACAGTGCAGAGGCAGCAATTTGTTTACTAGTTTCAAGATGAGTTAACCGGTTCATTTTAAAGAAGCACAGGGTAAATCCATGCTTCTCAAACAACCTCAAATTGACAGTCATCTAAGCAGCATGTCCTCCTCTGCATCCTACCCCCTACCTGACCTTCACACCATGTCACATACCTCTCCTCCTCCTCCTCACCTCTCTCCCTCCATCCCTTCCGTGTCCCCCAACCTTCACACCCACATCACATACCTCTCCTCCTCCTCCTCCTCACCTCTCTCCCTCCATCCCTTCTGTGGTCCCCAACCTTCACACCCACATCACACACCTCTCCTCCTCCTCACCTCTCTCCCTCCACTCCTTCTCCCCCCTCTTCTAAATGATACTGGGATAGCAAGGCCATGTTTGAACCTGTGGAGATTGACGCTGACAATCACCCTTTCCCTGGTTACCACCACCCTGGGGCCCTTTCTAGTATGGCGTGAAATGTCTTTCATCACAAAACCCTTCAGGGAGCCTAATATTTCTGCTGGTAATCCGTCCTGCAGTGTTGATCTCTCTGATCACTCTCTTTTCAATATTGAATCGTTGAGTAGCAAAAGAAAACCCATACCTAATACTAGCGGTGGAGTCTCAGCATCCTGCTTTCTTTTCCTATTGATCATCTGTGTCCACATAGACAACAGTGCTATCAACTACTGTAAGAGGCAGGTTCTCTCTCACTGGGAACTCCTAACCCCATCAAACAGGACGAAGGAGAAAGGAGTAAAGGAGTGTTTAGGATGGCACGTTTACCCATCTGTGTGTGTGTCATGTCTGAAATCAAAACAAAAATGTGAACGTTTCCGAGACCAAATTTAACGCAGATAATTTCACGCTACATACTTGTTTGTTTCTTACACACGGAATTCCCGTAGAAGTTGAGTGACAGCTCGCTCCCCTCTCCCTGTGGAGATCCAGCCAGCAGACAAATGATGGGTGACAGTGTTCTGAGGCTGTGTTGTTTACTCACTGAGGGAGGAGGAGAACCCAGCAGCTGTACCATGGACAGCTGGTAAATATTTGATGGGCCTGTCCCTTTGTCTTATATCTCTCTTTGCCCTCTCTACCTTCTCCTCATCCACCATGAAAGGGAAGGCTAACCCCATGGTATAACTGCATGATACAGAGGCCATGGCGTTTGACCACTGGCTGCCAGGCGAGGCGTTGTATGTATCATTTATCCCTCTGACAGCCTGCTGTGGAGCGACCTGGAACCCCTACGACACAGGGACTCTGTGGAGCAGACCATATTGCCCAGCTGAGGGGAAGAGGAGAGGAGAGGTGCTGAGGGGAAGAGGAGAGGAGAGGAGCTGAGGGGAAGAGGAGAGGAGAGGTGCTGAGGGGAAGAGGAGAGGAGCTGAGGGGAAGTGGAGAGGAGAGGAGCTGAGGGGAAGAGGAGAGGAGAGGTGCTGAGGGGAAGAGGAGAGGAGAGGTGCTGAGGGGAAGAGGAGAGGAGAGGTGCTGAGGGGAAGAGGAGAGGAGAGGTGCTGAGGGGAAGAGGAGAGGAGAGGTGCTGAGGGGAAGAGGAGAGGAGAGGAGCTGAGGGGAAGAGGAGAGGAGAGGTGCTGAGGGAAGAGGAGAGGAGAGGTGCTGAGGGGAAGAGGAGAGGAGAGGTGCTGAGGGGAAAGAGGAGAGGTGCTGAGGGGAAGTGGAGAGGAGAGGAGAGAGAGAGGAAGAGGAGAGGTGCTGAGGGGAAGAGGAGAGGAGAGGTGCTGAGGGGAAGGAGGAGAGGAGAGGTGCTGAGGGAAGAGGAGAGGAGAGGAGAGGTGCTGAGGGGAAGTCAGAGAGAGGAGAGGTGCTGGAGGGAAGAGCGAGAGGGAGAGGAGAGGTGCTGAGGGGAAGAGAGAGAGGAGAGGTGCTGAGGGGAAGCAGGAGGAAGAGCTGAGGGGGAAGAGGAGAGGAGCAGGTGCTGAGAGGAGAGGAGAGGTGCTAGGGGAAGCGTGAGAGGTGCTGAGGGGACAGAGAGGAGAGTGCGCTGAGGGGAAGAGGAGAGCGAGAGGTGCTGAGGGGGAAGAGGAGAGGAGAGTGCTGAGTGAGAGTGGAGGAGAGGAGAGCGTGCTGAGGGAAGAGGAGAGGAGAGGGTGCTGAGGGAAGGGAGAGGAGAGGAGAGGAAGTGAGCGAGGTGCTGAGGGGAAGAGGAGAGGAGATGTGCTGAGAGGAAGAGGAGAGGAGCTGAGGGAGCGAGAGGAGAGCGAGTGCTGAGGGGGAAGAGGAGAGGAGCTGAGGGGAAGGGAGAGGAGAGGTGCTGATGGAGAGAGGAGAGGAGATGCTGAGGGAAGAGGAGAGGAGCTGAGGTGCTGTGAGGGGAAGAGAGAGTAGGTTGCTGAGGGGAAGAGGAGAGGTGCTGATGGGAGGGAAGAGGAGAGATGCTGAGGGAAAGAGAGGAGGAGGAGAGGTGCTGAGGGGAAGTGGAGAGGAGAGGTGCTGAGGGAAGAGGAGAGAGAGGTGAGAGGGGGAGTCTGAGGGGACGAGGGGAAGAGGAGAGGAGCTGAGAGGGAGAGGAGAGAGAGGAGTAGATAGGGAGCGACTGATGAGGAGAGGAGGAGAGGTGCTGAGGGGAAGAGGAGAGGAGAGGTGCTGAGGGGAAGAGGAGAGGAGAGTCTGAGAGGAAGAGGAGAGGAGAGGTGCTGAGAAGAGGAGAGGAGAGTAGCTGAGGAATGAGGAGAGGAGAGGTGCTGTGAGGGGAAGAGGAGAGGTGCTGAGGGGAAGAGGAGAGGAGGATGTGCGAGGGGAAGAGGAGAGGTGCTGAGGGGAAGAGGAGAGGAGAGGTGCTGAGGGGAAGAGGAGAAGGTGCTGAGGGGAGATGCGAGGAGAGGTGATGCTGAGGGAAGAGGAGAGGGAGAGGTGCTGAGGGGAAGAGGATAGGAGAGGTGCTGAGGGGAAGAGGAGAGGAGGTCTGAGGGGAGAGAGGAGCTGAGAGGGAGAGGAGAAGGAGCTGAGGGGAAGAAGAAGGAGAGGAGAGCTGAGGGGAAGGAGGAGAGGAGAGGGTGAGAGGGGAAGGAGAGAGGAGCTGAGGGGAGTGGAGAGGAGAGGTGCGGAGGGGAAGAGGAGAGGAGAGTGGTGCTGAGGGGAGAGAGAGGAGAGGAGCTGAGGGGAAGGCAGAAGAGGGAGAGTGGTGCTACTTGTTTGTGAAGCCGCTGTCACTGCACTAAAGTGATGGGGCCACCCTGAGTAAGCGAAAGATACAACATAGAAAGCAATGAGACAGAAGCGGCCTGAGGCAGGGCGAAAGCTGCGGAACGAGGAAAAGTAAAGTCAGGGCGAGGTGAGGAACTGCAGACATATCAGTAAAAAAACCAGAACTTTCCTGTCAAGCCTTTGTGCATCTGCAGGTGACGGCCATTTATTAGACATGATGCAATGCCACTGTAGTTTACTGTGAACAAAGGAAGGAGTAGGGTAGGACTGCAGTCTGCATGTGTGACTGTAGGCTACTGTAGGGTAAAGCCAAAGTTAGAAAAGAAAGTCTCATGATAAGGGCCGTCTCTCCTATCACATACATTTTCACTCCGACGGGATATCATCATTAAGAATAATTAGGTCTAAAAACGTCTGTTCAAATTACATTGAGCAAACCAGAAATTATACTCCTCCGTGCCTAGCTGTTGGTATGTATATGAATATGCACGCACACTCAGGTTATAATTTTCTCCAGACGGCTATTAAAACAGTCTGAAAGCAGTCTTTCGATGAAGAGTTTTCAAAGAGTGAGGTAGTGAAACTACCTTCTGTTCAGCAGCGTAGTTCCACGTTGTTTGTTTGCTTTTTGGGGGGGAGAAATAATTGTCTTAATATTTTTCAGATGGCTGAGCGGTTTATGATTTAATCTCGTAATTGCTGATGTTTAGGGACACCCCATTGATTCAAGATGGGGGTTTACAGCTTGTAATGAGCAACAATGTCTTCCAGGCAATTAGGAGGACGCACTTCCCCGAGCCAGGAGAGACGAGCTAAAGCCCTCCCACCGGGGATCGTCTGTGGGGAAGGCTGCCTCTGTTGTCAGTGGCGTGCCTCAGTACAGGACCAGGACCAGGACCAGAACCAGGACCAGAACCAGGACCAGGACCAGGACCAGAACCAGACCAAGACCAAGACCAGGACCAGGACCAGGACCAGAACCAGGACCAGGACCAGAACCAGGACCAGGACCAGGACCAGAACCAGGACCAGGACCAGAACCAGAACCAGGACCAGAACCAGAACCAGGACCAGGACCAGAACCAGGACCAGAACCAGGACCAGAACCAGAACCCAGGACCAGAACCAGGACCAGAACCAGGACCAGAACCAGGACCAGGACCAGGACCAGGACTTGTGTCCACATGACTGGGGCCAGGGGAGCAGTTGTCCTGCTACTTCAGGACAACTAGTAGATGAGCTTGGAAATTACAAATGATTCTGTGGTCCAAGCAACAACTTGTATGGAAATACCAGTCTCGTAAGTCTCGTCAGATAGGAGCATGGTTTGACCTTCAGAGAGCCTGTGATGCTCTGAGAATCAGGGACCATTATTAATAGTCAACATTCATTTTCATAGATGATTGCTTGTTGCTTATTGCAATATTGCTTATTGCTGCAATGGTGGGGGAAAAAAGAAATAAATAGTAACAACACAAGGAATCAGTTGTTTGTTAACACAGTCAACATTCATTCTGATAGATGACTGCTCGTCGCTTATTACAATATTGCTTATTTCTGCAAATGGTGAAAAGGAGTAAGAAATCCTAACAAAAACAGGGAATGCGTGTTGTTATCTGCAGTCTAACCTCCATGTCACAGGCTGGCAGTGGTGTTAGTGGAGGAGTAGTAAATTATTACACATCTCGCCATCCTCCCTGTGACTTCCATTTTGTCCTTCTGTCCAAAGCCCCAGAGAGAAGCATGACAAGAAGATTCCCCCTCCCCCTCAGCCCCCCACCCACCCTCTCCCTCCCTCACCCACACGCCTCCCCCTCCCACCCACCCCCCTGCCTCCTCCGCCACCCACCCCCTCTACCCACCCTCCCCCACCCACCCTCTCCCTCCCTCACCCCACCTTCCCCCTCCCCCACCCACCCTCCTCATGTCGCCAGAGAACCACAGGGTGTTACTGGACAGTCAATGATTCACGGGGCACTGCCCTTAAAGGAACCTAAATTAATTTGACAAACCTATTGAAGAGAAACCAAACCCTAAGACGTAAAGTAACTCAACGACAATCTGAAAGCTGTTCCTTTGAGAAAGAAAAGAACGTGCACAAGGTAGCCTCTTCAAACTGTTGGTTCATTGCACTCTGCACATCTATTTCGCAGAGCTGAGCTTATTTTTTTTAAAGATTGAAAGTCCCATCTGTATTGAATACCCTCCTGGTTTTAATGGGTAGCAATGTAAGCTGATCCTTCACATTTATGGCCCCTCCTAAAAGGATTCAAAGAAATCTCCTTGAGCTGGGCTCGATCCCAGAAGGTCACATCAGAGAAAATTCCAGGATTTCTGACCAATAAGAATAGGAGAGAATAATAAGTACAAAAGCACAGAGGAGGACAAAATCAAATATTTACAACCTGAACATTTGGCATTTTAGTAATTTAGAAGATGCTTTTCGCTCTGTATTTTACCGAGCACAGCTTAAAATAATCATATCTTAGCCACCAGAAACAGTGTGAACCATAACAACACCTCAACTACAGAGCAAGAATAACTACAGAGTACAATGCAATATCATATCTTCAGCACAACATCAAACAAAATGCAGTCTCTTATGAGACCAGTGCAACAATTGGATTTGAAATACAAACAGAGAACAGACAAATTTTGCTGGTAC
>CAEFZP010000709.1:112500-131045 GCA_903064625.1 Mallotus villosus
CGAGACAGGAGGGGAGAGAGAGACAGGCGGAGGCGAGAGAGAGAGAGAGACACGGAGAGAGCGAGACCGAGAGACGAGACAGAGCGAGACAGAAGTGGAGAGGGAGAGAGAGCAGAGAGGGAAAGAGACGAGAGAGAGAAGAGGGAGACAGAGAGAAGACAGAGCAGAGAGAGAGGGACAGAGAGAGGGAGAGAGACAGAGGAGAGAGAAATACACGAGAGAGAAATAAAGAGAGAGGAAAGGCGGAGAAGAAGGGAGGAGAAAGAGAGAGATAGGGGGAGAGAGAAAGAGAGAGAGACAGAGGAGAGAGAGAGCGCGGAGAGAGGAGAGAGAAGAGAGAGGAGAGAGAGAGAGACGAGATGAGGAGGAGGAGAGACAGAGAGAGAGAGGACAGGCAGAACAGCCTCAACAGCTTCACGCCCTACACTCTCTTTAAGGAACGCATGACTTGAACATATGAATTATTTGCAATTCAATATCATATCCACTCAGCGAAGCCTTTCATGTATTCATTTATGCAGTGTTCTGTTTATGTTGTATGCTTAATTGTAGGTAGTTTGTTGATTAACATGGCTGAGAAGATGACTGCCAGACCACAATCTTAAACAGTGTACATACACTGACACACACACACACACACACACACACACACACATAAACACAGACAGGTCTATAGCAGGTCCTTAAGGGGACTGACCAGAATACTCGCTTGTTGACATTCCCCAGTCTGAGAAGTCATTGACCGTGATGGTGTTATAGCCAGCCTGACACACAGAGTGAAGGAGACGGGAGGAACGTCACGACTGGCGCCTTGGAAGGACACACACACATACACAGACATACGCACACACACCCAAACGCACACACATACACACACACCCAAACGCACACCACACATCCAAACGCAAAGACACACAAACACATCATGCACTCACACAACAGACTCCCTTGGCTGTAAATTGAGTGAGAAGGATTTCCTATTCTGGGTGAAGAAGGATGAGCTAGTTTCAAAAGAGTGGAACACTGTCATTGGTGTCAAGACGTGTCTGAAACACAACGTCAGACATGGGGAAGTGAATCTGGTCTAAATGAAACAGGCGTCATCATCTCATCTCTCCAGGAATGTATGCCTGTCCCGAAGAGAAGTGTTCATGGTCTGTGACGAGAACATATTGAACTGCCCGGGCTTCAACATCTGAATTCAATTGAAGAAGATTATCAAACCTGAAAAACGTCACGAGCGAAGCATGTGTACATTATAGAGGAATTAACTAGCTAATTGAATAAGAACATAATGTCAAAGTAACATAATGTACTTGAAAATCACAGCATGCGCTTTAATCAAAGCCTTTTGATGAGGACAGAGCAGGAGATCATAACCACTCTGGACGATAGATATTGTTTCCTGGCCCACTGCACTGAGAACTCAACGTGTTGGTTTCTGGTCTCTGTGTTAGTGTCTGTTCCCTTCCTATAGAGTTCCCCTTCTCTTGTGATGTTCTGTGTGTGTGTGAACCTTGCTAGATCATTATCTGTTCAGTAGAACTGGATGGATAAGGGTAGAAGCATCAAAGGCAATGTCACAAGCTCATCAAGTACCGTAGCTATAGCTACTGGAGCTACTAAACCCGATTCTGTCACACAGGCATGAGCAGGTACACACAAACTCACACACACACACCACACACACACACAAACACATACACTCACACACACACATACACTCACACTCACACACACAGCTAAGCATCAGTTGTATCCTCTCTCTTGCTGCGTAGCCCTGTATCCAAATAATGTACCCATTAGACACCAGAAGCAGTCAGCCAGTCAGTCAGGCAGCCAACCAGTCAATCAGCCAGACAGTCAACCAGCCAACCAGTCAACCGGCCAGTCAATCAGCCAGACAGTCAATCAGCCAACCAGTCAACCAGTCAACCAGTCAATCAGCCAACCAGTCAACCAGTCAATCAGCCAGACAGTCAGCCAACCAGTCAATCAGCCAGACAGTCAGCCAACTAGTCAATCAGCCAGACAGTCAGCCGGCCAGTCAGCCAACCAGTCAATCAGCCAACCAGTCAATCAGTCAGACAGTCAGCCAACCAGTCAATCAGCCAGACAGTCAGCCAACCAGTCAATCAGCCAGACAGTCAGCCAACCAGTCAGAAAGTCAGCCGGCCAGTCAAGTACTGTAGAGGTCACGTCTTTTACTCTGTAAAGGATTTTGTCGATTTTGTCGATTTTGTCCAACTCCAATGACAGACTGTATCCTATTAATGTTTGTCAGGGTTCCAGATTTCTGCCACAAAGTCAAAGTAAATGAGAGGTATTTATCAGTGTTTACAGAGGAAATAACACCATATTAAACACTGTCATTATGTAGAGGTGGCAATATGGCATCTGGAGTGTGTTGTCCTAATCCCCACCAAACTGTTTCCATTCGGTTTCACATTATGGTGGTTTGTAGGGCGGTTGTTGTTCACTCAGAGGGATTGATGTAGATGAGTTTATCACCAAAGAAACATGAGGGCATCTTCTCTCCTGTGAGTCTGACCGGCTCAAATGAGAGGCAGGAATAATAAAATAAAAACTGTGCTGTTGAAATTCAGAAGCATTTCCACCCAGCGCCTGTTCTGAATGCTGATGTGCTGTTTGCTTCTCTGTGGTCAACAAACAACCAAGCAGGGAAATATTACACTGACTCATAATCGCACCAGGTTGTCAAGGTGTTGAGAGCATTGGTAAGCTTTAGCTTGACTTTGCGAAAGTCTTTTTTTGTTGCCAAAACCAACCCATGAATGTATTGTTTAAAAAACAACCCTAACCAATGTAACACACATGCAATATGCATGGATCCACAGATCAATTAATTGATTACCGGCACCTGAAAACATAATGAATGTCTTGGCTGTGTCAATACTCATTAGCTCTTTGAATCCACCGGAGACCTGAGACCACACTTTGATCCTTTATTGGTCCTTGTGTAGGTCGAAACTCAGATTTCGAATCATGCAGGATGTAGGTCTGAAAATCCTACTCTGCTCGGAAACAGTCGAGAGGGGCAGGACCGTGAAAGTCAAGGTGCCTGTATTTGGACTTGTTTTGAGTGCAAAAGGGGAGGAAAGTCGGTGTGTGACTCTGGAGTGTGATTACCGGGGCCGAGGTAGGTGTTGCAGAGCTGCTGACACCCAGTCTGCTGGAGGGCAGGACAAGCTCTTAAGTCCAGATAAAAGGTGTTGGAGTGTTGGAGCCAGACCCCATATCCCTCACACTGAAACAGACAAAGGTTCAGAGGTACGATTGAAGACCTGTACTGTTACCTCATGTTACCGTCAGCTGTAGTCTGGTCTGTAGCTGGTTGTCTGGATGAGTGGCTGACCTCCTCGTTCTGACTCCAGGAGGGGCGTTCAAGTGGGGATTAAGGATTGATGGAGCATGGGAGAGTTTCATGAAATTGTTATTGAATAGTTTGAATTCACCATCACGCTCGGAATGACAACTTTCCTTCCTCATCTCTCCTTCCTCGCCGCTACAATTGTCCCTCGCGTTATAAAACAATGTACATTTAATGCCCGCTCAACCGAAGAGCACTGTGATTGCATCCTCACAAGTTCTCACAGACAAATGAGAAACGGTGGGGTGGAACAATGTGTTCTTTGACGACGGGGTTCTTTGTGCTTGTGCTGCCGACCTGGTAGTTAAGGGAAGCCACACTGCCATGGTGACGGCCATGGTGACGGCACAGAGACAGAAGAACAATAGATAACTGAGGTTTATTTGAGAGTGTGTGTGTGTGTTTGGTCTCACATGTAATCTCCAGTCCCAGCACAGCAGCTGTGTCTGATAGTCGCACGGCAAACACCTCAGAGAGAAACCCTCACACTGTGAGCGACAGTGATGACTAGTGTGTGTGTGTGTGTGTGCGTTAAACACAAGACTGTGAGATTTCCCTCATAGGCGACAATAACAGGTGTGTGTTGCTGCTGTTGTCTGGCATGATGGGGAATATAAATCACTGTTCTTTCTGTTAGCATCAGTTGTAATACTAGAGAGAGAGAAAGGACTGTGAGTCACATCCTCATTATCCTCGGCATATCTATCTTCTCGTGTACTTCCAACTCCTTCACGTTGATTAAAATCCTTTCAATCATTGTCCTTCAAAGGGTTACGGCTTCTTCCCTTACAAGGATTCTCGTTTTCTTAAGTGTCTCACTTGTTAGCATCTCATGCATACTGAAAGAGCGTGTAGGAACCAATCAGGTGTCTGTAGTTTGCGGCGCTGTGCAGACGTAGTCTCAGGCTCCTGCTTGCCGAGCGGAGCTCCGCCTGCTTCTATTAGATCACGACAGCTTCAGTAATAAGGTGTGAGTCCTCTGTGGCGGCCAATCGCCCAGCACATCTTCTAACGATCTCTGAAAATAACTCTGTGGGTTTCTAATGTCACATCAGAATCACCTGTCACAAGTCCATTAGAGCTCGGATCTGGAAAGTTAAATATATGATAACTATTCCTCAGAGTGACAGTGTTATTCTCAGAAGAATGTTTGAGCAGTTGCTGACCTTTGCCCTTTGCCTCGACGGTCTCCTCGTGTGACCTGTAGGTGTGTGAGCCGTCTATGTTTATCTCCTGGGATTTCTTTGTGACTTGTGCTTCGGAAGGGTCATCTGGCGCTGTCAAACACCAGAACATGAAAAGACACCACAGATAAGAATGTGTGGTGCGGCCATTCTCAGGCTTGTTGGCGATTGCGTATCACGGTGAGAATTGATTTGTAGTCTTAAGTAAGATATCCCTGTCCACAACAGGGTTCCACGGAATACTATCTGAGGATAGGGACGGTGGGCCATTCGGGAACCACTGAGCTCATGGGCCATTTCCAATTTCGTCACACGCTCACGACTGGTGTCTCGCCAAACGTTGCTTTTCTTCCTTGACATTCCCGTTACGCCGTCGGGCAGTGAAGCGTTATTTTAGAGCTGGGTTCTCCAGGATCAACTGAGGATGAGGAAGTGGATACTAGCCAGAAGAAATGAGATCAGCCCAAAGCGTATTGTCACAGCGAAATCAAACAAACAGGGCTGAACTTGTGTCTGGGAGATGAAGCCGAAGGGGCCCCATGTCCACGGCCTCCTGTAGGGGTGCTGGGCGGCTTCTCTCCCTGGTTCTCTTCTCTACAACCATAAAGGGTAGCATCGGAGTCACGCTCGCCTGAAATACAGTACGAATAAACACTAGAATGATTAATCAGCCTGCGGTATGTGAAGGCAGCCACTAAAAGCTAAAGGTCCAACGGTGGCAGGAGTCTGAAAAACAATGGAGAGCAGCTTTTGTAAGACCTCCCAGAGCGTTGCAGAATGTCACGTCTCCGTCCCTGGACATGATTGATTATTCACAACTCTTTCCCAGTTTCCCTCACCGATCATCCCTGATCAAAGCAGAAACATGGAAACCAGAGCAAACTGACTACGTATTCATTCAGCAGACACTTTAATCCAAAGCGATGTACGTGAGGGGGATTTGAACCTGTGACTCTGCAGTCAGATGCTCTACCCACAAAGCTATGCCCCAATGTAACGGGGGGGGCTGTTAAAGGAAGGACCAAAAAATGGAGGATCAGTCTTCTGTGCTGTTGATGCTGCTCATCTTTCGTTCCCCTCATTCACTATGCCTGCTTACTGATGTGGAGGGCTGTCTAATAATAGCAAGAGAATCCCTCGCCTTGACAGGTAACAAGCTCGAGACTCCCGAGAACCACAGTCTGTTCTATCCTCTGGAAGCATGGGCTGTTCTAGAAGCATGGGGCTTGGTAGATACGAGGAAAAGATCACATTATGTTGGCGAGATCTAATAAATTCCGATCCCCTCCTCCCTCGACTTTCACCACTGTGATTTTATAATACATTTCGCTGATTCAACTCCGGTGGCAGTCTCATTAGAAATCCCTACCCTGCTTGAATATGTTTTATCACAGGGTGGAAATGCACCCAAAGGAATGTTCAGTTTAATTTCCGACTGATGCAAGAAGTATTAAGTAGTATCACACCAGCTAGGAGCTTACATTGACTGGGTGGTTGGACGTTATCCATATCACTGGTTCCAACATTCGAATACTCTTTGAATATAATTGTGTCCGTGTGATATTTCCATCAATACAAATTGGATTTAGCTGTAACTATTGCTTGTACAGTGTGACATTCGTATGATACACTACATTTTGGCTATCTAATCTATCAAATCTCCAGTTGTCATGTACTGTGGCTATATGAGGAAACCATCCTGTTCCCTCAGTGTTGTTCGGCTCAGTCAGATGTTATGTATAGGATCCCCACTAGCATCCTCTTTACAAACACAATTATTTTCCGAACCAGCCTCACAGCTCCAGATGAGAGCGGGAGAGGGAAGGAAGTACAGGGCTGGGGGACGGTAATGAAACATCTCAGCAGGCTGACAAACAGCAGGCTGACAGAGGCTGACTTTGATTACAGTGTTAACACGTTTTTGGATTGTGTCAACTTAATGCAGAGTTATCGTGCAAATGAAGCTGTACAGGCAGGCAGGCAGGCAGGCAGGCAGGCAGGCAGGCAGGCAGGCAGGCAGGCAGGCAGGCAGGCAGGCAGGCAGGCAGGCAGGCAGACAGGCAGGCACGCAGGCAGGCAGGCGGGCAGAGAGGCAGGCAGGCAGGCAGGCAGGCAGGCAGGCAGGCAGGCAGGCAGGCAGGCAGGCAGGCAGGCAGGCAGGCAGGCAGGCAGGCAGGCAGGCAGGCAGGCAGGGCAGGCAGGCAGGCAGACAGACAGACAGACAGACAGACAGACAGACAGGCAGGCAGGCAGGCAGGCAGGCAGGCAGGCAGGCAGGCAGGCAGGCAGGCAGGCACACAATAGAGGGACCTATTAAACTAGCGTGGGCCACTCTCACCACAACAAGCTCCCTGGCAACCCTGCTGTGTCGTTCTTTCAGCAGCTTCTTTCCTATCTGACAGCGACTGTTGTCTGTTCATTTCCTGTTCTCCAGCACCACAGACACTGATTACTAGAGCAAAATCCATCCCTTTTCCTGATTATTTACTGAAAGAAGATGTCTCTGTCTGTGTCTAGCAGTAGCTTATTAGCACACTGGTTTTTCACAGTCTGCCTTTTAAAATGTTGTTGAGGGTGGTGGTGGGGGGTTGTTTGGAGATATGTAGTTTGCATTGATGCTGATGTAAAGTAGGGCAGTTCCAGCATGTGTTTGTGTGGAGAGTCCTTTGACACCCCTGTGTAGCAGTGTTGAGTAAGGAGTGTGCCAACAACAGGGCTCACAAGCTAGCAATTGATTTAACAACCGATTAAACCAACTGGACAATAAACGGCAGCTTTTCAAGAGTGATCATATTGCAATGATAAGGCTTGCTTTGTGTCCAAAGACCAGGCGTAAATGTGTCATTGATTCACTCTTTGAATACACCTTTC
The DNA here is from genome assembly GCA_903064625.1 of Mallotus villosus. Taxonomy (NCBI): domain Eukaryota; kingdom Metazoa; phylum Chordata; class Actinopteri; order Osmeriformes; family Salangidae; genus Mallotus; species Mallotus villosus. Next base: position 119,947 of record CAEFZP010000709.1, read on the forward strand.
ATATACTGTGGTCGATCCTTATCCTGTGAAACACACTCGCTGTCTAGCCTTTCAGGCAGAGTGAGTTTTGGTCATTCTTGGGAGAGTCCTGACTGAGGATGGGAATTGCAGGTATTATAGACGCAAGGCACACAAATACTCTGGAATAACTCAGTGCCCAGATCAAAATCTAAAAATGAAATATTTATTTTCAAGTTAAACTTGAAATCTTAGGGCACACGCGCTCACACACACGCTCACACACGCGCTCACACACGCGCTCACACACGCGCTCACACACACACTAACACACTTATGTATAAATGTACACACATAGCAAGACAGCAGTTCATAAATCATGATGCACAGACCAGGCTCAGTAATCTCCCTGATGTAGGCTCATATCCTCATGGGGCTCTGCACAGTGTCCAGGTGATGCTCTAATGTCATTCCAATGGTACAAATAGTACACGTAGAAAGTACAGCAGAAGATCAAGGTACAGACCAGGCAGGTCGCCACTAGCCACATCTCAAAGTAACCACATCTTAGCTATTCTGTTGAATAGGGAGCAGTATGATCTGGGTTCCTGCCACCAGTAGACCCAAGACTGGGAGGATGATGAAGAGGCTCTGGCCGGGTTTCCCAGATTCGTTAAGAAGCTCTTAACGCTAGAGCTTCTTAAGAGCGTTCTAAGAGCGTTCTAAAGCATTCTAAGAGCGTTCTAAGAGCGTTCTAAAGCGTTCTTAGAGTGTTCTAAGAGCGTTCTAAAGCATTCTTAGAACACTCTTAAGAAGCTCTTAGCGTTAAGTTCTTCTTAACGAATCTGTGAAACCCGGCCTCTGTCTGTTGAAGGAGGTGTGAGATGCCACCTGTGTTCCTACACACTCCTGGTGCAAGATGTCTGTCACGCTGTACTGTTTGTTTGGAGCATGCCTATTCTATAGCTTTGAACAAATACATGGTATGCTATAGATTATCCATATAGATTTAATATAAAAGTCAAATGATTCCTATTATGTCCCGTATTATGTCCCATGGCTTTGCAGGGATTTTATGGTAAATTGGTTTCAATAAATAGCCTGAGGATATCAGAAATATTTTATCTGGTCAATGCATGAGTGTATTGGGCTCGCTAGCCAAGCAAGCTAACTCTCCAATCAGCTAAACGTTTCCCAAAAAACTCCACAGCGTGTTGAGGATTACTCATGTAGTTTAATGGTAATTTCGTGAAACTGTAAAGACAGTACAAACATAAGGCAGGTATTAATAAAGCTAAACAGTAAGCATACAACGGTAAATCTATAATCCAACACATAGAAAATAAAGATAATACTTACAGACGTTGCTTTAACAAACAAGAAGATGAAGAACTAAATCTTAATGGAAGAGCTGATCAAACTGTTGTTCCTGCATGCTCTCTCTACGTGAATAACGTGCTCGTGACTTCCGGTCACCTAACTAGCAGCCCCTCCCTTAGAGCATTCCCTCTTAAAGGTACAGACACATATGCCACACACGTTAAGAACAACATACACTTTCAATGCCAGGGGCAGAACACTCCCCGCTTGGGGTCTTACAAGACTCCACATTAATTAACAGAATCAGTCTTTGTAGACAGAAGCAGAACAACTTCTGTAACAGGGCGAAAGAAAGTCTTCTTGGTTCCACCTTTGATGACTTCCACTTCGACTTTCCGAACCAGTCCATCTTCTCCTGGAAAGGTCTTGGTGAGGATGCCCATGGGCCATTCATCTCTTCAACTATCAACTCGGCTATCTCCACAGCAAGTACAGCAGCGCACAGTTCTAGCCTTGGGATAGTTAGGTCAGGCTGAGGCGCCAGCTTTGCCTTCCCAAAGACAAAGCCAACCTCGGGTTGGTTTCCGTGGCTGGTCACCTTAATGTAGGCCACAGCTGCGATGGCTTTCACAGATGCATCTGCAAAAACACAGAGTTCTCTTACTTGTGCACCTGCGGTAGAGAGCGACGTGTACGGACGAGGTATCTGGAGGTCCTGTAAGTCCTGAAGCGACTCTTTCCATCTTGTCCACTCAATCTCCATGTGTTTTGGGAGTGGTGAGTCCCAATCCTCTGCCTGCGTGGTGAGATCTCTGAGTATCAACCTTCCGTGAACAGAGACGGGTGCAACGAACCCTAGGGGGTCATATAGACTGTTTACGGTTGACAGCACCCCTCTGCGAGTGAATGGCTTTTCGTCATTTTCAATCTGGAATGTAAAGGTGTCTGCTCGCATGTTCCAGGACAATCCAAGACTACGTTGGACTGGCAGATCATCGACAAAGAGATCCAAGTTGTTGACGTCTTTGGAGCGGTCTTGAGGTGGGAATGCATGAATGACTGCTGGTCGATTTGATGCAATCTTGTGCAACCTGAGGTTAGAGGCTGAAAGCATCTTCTGTGCTCGTCCAAGAACGCCGATGGCCTCTTCCTCAGTAGCGAACGACTTCAAAGCATCGTCAACATAGAACTCACGTTCAATGAGTCTTCTTGCGTCACTGCCATACTCTGCCTCTGCTTCTTTGGCCGCTCTTCTCAAACCGTACACGGCCACAGCAGGAGAGGGACTGTTCCCAAAAAGGTGCACTCGCATCCGGTAGTCCACAACATTGCAGGTAGGATCATTGTCACGGTACCATAGAAAGCGTAGATAGTCCCTGTGGTCTTCCTTCACCACAAAGCAGTGGAACATGTGTTCGATGTCAGCCGTAATGGCTACTTGCTCCTTCCTGAACCTCATGAGTACGCCTAGCAGGCTGTTGTTCAGGTCAGGGCCAGTGAGCAGGACTTCATTGAGTGACACTCCTTCATGTGACGCACTGCTGTCGAAGACCACTCGGATCTTGTCCGGCTTTTTGGGATGGTACACGCCGAACAGGGGTAAGTACCAGCATTCTTTCCCTACTGTCAGGGGTGGAGCGATCTCTGCATGTCCTCTGCTAAGCATGTTCTGCATGAACTCTAGAAAATGGGCCTTCATCTGCGGTCGTTTTTCTAGGGTGCGGCGGAGCGAGAGGAGGCGGTCATGCGCTTGTCTCCTGTTGTTGGGCAGCCGTTGTCTTGGCGATCGGAAAGGCAGAGGTCCGACCCAGCTCTTGGAGCTGTCTTGGTGGAACTCGGCATCCATGATGTGAAGGAACTCTAGATCCTCCATGGAAGGTGCAAGTCTGTGATCATCGGCAGTACGAGTGAAGATGGCTTGGCCTAAGCTGTCTTCTGCTAGCTTCCCTGAGCTGTATGTGAAGGTAGGTACTGGATGGTTTTGATATGTAGGTGCTTGACTGAAGACCTCTTTCACTATGATTTGGTTGTTGCATGGCTGTAGATGGGTAGCACGACCGTTCTCCAGGATGGATGTTTTATAGCTGTTCACCTGTGGTGGTCTGTGTGCGCCTCCAAGGCAAACGTCGCCGATGACGACCCACCCTAGGTCCAGTCTTTGGGCAAAGGGTGCATTGCCTGGACCATTAATCTGATCCCTGACCTTGTGTAACCTCAAGATGTCTCTACCCAGAAGGAGGAGTACATTAGCATCAGGATCGAGAGGTGGTATTTCATCTGCAATGCGTTTCAGGTGAGTATGGTGGCGTGCTGCGTCCGGGGTAGGTATCTCAGCTCGATTATCAGGGACCTCGTTGCATTCGAGGAGCGTAGGTAGAGGAAAGCTAAGTTTCTTATCCAGTGACTCGATAGTGTAACCGATGGCTCTTCTCCCCGCTGTCTCTTTAAGCCCTGCACATGTCTTGAGAGTGTATGCGTAGGAGCACCCAGAGATCTTAAAGACATCAAAGAACTCTGACCGTGCAAGGGAGCGGTTACTTTGCTCATCGAGTATTGCGTACATTTTCTTGGACTCCTGTTTGTGTCCAGTGGGGTACACGCTGACGAGGCAGATCTTAGCACAGGCTCTCGCACTTAATCCTTCGCCACACACTTGTGTGCACTTTGAAGTGACCTCCTGGGCCTCCGCTTTGTCCTCCTCCCCGCAATGCTCTGAAACGGGAGGGGACGACTTGGACTTCCAGGTTGCTGGTCCAGGGTGTAGTGCTGTCGTGTGGTTGGTGCTTTCACATTCCATACATTTGACATCGGCAGAGCAGTTCCTGGCGAGATGCTCTGTGGAAGAGCAACAGCGAAAGCAGATGTAGTGTTCTTTGAGTAGCTGTTTGCGTTCCTCTAAACTCTTTTCTCGAAAGCCCCTGCATCTCCCCAGGGGGTGGGGCTTTCCATGTAGGGGGCAGTGTTTGCTTGGGTCCGCTGGTTTGTTACCTACTCTTGACTCAGGCTTGTCCACTGAAGAGACTTGGGTCTTGTGAACATATACAGGCGCCTTCATAGGCCTCTCCCACTTGTCCTTTTTCTCTGCTGGAACCTGTGTGAAGAGGTTGAAGCTTGGGTCTGTACGAGCTTTAGCTTCTTTGCGAATGAAGTCTACAAACACAGAGAAAGGAGGGAAACTGACTAAATGGTCACGTTTGTATCGTGATCCAAAGTAGATCCACTTTTCCTGAATGTTGTGTGGGAGTTTCTCGATTATAGGATTGACTCCTCTTGAAGTGTCCAAGTATGCAAGGCCGGTGAAGTAGCTATCTTGTTTAGCTGCTTCTAGCTCTGACAACAGATCTGCTAGATCTCGAAGTCTCTGTGGATCCTTTGTTGTGATTTTGGGGAAGCTTTCCAGTTTACCAAAGAGGGCCTGTTCGACGGCCTCCGGGGCGCCGTATAGCTCGTCGAGCCGCTCCCATGCCATAGTCAATCCAGTAGGCAGATGTTTGATATTGACCGATTTAATCCGTTTAACCTGTTCTGCTGACTCTTTTCCGAGATGTTTGGTAAGAAGGTCGAGCTGTTCTCCAGCAGACAGGTCCAGGTTGTCAATAGCACTATGGAACGACGTCTTCCATGACCAGTAGTTCATTGGCTGTTCATCGTATACAGTAAGTCCTGATGTCACAAGACGGCTGCGGGCCAGATATTTAGCGAGGTCATTGGTGGTTTGAGAGTGGTCGCATCCAACTCCGCAGGGCGTTCCATAGACAGGCTGATGTACAGGGGATGGCAAATGCTTATTTAGGCTATAATGTGGTGACGCTTTAATATGATGAGGGACTTGCGGTGTGTAGTCAGGTGTAGTCTCTCTATACTGGTGCACTTGAGATGCGTAGAATGACGTAGTTTTAACAGGAGTGGTGTCTTGGGCTTGGCTGATGCTTTGTGGGTTTGGTAATGTGGGATTGTTACCATTTATATTAGCTGGCAAATTAACTGCAGTCATACTGGCTTGCTCTGCCACGTAAGCAGCAGTACGCTCTTCTTTGCTTTTTTTTGATACTTTACTGGAAGCCTCACTGACCGTTTCGAAACCCTGTTCTCTCAAATCAGCCATCAGAGAATCAGCCTCTGCTATGGCAGCATCTTTTTCTTTCTCTTCGTTTAATGCATCAAGAGTGGCGTTAATCCGTGCTTGCTCTACCTTTAATTCAATTTCCTTTTTTGAATGTACCGCTCTAGCTTGCGCTGCTTCAGCTTTTGCTTTGGCCATGGCCACAGCCATAGACATTTTTGAGCTGGACGATGTACTGGAAGAGCGAGAGCTCACGGAATTATTATCTCCATTTTCTTTGTTTTTACCGTTAGCTGCTGACATAATGACGGTGAGTTTATAATACCAGCAACAGATATGAAGGCGTACAGGCTGTATGGATGTCTTTCCGTTAGCCGCTTAGCAATTTAGCTCCGTAGGATGCTTTACAGGCTGGGTGGATTTCTTTCCGTTAGCCGCTTAGCAATTTAGCTCTGTAAGATGCTTTACAGGCTGGGTGGATTTCTTTCCGTTAGCCGCTTAGCAATTTAGCTCTGTAAGATGGCTGTCTTCGACTATCTTGTTAGCTGTGTTGCCGTCTTTTCACTGTATTGGGCTCGCTAGCCAAGCAAGCTAACTCTCCAATCAGCTAAACGTTTCCCAAAAAACTCCACAGCGTGTTGAGGATTACTCATGTAGTTTAATGGTAATTTCGTGAAACTGTAAAGACAGTACAAACATAAGGCAGGTATTAATAAAGCTAAACAGTAAGCATACAACGGTAAATCTATAATCCAACACATAGAAAATAAAGATAATACTTACAGACGTTGCTTTAACAAACAAGAAGATGAAGAACTAAATCTTAATGGAAGAGCTGATCAAACTGTTGTTCCTGCATGCTCTCTCTACGTGAATAACGTGCTCGTGACTTCCGGTCACCTAACTAGCAGCCCCTCCCTTAGAGCATTCCCTCTTAAAGGTACAGACACATATGCCACACACGTTAAGAACAACATACACTTTCAATGCCAGGGGCAGAACAATGAGCATTAAAGATGCAGGACGAAACAGCATACACAAGTAAAATACATGTATATTTTGAAAGAACTGGAGCAAATATCTGATCAAAACCATGACAATACAAGAAGGTTGTTATGAATCTGTTATCTGAAAATAACAAAACCACTTTGCTTATCACCCTAGCAACAGATCTAAGCTCCCTGGTCTGTTGCAATCGTGAATTTCTCAGTGGCAGGGCTAATTGCAGCTTTATTTACTTGTATGCTGTTTGAGTCTGGTAAGTGGTAAGATAAAATGAAGCAAAAACTGGGTTGTTAGGCATCATTTCTTTGTTTAGTCATAATTAGTGTTATCAGAATCATGCTCCTCTCAGCTTGTGCCTTGTTTTGTTGTCTGGCTGTGTGTTTTGTTGTCTGGCTGGGTGTTTTGTGTGTGTTGTGTGTGTGTGTGTGTCTCGGCTGTGATGTAAACTGCATCTAGTCAGCATCAGTCTGTTCATGTGTGCAACATGTTCATCCTGAGAGCTGTGTGTGTGTTTGAATCCTTGTATGTTCTGTGTGGTCTGGGGTGTAACCTATGTGCGGTCGTTCTTACCAGCTTGTACTCTACTGCATTCTGCATCACATGTACTCATCACCCCAGTGAAACCTAAGCATTCACATCTGATGTCACATCAGTTTCTTTAGCTGAAAACATATACGTCATCAGGAGGAACATGTCAGCCTACAGCACGGAACAACACAGGAACATATGTCCACATAGGTCCCACAGCATATGTTGCTGCCTGAATGTTGTCTGTTAGCTCGAAAAAGAAGAAGAAGAAAGAAGGCGAACGTTTGTAAGAAGCTTCTGGTGGTTTCTAACAAGCCAGGCTCTCTGAGGAGCAGAGAGACGGATGAAACGACAACACTAAACCACCGCATCACTCCACCACCAGGACACGTGTTTCAGTCTCCACCGTCCTCTAGATGAGGTATCGGTGCAGCAGCTATGGTGGGTGTAGAAAGTTGTTACTGGTTGGTATGAGTCAAGGATCACACCGAGTTTAGACGACTGCTTTTAATCCAAGCATTCAATAAACTGCGATACAGACAGGCGGTTAAAAGGGAACTAGCCCGCCGGGCATTCCGATTGGATGAGGCCACACAGTACGGTGGCTCATAATGAACAAACTGTATAATCATTTAACCAAATGATCTACATCCTCTCCTTTTAGTCTTTAGCACCATCAACAGAATAGCACTGGTAAACATTGCAACTTAAACCAAACAAATAAGGTTAATTGAATACTTCTTATTTCACTTTTAACATTTAGGCCTCTTCATAGCCTACTAATCACTTTGAGAGTTTAAGTACATCAAATGTCCCAATATTAAACATGCTGGATAGATAGGGTTATTCTTCTTCTCACATGTATTTGGGATTTGGTTTGCAGGTGCGACCTGAGCGTGTGGTGTATTGAGTGTCTTGATTCTCAATGGGTGAGGGCGTTGTGGACTGGGGCTGGGGAGAGGATGGGTGTTGTGGTTGCACCGTGTGTGATGCTGGTATTAGTGGTGGGGGAGAACTGTCCACTGTAGGGGGGCTGTTGTCCTGAAGGTCTGGGTCATCAACGAGCTGCGGTGATGGTGGCTCTGCGACAGGAAGTATGTGGCGGCGATTTCTCCTATAAGTCTTCCCATCTGCTTGAACTATGTAGGACCGTGGCTCCTTACTCATCTCCTTCACCGTTCCAAGTCTGTCGTAGCCTTTTGCTGTCTGCATGCGTACCACTTGTCCCTCTGCCAGCGGCTGTAGTGGGTGGCTGGACTTGTCATAGCAGCGCTTCAGGGTGAGCCTTTTGTTGAGAAGTTGGGCAGCAACTTGCTTGACATTCCTCGTGGCAGGCTCCAGCAGTTTAGTGCTCACTGGAATGGCTGCTCGAGTTTGGCGTGACATAAGACGCTCAGCAGGAGAGCCTAATGTTGGGTCACGGGGAATGTTTCTGAGGTTCAGAATATTAAGAAACACATCGGATCCGTCTCTGTGCGATTTCTCCATGAGTTGCTTGGCACTGCGGACAGCTCTTTCCGCGAGTCCGTTTGACTGGGGAAACTCTGGGCTGCTTGTGGTATGAGTAAAATCCCATTGCTTAGCAAAATCCTTGAAGTGCTGGCTGGTGTACTGTCTAGCATTGTCTGTGATGAGTACGTGAGGTGTACCGTGTACCGAAAAGTGTCTTTTCAATTTGGATATGACGCCTGATGAGGTCAAATCTCGGAGCAGGTCGAGTTCAAACCAGCCGGAGTATGAATCCACGAGAACTTGATAATGTTTGCCGTGCCAATCAAGAATGTCTGCAGCCACTGTGGACCATGGCAGATCTGGAACAGGGTGGAGTTGGAGGGGCTCTTTTCGCTGATGCGACTTTGTGCTATTGCACACTGCACACGAGAGCAGCTCTTCTGTAATGTTCTTCGACATAGCAGGCCAAAAGATTACACCTCTAGCTCTACGTTTGGTTGCCTCAATACCTGGGTGGCCTTTGTGCACAATGTTAATGTACTCCCTGTGCAGTGATTGGGGGATGACCGCTTTATGGCCTTTCATGATGATGCCATCTTCCACTGTCAGCTCATCTCTGTATGGAAAGAAATGGCTAATGGCAGGCTGGAGTTGGCTTTCTCTGGTGGGCCATCCGCGTTGAATGATTGTGGTAAGAGTCTGTAGAACCTCGTCTTCAGCTGTATGTTTACGGAGTTCCTCCAGGCGGGCTGAGGATATGTAGCTCACACTCATGACTTCGTAGTCACCGTTTTCAACAGAGCTCTGCGGTGCATGTGAGCTGGGAGCTCTGGAGAGGGTGTCCGCCAGGTACATGTGTTTGCCCTTCTTGTAGATTAGGTCGATGTCGTAACTTTGCAGGCGAAGCAGCATTCTCTGGAGACGGGCAGGAGCGGCATGAATGGGCTTTTTTATGATGGTCACCAAGGGCTGGTGGTCGGTTTCCACGATTGTGGGCTTTCCGTAGACATAGTCTTTGAATTTTGTGCAGGCAAACACAACAGCTAGAAGCTCCTTTTCTATTTGAGCGTATCGTGTCTCAGTGTCTGTGAGAGCACGCGACGCAAAGGCTACAGGTCTGCCGTTCTGTAGGCATGCTGCTCCTAGTCCATAACCTGACGCGTCGCAGGTCAGTGTAACTGGGTCTTTGACATTGTAATACGCCAGTACTGGTGGGCTGGCCAGGCATGACTTGAGGCACTCGAAGGCTTCCTGATGCTGTTGAAACCAGCACCATGCTGTCTCTTTGCGGGTGAGTTGCCTAAGGGGCGCTGCAATGTCGCTGAGATTTGGAATGTACTTGCTAAGGTAGTTGACCATGCCCAGGAAGCGTTGTAGTGAGGTCACATCCGTGGGGACTGGCATGTCATTGATCGCTGCAGTTTTAGACGGGTCCGCTTTTAGGCCGTTGCTTGTGAAGATGTGGCCTACGTAGGCTACTTGGTCCAGGCGAAATTTACATTTGTCTGGGTTTAGCCTGAGATTGATCTCCCGTGCCCTTTCGAGCACTTTTCTCAAGTTGGCGTCGTGTTCAGCCACTCCGTGGCCTCCTATGATGATGTCATCGACGATGACTGAGCAGGGGTAACCCGCAAACAGTTGTTCCATGGAGCGCTGAAATACTTCACTGGCGGAATTAATGCCAAAGGGCATCCGAAGGAATCTGTAGCGCCCAAATGGGGTGCTGAATGTGGTCAGCAGTGATGATTTCTTGTCGAGACGTATCTGCCAGAAAGAGTTTTTTGCATCCAGAACAGAAAAAACTGTTGCTCCGGACATTTGCGCTGCCACCTCTTCCACGCTGCGCATTGGGTGGTGGGGTCTTTTCAATGCGGTGTTGAGGTCTTTGGGATTGATACAAAGTCTGATTTCTCGCTTGTCTTTCTTATGTGCTGCTACCATAGACGACACCCAGTCGGTTGGTTCTGTGACTGGTGTTATGACACCTATGCTTTGCATGCGTTCAAGTTCAGCTTTAACTCTTTCTTGCATTGCGACAGGGATGCGGTGAGCTGGACGGACCATAGGCTGTACGCTGGGATCCAAGGTCATGGAGTATGTAACTGGGAGTTCTCCTAATTCCTTGCTGAAAAGGTCTTTGTACTGCACAAATGTCTGTGAGCTGAAATCCATGTTGCTCTCCACGCTGATCTGGTGGACGTCTGGACTGATTTCCACAACCCCCATGTCCATACATGCACGAAATCCTAGCAGTGGTTGCACTGCTCTGTCCACAATGAAAAACGGCAATGAGTGGTTCTGCTCCTTTAAGCAGCACTGCAGTGTGGCGATGCCACTTGTCTCAATTCTTGTGCCTCCATATGCAACAAGGCTAGTTGCTTTCTTCTGCTGTACAAGTTGTTCGCCATTATTGAGTCTTTTGAAAGTGTTGAGTGACATCACATTGCATTTTGCTCCTGTATCTACTTTCATCTCGGTGGACTTGCCGTTTATGTGCATTGTGACAAATCCTTCATCCTTTTCAATGGCTTTTAGATTCACACAATCAACATGACTGTCAACTTCAACGCCATCCACATAGAACGTTCCATCGTCACACGTGTGTTCCTCCATTTCTAGCTCGTTAACTGCATGTCTGACATTTTGTCTGGGAGCCTACGGAGAACTATAAACGAAGTCTATCCGTGTGTATCCGTGCGTATCTGTGAGCCCGCCCACCCGAAAACGGAGACGCAGAAGCATATTGAGGCCTTAACCCCTTTTTCGAGCAAGT
>CAEFZP010000711.1:0-10000 GCA_903064625.1 Mallotus villosus
GCGCGCGACCGCGCGGCGGCTCCCGCGCGACCGCGCGAGCGGCAAGCGCCGGAACGCGCGCGAGGCCAGCGCGACCGCGCGCGAGGAGCGCGCGACAGGGCGCGCGGCAGCGCGCGACCTCGCTCTCGGCCCGCTCGACCGCGCGCGCGAAGAGCGGCGACCGCGCGCGAGGCAATGGCGCGAACGCGAGAGCGGCAGCGCGCGACCGCTCGCGGAGGATCACGCGATGACCGCCGCTGCGGTCCCGCGCTACCGCGCGCGAGGCAGCGCGCGACCAGCGAGCTGCCCCTCTCGACCGCTACTCTAAGCTCGCTACCGCGCGCTCTGTCATTATATGACCTCTCTATCGTTCATATCACACTTTCTCTATCTATAACATCGCTAGCTCGCTCTTCTGGGATTAACTATCTTCTTATCGATCTTGCCTACATTTATATCGCTATCTCTCTATATATTTACTCCTCGATAATATGAGAGTCTGCTAATATCATCTTAATAGTCACTCTATATGTCTTGGGTCTTCTATCGAATGTGATTGATTAACACATGTGGAAGTAAGTCTGTGAATACCAAGACACTGCAGGATAATTTATATGGTGTGTGTGTGTCGTGTGTTGTGTGTGTTGTGTCTGTGTGTGTGGTGTGTGTGTCTCTGTGTGTGTGAGTTTGTGTGTGGTGTGTGTGTGTGTGTGCGTGTGTGGTGTGTGTGTGGCTGCGTGTGTGTGCGTGTGTCTTGTGGGTGTGTGGTGTGCGTGTATGTGTTTTGTGTCTGCTGGTGCATGTGTTGTCGTGTGTGTGTGTATGTATATGTGTGTGTGCGTGTGTGTGTGTTGTGTGTGTGTGTGTGTGTGTGGTGTGTGCGGTGGGTGTGGTGTGTGGGTGTGTGTATGTGCGTGTGTGTGTGTGTGTGTTATGTGCGTGTTGTGGGTGTGTGTGTGTGTGTGTGGTCACGCTGCAGCTTGCAGAGACGAAAGGCGTGTGCTGTGATCAAAGCCGGGTTAATTGATCGGGTGTGTGAGCCAGGAGGGAAGGATCATCTCCTCTCGCGACACAAAAAAAAAACCGGCCGAACCCGACACCCGCAACCCCCCCCCCAACCAGCCACCTGCAACCCTGCCGGACCGAGACGGGGGCGACACAGGCGTAAGGGGAACTGGCCAACCCAAACACCAAAACAAAAAAACACCGAACACAAAAAAACAAAACAACAGCACACAAAAAACAAACACGAGAAATAGACACCCAAAAAAAAAAACAAAAAAAAAAAAACCAAAAGAGAAAAAACACAACAGAACAAAAAAAAAGAACAACAAAAAAAAAATAGCAAAACCAAAACAAAGAAAAAACAGAAAAACAAGAAAAAACAAAAAACCGAACCAAAAGCAAAACAAAACAAATCAAAAAAAACACAACAACCCAACAACCCCCCCCACACAAAAACACCCCCCAACCACCCACCCCCCACATCAAACGCACTTCACACACAGCAGCCATCCCCAAGTGCAGCCAGGCAGAAGGAAAGTGCTCCTTCTCATTTCTCTAAGATCTCTGTTCTGATATCCCATCTAAAAACAAAGAGGAGGGGAGATTAGTCTAACTCCCTCCTCAATCCCTCCCATTCATCATCCATACGATCATAAGCCCGACCTAACTCACTCCCGACCCCCCATCCATCCCTCCTCCTTCATCCTCCCCTCAGGGAGTCAGGTGGATGAGGGTTAGGGAATTCAGGCTAGTAATCAGGTTGATGGTTCGTTCTGGCCGTGCTAAATATTTGTGTGTTCTGGGAAAGGCAACTTCACCCTACTTGCTCGGGGGGGGGAATGTCCCTGTACTTAATGTAGAGTTGCTATGGATAAGCGCGTCTGCTAAATGAATAATGTAAATGTATATCCTTCCATCATACTTCGTTAATGAATTATTTTTCAAGCTTTGTATTTGATCGTGGGGGTGTTGGTTAGCACACATTGACACCAGTCACGTAGCTGCTCTCGCTGCAGTGGAAATGGATGAGTCTTTAGGTAGGTCTGCTATGGCAGTGTGTCCTCCCTCCCTCCCTCCTCTTCCCGCCCGCCCTTCTCAGTAACACATGCAGGGTGTTCATACACGACCATGGTGTGCTCTGGGTGCTCACACTGTGTTTCTGTGGGACCAGCGACGCCTGGATCACACTAGAAGAGCGGATATCCCTTCTCTCCGTTTCCACGACGCATCACGTTTCCAGGGTCACACACACACAAACACACACACAAAAACACACAACACACACACACGCTCCCTTCCATCCCTGCTTCGCCACTCTCCTCAGAGGGACCCTGCTATAGAATGAAAAGAGTCTAGACGTCTCTGAATATAATGGGTGGAGCTGATCAGCCCCGACGAGTCGTGCTTTACGGAGGAGCGAGGGGAGGGAGGAGGAGAGGAGCGAGGGAGTGAGGAGAGGAGGGGGAGGAGGAGGAGGAGAAGAAGGGTGTGATTTCAAAAGTGCCAACGTGTCTCGTAAATATCCGGCTCCATGCCATGTCTTATGTTATGAAACCCGCTTTTCATTCTCACAAACACACACACAACACACACTGTTGTGTTTGTCTCGCTCGTGTGTTGATTGCTGCTTTTTTTAAAACACAGACACAACACACACAAACCTGCATACACAAACCATACTCTTTGTGGTATGCACTTAAAGTCTCAATTAATATTGCAAAATACAGAACAAGGACGGACAACAATGCGTGACAATGTGTTCTCGCGCTCTCCTCAACCTCCTCTTGTATATTCTCGCGGCTCTGACGCGCGCGCGAAGCCGATGCGGGAGAGAGGGCGCGCGCGGCGCGAGGCGGCGACCGCGCGCGCGCGAAGCCGCGGCGACCGCGAGTCGCGAGAGAGCCCGCGGGCGCTCGAGACGCGCGAGGCTAGTAGCGCGAGCGAGAGCGCGCGCGAGCGGTAGAGCGAGAGAGCAGGCGAGGGAGACCGGCGAGCGTCAGCGACCGAGCGAGAGCGGAGAGAGAGAGAGGAGAGACGCGAGAGAGCGGGCTCGCGTAGGAGAGAGCGCGCGGCGCCGCGAGAGAAAAGAGATAGAGATGAAAGGGAGCGATAGACAGAGGCGAGCAGCGAGAGAGAGGGGGAACGTAGATGAGCGCAAAGCGAGCGAGCGGGGCTATCGCCTAGATCGCGAGTCGCTCGAATCTCGCTGTCTCGCGCTGTCTCTGCTCTGCGTATTACCTCTTAGGTCTCGAGGAGCAGCTGGCTATCTCTCTCTATTCGGGCTCAGTCTCTAGATCCCGCCTTAGCCTATCATCGCTCTATCGTGTCTCTGCTCTCTGCTCTAGCGCTCTCTCTCCTAGAAATATATGTAGCTATATCTCTCTATCTCGTCTCGACCTCGCTCTCTCGTGAGCTACCTCTCTGTATCTCTGCTCTATCTCTCTAGCTCTATCTAACTCTAGGATCGCCTATTAGCCATTCGGATCTATCTCTCTCTTATGTTACTAGTCGCCTCTACGCTATATCTCTCTCTACTCTCTCTCTCTAGATCGGGTGTGGCGTCTATATATGCCTCTCTATCTCTTCTCTCTCTCTCTATACCTCTCTCTCTACCTCTCTACCTCCTGTCTGTCTGTTCTGTCTGTCTGTCTGGTCTCTCTCTCGTCTCTCTCTCCCTCTCTCTCTCCTCTCTCTCTCTCTCTCTTCCTCTAGCCCTCTGTCTTGTCTTTCTCTCTCACTTTTTTCACTCATAAATTCACATCAGACAGTCCTTCAAGAAGTTCCCCTCCTCCTCCTGTTTCATCCTGTTCTGTTTGGGGTCTTCTGGGGTCTGTCTAAGATAATGTTATAGGGCTAATTGCCATTAGCATCAGGGAGGCACCGTGGAGACCCTGTGGCAAGGACCTTCCACTCACCCTCCTTAAGTCAACACAGAGGAGGAGCGGGAAGAGAGGGAGAGGAGAGACTGGGAGAGAAGGAGGGGGAGAGGGAGAGGGAGAAGGAGAGGGAGGGGGGAAGGAGAGAGGGGGAGAGAGGACTGGTAGAGAGGGAGGGGGGAGAGGAGAGACTGGGAGAGAGGGGGGAGAGACTGGGAGAGGACTGGGATAGAGGGAGGAGGAGAGACTGGGAGAGAAGGAGGGGGCGAGAGACTGGGATAGAGGGAGGAGGAGAGACAGCCAGCCGTCAGGTTAAAGACATGATGTGCGCTGCATTTTCTCATAGTGACCCAATCTATTTGGGGTGTCCGTTCCCAAGTCCCCAAGCTGGGCCCGGCTCTCATCTCATCTAATGTCACTCCAATAAGACAAGCTCACATTATCTAGCGAGCGCCCGCGGGCCAGGTTACCGGGGGAGACGGGGGCATTTGCTCAGGCCTGAGACTCCATCAGCTGTTTATCTTCCAGTCTGAGATCACTGAGCGCTCGCTCGCTCTGGACTGGGAAAGAGAACATTCATTAAACACCGGAAAGGGCTCTGCTCCCTCTGACGAAGAGACTGATCGGGGTCCTGAAAGCATGCTCCTGTGGTTTTTAACAGGAAGTGACCCGCGTGGTTTGTCAAATGTTGTTGAAGGTACGAAGGCCCTTAAAACACTACCACAGAGTGTAGCTTCTCTGCTACCCACACACACTACCACAGAGTGTAGCTTCGCTGCTACCGTTCTAAACCACCTCCCCACACACACACACACTACCACAGAGTGTAGCTTCTCTGCTACCGTTCTGAATCACCTCCCCACACACACACTTATAGAGTGTAGCTTCTCCTCTCATACAACAGTAAATCACCCCACACACACACACAATTCCAGCGGCGCAACATTTACCTCATCTCTCCCAGTCACTGGAGTGCCGTAGCGTGTGATGCAGGCTGGCTAGGGCCCTGTTTCCCGCCTGCTCCCGCCTGCTCCCCTCCTGCCCCCTGCAGACACCAGATCTGTCTATCAGAAGCACTCCCCAGCGCCCCCTCCGCCCCCCCCCCGGCACCGCTAACCGTGTCAGACGCTAATGTATGCTACTGAGGCTGGGGACGGAGATATTAGATGATGTTCTACACACGCTGCCCCCCCCCCGTCCTCATCTGGTCTCCTAGCGACACTGTGTTTAGCTGTGGTAATGAGCTGTCACACCCCACAGCCTGCACAGGGACACCTAACTCCCTGTGTCTGTGTGAGAGTGTGCATTTCTCAGGCTGTTTGGTGTGTATGTACACATGTAGTGTTTACTGTATGAATGTATGAAATGTCTGTGTGTGTGTGTGTGTTTTTACGTGTACGTGTGTGTGTGCATGGATGTGTCTGTTAACGTTTGTGTGCGTGTGTGTGTGTGTGTGTGTGTGCATCTCTATTTACCTGTGTGTGTGTGCGCGTCACCAGGGCGAGCAAGGCGGAGAGAGACAGCAGCATGAAGAGGCAGCTGGTGGAGGAGATGAAGAGCAGGATGAAGCTGCTGCAGGACAGAGAGAACAGCCACGCTGCAGAGCTGAGCCTCCTGGAGAACAAGGTAGGAACCACCACCACGGAACCACCACCACGGAACCACCACCACCACCACGGAACCACCACCACCACCACAGAACCACCACCACAGAACCACCACCACGGAACCACCACCACCACCACGGAACCTGAACCAGAACCCTAATCAGAACCTGAATCAAAACCTGAACCATAACCTCAGACCGTGATCACATATGGCTGCCCTCCCTCCTCCTCCCTCCCCCCTCCCTCCTCCAGGTGAAGGTGCTCACAGAGGAGTCCTCTAACAGGAGGGCCCTGGTGGACTCCCTGAAGCGCAGGCTGGCTGTGGCCTCCAGGGAGAAGAGCCAGCAGGAAGCAGCCTGCCTGGAGCTGAGGCAGGACCTGGAGAAGAAGGTACTGTCTGACAGACACACTGCTCACACCTGCTCTCCTCACACCTGCTCTCCTCACACCTGCTCACCTCACACCTGCTCACCTCACACCTGCTCACCTCACACCTGCTCACACCTGCTCTCCTCACACCTGCTCTCCTCACACCTGCTCACACCTGCTCTCCTCACACCTGCTCACACCTGCTCCTCACACCTGCTCTCCTCACACTGCTCACCTCACACCTGCTCACCTCACACCTGCTCTCCTCACACCTGCTCTCCTCACACCTGCTCACACTGCTCTCCTCACACCTGCTCTCCTCACACCTGCTCACCTCACACCTGCTCACCTCACACCTGCTCTCCTCACACCTGCTCACCTCACACCTGCTCTCCTCACACCTGCTCACCTCACACCTGCTCTCCTCACACCTGCTCACCTCACACCTGCTCTCCTCACACTGCTCTCCTCACACCTGCTCACACCTGCTCTCCTCACACCTGCTCTCCTCACACCTGCTCACCTCACACCTGCTCTCCTCACACCTGCTCTCCTCACACCTGCTCACACCTGCTCTCCTCACACCTGCTCACCTCACACCTGCTCTCCTCACACCTGCTCTCCTCACACCTGCTCACACCTGCTCTCCTCACACCTGCTCTCCTCACACCTGCTCTCCTCACACCTCCTCACACCTGCTCACCTCACACCTCCTCACACCTGCTCTCCTCACACCTGCTCACACTGCTCACCTCACACCTGCTCACACCTGCTTCCTCACACTGCTCACACCTGCTCTCCTCACACCTGCTCTCCTCACACCTGCTCTCCTCACACCTGCTCTCCTCACACCTGCTCACCTCACACCTGCTCTCCTCACACCTGCTCACACTGCTCTCCTCACACCTGCTCACCTCACACCTCCTCACACCTGCTCTCCTCACACCTGCTCTCCTCACACCTGCTCTCCTCACACCTGCTCTCCTCACACCTGCTCACCTCACACCTGCTCTCCTCACACCTGCTCACACCTGCTCACCTCACACCTGCTCTCCTCACACCTGCTCTCCTCACACCTGCTCTCCTCACACCTGCTCTGCTCACACCTGCTCTCCTCACACCTCCTCACACCTGCTCTCCTCACACCTGCTCACACCTGCTCACCTCACACCTGCTCACACCTGCTCACCTCACACCTGCTCACCTCACACCTGCTCTGCTCACACCTGCTCTCCTCACACCTCCTCACACCTGCTCTCCTCACACCTGCTCACACCTGCTCACCTCACACCTGCTCACACCTGCTCACCTCACACCTCCTCACACCTGCTCTCCTCACACCTGCTCACACCTGCTCACCTCACACCTGCTCACCTCACACCTGCTCACCTCACACCTGCTCTCCTCACACCTGCTCACACCTGCTCTCCTCACACCTGCTCACACCTGCTCTCCTCACACCTGCTCACCTCACACCTGCTCTCCTCACACCTGCTCTCCTCACACCTGCTCACACCTGCTCTCCTCACACCTCCTCACACCTGCTCTCCTCACACCTGCTCACACCTGCTCTCCTCACACCTCCTCACACCTGCTCTCCTCACACCTCCTCACACCTGCTCACACCTGCTCTCCTCACACCTGCTCTCCTCACACCTGCTCATGTGTGTGTGTGTATCCAGTCCAGCGTGTAGAGGCCCTCCAGGCCCGTGTGAGCGCCAGTGAGCGTGCACAGAGTCAGCTGGAGCAGACGGCCACCAGACAGATGGAGGGACTGGCCCGGCAGAGCACCCTGGCCCTGGATGCTCTCCAGGCCAGACTGGGCCTCGCCACACAGCAGCTGGAACAGCTTACCTCTTTCACCAAGGTAACCAGGGGTCAGGGTACAGCTTACCTCTTTCACCAAGGTAACCAGGGGTCAGGGTACAGCTTACCTCTTTCACCAAGGTAACCAGGGGTCAGGGTACAGCTTACCTCTTTCACCAAGGTAACCAGGGGTCAGGGTACAGCTTACCTCTTTCACCAAGGTAACCAGGGGTCAGGGTACAGCTTACCTCTTTCACCAAGGTAACCAGGGGTCAGGGTACAGCTTACCTCTTTCACCAAGGTAACCAGGGGTCAGGGTACAGCTTACCTCTTTCACCAAGGTAACCAGGGGTCAGGGTACAGCTTACCTCTTCACCAAGGTAACCAGGGGTCAGGGTACAGCTACCCTTTCACCAAGGTAACCAGGGGTCAGGGTACAGCTTACCTCTTTCACCAAGGTAACCAGGGGTACAGCTTACCTCTTTCACCAAGGTAACCAGGGGTCAGGGTACAGCTTACCTCTTTCACCAAGGTAACCAGGGGTCAGGGTACAGCTTACCTCTTTCACCAAGGTAACCAGGGGTCAGGGAACAGCTTACCTCTTTCACCAAGGTAACCAGGGGTCAGGGTACAGCTTACCTCTTTCACCAAGGTAACCAGGGGTCAGGGTACAGCTTACCTCTTTCACCAAGGGTAACCAGGGGTCAGGGTACAGCTTACCTCTTTCACCAAGGTAACCAGGGGTCAGGGTACAGCTTACCTCTTTCACCAAGGTAACCAGGGGTCAGGGTACAGCTTACCTCTTTCACCAAGGTAACCAGGGGTCAGGGTACAGCTTACCTCTTTCACCAAGGTAACCAGGGGTCAGGGTACAGCTTACCTCTTTCACCAAGGTAACCAGGGGTCAGGGTACAGCTCAGAGGGAATGTCACCCCCTCTACTGGTAGGGCCTTCCAGAGGAGATGTTGGGGTCAAGGGTCAGAGTTTGAAGGGTGAAGGTAATACTGGCTTTCAGTGGCTAGCTACTGGAGGCTATGTTAGGCAGGCTAGCTACTGGAAGCTAATGCTAGTCAGGGTGGATGCTGAAGGCTAATGCTACACAGGCTAGCTACAGGAGGCTAATGCTAGTCAGGGTGGATGCTGTAAGCTAATGCTAGACAGGCTAGCTACAGGAGGCTAATGCTAGACAGCCTAGCTACAACAGGCTAATGCTATGTATGCTAGCTGTCATTAATGATTGGATGACACTATAACCTCAGCATGTGGTTTTACTACCAACCCCCACTTAACCTCCAGCTAATCTCTCACAGTGTGTGTGTGTGTGTGTGTGTGGTGTGTGTGTGTGTGTGTGGTGTGTGTGTGTGTGTGTGGTGTGTGTGTGTGTGTGTGTGTGTGTGTGTGTGTGTGTGTGTGTGTGTGTGTGTGTACCTGCCAATCAAATCTAGCTGGACGACTCTCTCACCCTGCCTCTCTATCCCTGTCAGTCTCTCCCTGCCTCACTCTCCCTGCCTCTCTCCCTGCCTCACTCTCCCTGCCTCTCTCCCTGCCTCACTCTCCCTGCCTCTCTGTTTCTCTCACTCGCTCTGTCTCACAGTTTTATCTCCAGACTGCTAAAATGAGTTTTCAGTGCAGTGTTTTGAGCCAACATACAGTCGTATGCAAAAGTTTAGGCACCCCTCTGAGGCTGCATGATAATTTCCTGTCTTCACCAAAAAAGATCAATATAATATTGTAATATTACTTTTCTAGTTAACACTGAGTGCTGGGGTGTTTTCCAGACAAAGATATTTGGTTTTGTAGCAGTATTTAGTTGTGTGAAATTAAATCAAATGTGAAAAAAAGGCTGTGCAAAAGTTTGGGCACCCTTATCATTTATTTGATTTGAATACCTCTGCCTACTAAATGCTGATTAACTGCAACACATAGTTAGTCTGGTTAACTCGTTAAGCCTTCAATTACATAAAAAGGTGCATTCAATCATTAGAAAGGGTATTTAAGTTAGCCAATTGCAAGTTTTGCTTCTCTTTGATTCTCCTCTGAACAGTGGCAAAATGGGGGCATCAAAACAGCTATCAAATGATCTAAAAACAAAGATTGTTCAGCAGTATGGTTTAGGGGAAGGCTACAAAAAGTTATCCCGGAGGTTTCAGCTATCAGTTTCCACTGTGAGGAATGTCATTAGGAAATGGAAGGCAACAGGCACAGTTCTTGTTAAGGCCAGAAGTGGCAGGCCAGGAAAAATAACAAAGAGGCAAAGGCGAAGAATGGTCAGAATGGTCAAGGACAACCCTCAGATCACCTCCAAAGAGCTGCAAGGTCATCTTGCTGCAGATGGTGTCACTGTGCATTGCTCGACCA
>CAEFZP010000711.1:15000-26623 GCA_903064625.1 Mallotus villosus
TAAACACACTGAAGACTCAGAGAAGACTGAGTTTATGAACACATAAACACACTGAAGACTCAGAGAAGACTGAGTTTATGACACATAACACACTGAAGACTCAGAGAAGATGGAGTTTATGAACACATAAACACACTGAAGACTCAGAGAAGACTGAGTTTATGAACACATAAACACACTGAAGACTCAGAGAAGACTGGAGTTTATGAACACATAAACACACTGAAGACTCATAGAAGACTGAGTTTATGAACACATAAACACACTGAAGACTCAGAGAAGACTGAGTTTATGAACACATAAACACACTGAAGACTCATAGAAGACTGAGTTTTATGAACACATAAACACACTGAAGACTCAGAGAAGACTGGAGTTTATGAACACATAAACACACTGAAGACTGAGAGAAGACTGGAGTTTTATGAACACATAAACACACTGAAGACTCATAGAAGACTGAGTTTATGAACACATAACACACTGAAGACAAACTGTTTATTTCATGATCGATCAGTCTTTGACAAATCCTTATATTTTACGCTTTATTAATTTTCACATCAAACCATTATTATAGATATGTTTGTCTTTAACACCAATTTGAAATAACAATGATTTGCTTGTAAAATCCCATTACTCTGTGTGCGTGTGTGTGTGTGTGTGTGTGTGTGTGTGTGTGTGTGTGGTGTGTGGTGTGTGTGAGGACCAAGTGGCGGCTGGATAAAGGGGTTTAGGGTGTGTGTGGTTATTAAAAGGAACATGTGTTATCTGATCTCATCTCTGCTGGCTAAACAGGCCCTCTGGCTGGGGGGGTGTGCTGCCATAGAGCACACACCCCCCCCTCCCTCCCCCTTCCCCCTCCCTCCCTCCCCCTCCCGCTCCCTCCCCCTCCTCCTTCCCCCTCCCTCCCCCTCCCGCTCCCTCCCCCTCCTCCCGCTCCCCTCCTCCTCCCTCCCTCCCCCTTCCGCTCCCTCCCCCTCCTCCTCTCCCTCCCGCTCCCTCCTCCTCCCCCTCCTCCCCCTCCTCCCCCTCCTCCCCCCCCTCCTTCCCCCTCCCTCCTCCCCCTCCCCCCTCCCCCTTCCTCCCCCCCCCCTCCTCCATACAGGGGGATGATGTGCTCCAGTATTGACCTGCTCAGTAAGCCAGGATGATGCAGGTGGGAGTTCACCTTTATTGGCGTTCTCACGCACAGTGGACACTTTAAACATGTAATTGTCTGTGTGTGAGAGACCCCACCCCCTCCTCACACACACACACACACACTGGTGTGTGAGAGACCCCCACCCCCTCCTCACACACACACACACACTGGACCAATCAGATGTCCTGACTTTTAAACTCCCCTCCTGACTTTACTCCCGTCGGGGCGGGACGGGGCAGGGCAGAGTGAAGATGTGTGAGGATGTGTGAGGCAGGGCAGAGTGAGGATGTGTGAGGCAGGGCAGAGTGAGGATGTGTGAGGCAGGGCAGAGTGAGGATGTGTGAGGCAGGGCAGAGTGAGGATGTGTGAGGCAGGGCAGAGTGAGGATGTGTGAGGCAGGGCAGAGTGAGGATGTGTGAGGCAGGGCAGAGTGAGGATGTGTGAGGCAGGGCAGAGTGAGGATGTGTGAGGCAGGGCAGAGTGAGGATGTGTGAGGCAGGGCAGAGTGAGGATGTGTGAGGCAGGCAGAGTGAGGATGTGTGAGGCAGGGCAGAGTGAGGATGTGTGAGGCAGGGCAGAGTGAGGATGTGTGAGGCAGGGCAGAGTGAGGATGTGTGAGGCAGGGCAGAGTGAGGATGTTCGAGGCAGGGCAGAGTGAGGATGTGTGAGGCAGGGCAGAGTGAGGATGTGTGAGGCAGTGGCAGAGTGAGGATGTGTGAGGCAGGGCAGAGTGAGGATGTGTGAGGCAGGGCAGAGAGAGGATGTGTGAGGCAGGGCAGAGTGAGGATGTGTGAGGCAGGGCAGAGTGAGGATGTGTGAGGCAGGGCAGAGTGAGGATGTGTGAGGCAGGGCCGAGAGAGGATGTGTGAGGCAGGGCAGAGTGAGGATGTGTGAGGCAGGGCAGAGTGAGGATGTGTGAGGCAGGGCAGAGTGAGGCAGGGCAGAGTGAGGCAGGGCAGAGTGAGGATGTTCGAGGCAGGGCAGAGTGAGGATGTGTGAGGCAGGGCAGAGTGAGGATGTGTGAGGCAGGGCAGAGTGAGGATGTGTGAGGCAGGGCAGAGTGAGGATGTGTGAGGCAGGGCGAGGCAGGGATCTGGACAGCCTGAGCTGGGAGGCCCATTACAGAAGCCAACACACAAATGAACTCATCCTTTCTCCTCTGATGTGACTCTACAGAGCTCTCTCTCTCTATCCCTCTCTCTCTCTCTCTCTCTCTCTCTACTCCCTCTCTCTCTCTCTCCTCTCCTCTCTCTCCTCTCTCTCTCCTCTCTCTCTCTTCTTCTCTTCACTCTCTGGTATCATTATTTTCATCTGCTTCCAGTTAACACATTTAACTCCCTCCTCTCCTTCTCTCCTCTCGCTCCTCTCCTTCCCTCCCCTCCTCTCCTTCCCTCCTCTCCTTCCCTCCTCTCCTTCCCTCCTCTACCTCCCTCCTCTCCCTCCTCTACCTCCTCTCCTCCACCTTCCCTCCTCGCCTTCCCTCCCTCCTCTCCTTCCCTCCTCTCCTTCCCTCCTCTCCTCTCTCCTCCAGGCCCTTGCGAGCGAGGTGCTGGTGGAGCTGCAGGAAGTGAGGTCAGAGCTGAGCAGGAAGAGGAAGAGGAAGCGTGTGGAGGAGGCGGGTGACGTGAGGCTGAAGAAGAGCTCTGTGTCCCGAGCCCAGGCTGTGGCAGCCTCCATCCTCAACATGACCCACACAGACCTGCTCGACATGCTGGACACACCCCCGGTAACACACACACACACACCCCCGGTAACACACACACACACACACACACCCTGGTAACACACACACACACCCCCGGTAACACACACACACACCCCCTGGTAACACACACCACCCCCGGTAACACACACACACACACACACCCCTGTGTAACACACACACCCCCCGGTAACACACACACACACACACACACCCCTGGTAACACACACACACACACACACACACACCCCCGGTAACACACACACACTCACGCACCCCTGGTAACACACACACACACACACACCCCTGGTAACACACACACACACCACACACACACACACCCCTGGTAACACCACACACCACACACACACACCCCTGGTAACACACACCCCCCCCGGTAACACACACACACACACACACCCCTGGTAACACACACACACACACACACACACACACACCGTAACATGCACACACACATGCTCTGTCTTCCTCCCTCTCTCAGGCATTCACTCATTGGCTCTGTTTCTCTCTCAAACTCTCTCACACACACACACACACACACTCTCACACACACATACACACACACACTCTCTCACACACACACTCTCACACACACTCTCACACACACACACACTCTCTCACACACACACACACTTCCTGTGTGACTGTGACCGTCTCTCTGTGTCTGGGTGTTTGGGCAGACTTGGAGCTAGCGCGCTCTAACCCTGTACAGGATGACAGGATGACAGGATGACCCCACAGACCACCTGACTCGTCCTCACTCTGCCTCCTATTGGCTCTGCTGGATACTGTATTTGTTGCAGTCAAGTTTTCACTCAATCCCAAAGTAGTTTTATTCTCTCTCTCTTTGTGCTTGATAACCCTCCCTGCCCCCCTCTCTCCTCTCTCTGCCCCCTCTCCCCTCTCCCTGCCCCCCTCTCCCCTCTCTCTGCCTCTCTCATCATAGATCTCTGTCCTCATCACACTGTCTCCCTCTCTCACACCCACGCTCCCCTTTTCTCCCTCCCTCTACACCCCCCCCCCTTGCCGTCAATTAACCGCAGCACACCACAATCAACTTCCTGCCCCTCGGGACCTCCTCCCCATCTATCACAGGAAGTGAGGTCGCTGGCCAAGTTCTTACTCACACTTGAAACCAATTTGATCTCAGCCCCTCCCCGCTATGACAGGCCACCATTTCTCACTGGACCAAAAGTCACACTTATAGGGTGTTAGGCTCGCACACACACACACACACACACACAGGCGGACACACACACACACACACACACACACACAGGCGGACACACGCACACACACACACACACAGGAGGACACACACACACACACACAGGAGGACACACACACACACACACACAGGAGGACACACACACACACACACACACACAGGCGGACACACGCTCGCACGCACGGGGACACGCACACACACTACGCACGTCTACTTAGAAGTGAGTGGGAGGGATATTCTGAGTTGGAAGCTTTCAAACTCAAGCCAATATTGCTAGTTTGTCCAAACTGACCGACCTGCCGTAAGTACAAGGCTGTTCCTCTGTTAGCTTTAGCTGTGAACATCAGACCTACAATAGTGTTGTTAGGAATTAATGAGAAAAACTCTTAGAAGTTTATTTAACATTTTATTATTTTAGCAAACACCTTTATCCAAAGCAACATGTATGTGCATATACAACAGAAAATCAAGGCTAAATCTGTATTCACCAAGCACAGTGTAACATAAACACATCTCTGCTACCAGGCGCAACAATAACAACATGTCAACTAGACTATATAGTACAGTGCAACAGAAACATGGTATCTTAGGTGCAACATCAAACTATTTTGTGGACAGTCTCTTGCCGGACAGTGATAATAATAATGTGAATGTAGACGCAGGAACTCAAATACAACATGGAAAGAAAAGATCTGCAGATATTATGAGCTCTGTTCAGTAACAGATGTGACTGAGGTGTATACTACACACCTGGTTCTACCCACACACCCCTGGTTCTACCCACACACCCCTGGTTCTACCCACACACCCCTGGTTCTACCCACACACCCCTGGTTCCACCCACACACCCCTGGTTCTACCCACACACCCCTGGTTCTACCCACACACCCCTGGTTCCACCCACACACCCCTGGTTCCACCCACACACCCCTGGTTCTACCCACACACCCCTGGTTCCCCCCCACACACCCCTGGTTCTACCCACACACCCCTGGTTCCACCCACACACCCCTGGTTCTACCCACACACCCCTGGTTCTACCCACACACCCCTGGTTCTACCCACACACCCCCTGGTTCTACCCACACACCCCTGGTTCTACCCACACAAACTATGTGTTGTGTGTGATGCATGTTGCTGGCCATCATGGCCACAGTGTAACAGGTGGAAAAGCTTGAATTGTTTGTTTGAATACGTTGTTAATAATCTGCATTATTAATTAGGTATCACATTCCCAGTAATTTCTACACCCCGCTACAGTACCCAGCCCTGTTATAAACTACAGTACCCAGCCCTGTTATAAACTACAGTACCCAGCCCTGTTATAAACTACAGTACCCAGCCCTGTTATAAACTACAGTACCCAGACCTGTTATAAACTACAGTACCCAGCCCTGTTATAAACTACAGTACCCAGACCCGTTATAAACTACAGTACCCAGACCTGTTATAAACTACAGTACCCAGCCCCGTTATAAACTACAGTACCCAGACCTGTTATAAACTACAGTACCCAGCCCTGTTATAAACTACAGTACCCAGCCCCGTTATAAACTACAGTACCCAGACATGTTATAAACTACAGTACCCAGCCCTGTTATAAACTACAGTACCCAGACCCGTTATAAACTACAGTACCCAGACCTGTTATAAACTACAGTACCCAGCCCCGTTATAAACTACAGTACCCAGACCTGTTATAAAACTACAGTACCCAGCCCTGTTATAAACTACAGTACCCAGCCCTGTTATAAACTACAGTACCCAGCCGTGTTATAAAACTACAGTACCCAGACCTGTTATAAACTACAGTACCCAGACCTGTTATAAACTACAGTACCCAGACCTGTTATAAACTACAGTACCCAGCCCTGTTATAAACTACAGTATACCCAGCCCTGTTATAAACTACAGTACCCAGACCTGTTATAAACTACAGTACCCAGCCGTGTTATAAACTACAGTACCCAGACCTGTTATAAACTACAGTACCCAGACCTGTTATAAACTACAGTACCCAGACATGTTATAAACTACAGTACCCAGACCTGTTATAAACTACAGTACCCAGACCTGTTATAAACTACAGTACCCAGCCCTGTTATAAACTACAGTACCCAGACCTGTTATAAACTACAGTACCCAGCCCTGTTATAAACTACAGTACCCAGCCCTGTTATAAACTACAGTACCCAGACCTGTTATAAACTACAGTACCCAGCCCTGTTATAAACTACAGTACCCAGACCTGTTATAAACTACAGTATACCCAGCCCTGTTATAAACTACAGTACCCAGACCTGTTATAAACTACAGTACCCAGCCGTGTTATAAACTACAGTACCCAGCCCTGTTATAAACTACAGTACCCAGCCCTGTTATAAACTACAGTATACCCAGCCCTGTTATAAACTACAGTACCCAGACCTGTTATAAACTACAGTACCCAGCCGTGTTATAAACTACAGTACCCAGACCTGTTATAAACTACAGTACCCAGACCTGTTATAAACTACAGTACCCAGACATGTTATAAACTACAGTACCCAGACCTGTTATAAACTACAGTACCCAGACCTGTTATAAACTACAGTACCCAGCCCTGTTATAAACTACAGTACCCAGACCTGTTATAAACTACAGTACCCCAGCCCTGTTATAAACTACAGTACCCAGCCCTGTTATAAACTACAGTACCCAGCCCTGTTATAAACTACAGTACCCAGACCTGTTATAAACTACAGTACCCAGACCTGTTATAAACTACAGTATACCCAGCCCTGTTATAAACTACAGTACCCAGCCCTGTTATAAACTACAGTTCCCAGCCCTGTTATAAACTACAGTACCCCAGCCCTGTTATAAACTACAGTACCCAGGCCTGTTATAAACTACAGTACCCAGCCCTGTTATAAACTACAGTACCCAGCCCTGTTATAAACTACAGTACCCAGCCCTGTTATAAACTACAGTACCCAGCCCCGTTATAAACTACAGTACCCAGCCCCGTTATAAACTACAGTACCCAGCCCTGTTATAAACTACAGTACCCCAGCCCTGTTATAAACTACAGTACCCAGCCCTGTTATAAACTACAGTACCCAGACCTGTTATAAACTACAGTACCCAACCCTGTTATAAACTACAGTACCTAGGCCTGTTATAAACTACAGTA
Source organism: Mallotus villosus (assembly GCA_903064625.1). Lineage (NCBI taxonomy): Eukaryota > Metazoa > Chordata > Actinopteri > Osmeriformes > Salangidae > Mallotus > Mallotus villosus. Next base: position 22,268 of record CAEFZP010000711.1, read on the forward strand.
CCCAGCCCTGTTATAAACTACAGTACCTAGGCCTGTTATAAACTACAGTACCCAGCCCTGTTATAAACTACAGTACCTAGGCCTGTTATAAACTACAGTACCTAGGCCTGTTATAAACTACAGTACCCAGCCCTGTTATAAACTACAGTACCTAGGCCTGTTATAAACTACAGTACCCAGCCCTGTTATAAACTACAGTACCTAGGCCTGTTATAAACTACAGTACCCAGCCCTGTTATAAACTACAGTACCCAGACCTGTTATAAACTACAGTTCCCAGCCCTGTTATAAACTACAGTACCCAGACCTGTTATAAACTACAGTATACCCAGCCCTGTTATAAACTACAGTACCCAGACCTGTTATAAACTACAGTATACCCAGACCCTGTTATAAACTACAGTACCCAGACCTGTTATAAACTACAGTACCCAGCCCCGTTATAAAACTACAGTACCCAGCCCCGTTATAAACTACAGTACCCAGCCCCGTTATAAACTACAGTACCCAGCCCCGTTATAAACTACAGTACCCAGACCCGTTATAAACTACAGTACCCAGCCCTGTTATAAACTACAGTACCCAGCCCTGTTATAAACTACAGTACCCAGCCCTGTTATAAACTACAGTACCCAGCCCTGTTATAAACTACAGTACCCAGCCCTGTTATAAACTACAGTACCCAGCCCTGTTATAAACTACAGTACCCAGCCCTGTTATAAACTACAGTACCCAGCCCTGTTATAAACTACAGTACCCAGCCCTGTTATAAACTACAGTACCCAGACCTGTTATAAACTACAGTACCCAGCCCTGTTATAAACTACAGTACCCAGACCTGTTATAAACTACAGTACCCCAGACCTGTTATAAACTACAGTACCCAGACCTGTTATAAACTACAGTACCCAGCCCTGTTATAAACTACAGTACCCAGACCTGTTATAAACTACAGTACCCAGACCTGTTATAAACTACAGTACCCAGACCTGTTATAAACTACAGTTCCCAGCCCCGTTATAAAATATCACAGTTTAAGTGTTTGATGGGTTTTGTGAGGAACAAGCTTCTACCTGCATGTACAACATATCAGATCCCTTTCTCACAGATACACTTTTTTGAGGCAGAACATCCAGAGGCAACCCATCCAGTCTGGTCCAACAGAGCACAGTTCTTATTTCCAGTGTTTCCAGTCATCTCAGGCTTCCAGTACCTGTAGAGATAGACGAGACAGAGCAGGTAGACTTCAGCAGACAGGACATGTGATCAGAAGCTGCTGGGATTATTCACATGGACGAGTGTCTTACTCTGTGGTCAGGAGCGTCCCATCCACCCACTCCCACTCCCAGGTCTTGGTCCCGTCCTGCTTCTTCTTAGTCAGACCGATCCAGACCGCTTCAGTGGTCAAGTTAGTGAGGAAGTCCTGTCATGGTGGAAGATTAGAAGGATGTTAAAGGTGGTAGTAGAAATGTTGTCTCACTTATCTCTCCATCTCTCACCTGTTCCTCTGCTGTGTATGGTCACTATCACCTGTTACTCTGTGCTGTGTATGGTCACTCTCACCTGTCCCTCTGCTCTGTATGGTCACTCTCACCTGTTCCTCTCTACTGTGTATGGTCACTCTCATCTGTTCCTCTACTGTGTATGGTCACTCTCACCTGTTCCTCTCTGCTGTGTATGGCCACTCTCACCTGTTCTTCTGTGCTGTGTATGGTCACTCTCATCTGTTCCTCTACTGTGTATGGTCACTCTCACCTGTTCCTCTCTACTGTGTATGGTCACTCTCACCTGTTCCTCTACTGTGTATGGTCACTCTCACCTGTTCCTCTCTGCTGTGTATGGTCACTCTCACCTGTTCCTCTGTGCTCTGTATGGTCACTCTCACCTGTTCCGCTGCTGTGTATGGTCACTCTCACCTGTTCCTCTGTGCTGTGTATGGTCACTCTCACCTGTTCCTCTCTGCTGTGTATGGTCACTCTCACCTGTTCCTCTCTGCTGTGTATGGTCACTCTCACCTGTTCCTCTCTGCTGTGTATGGTCACCAGATGTGCTCCTCTCTTCTCACAGTCCTGTTTGCTCTCCCCCCACTTCTTCCTTTGAGTGGAGACATAGTAACAGCTGCAGCCAAACCACCTCCAGTCACTCTTACTCTCTGCAACACGTCACAACAGAACACGGTTGTTGACTTTTGAATACTAAACTTCTCTTCTTAAATCTTCGTAACAACAAGTTTAATATTTTAGAATTGTGAGCACACTACTGTACATGGTCCAGCTACAGTTTAAAACCTTCATGCAACCTTCATCTTTATATTCACATCCCTGTTATACTGACCACACAGACTCTTATGGTCATCTCTCTCTCTGGTCAGGATGGTGTTACTGGTGTTCAGTTGGTCTCTCTGTCTGGTCAGGATGGTGTTACTGGTGTTCAGTTGGTCTCTCTGTCTGGTCAAGTTGGTGTTACTGGTGTTCAGCTGGTCTCTCTCTCTGGTCATGTTGGTGTAACTGGTGTTCAGCTGGTCTCTCTGTCTGGTCAAGATGGTGTTGCTGGTGTTCAGCTGGTCTCTCTCTCTGGTCAGGTCATAGTTCTTGTTCTGTAGCTGGTGTCTCTCCAGAGTCTCTCTGACGTCTGTTAAACAGTTTAAAAAGTGACTAGTACATTTGACAGATAAGATAGAAAGGTAGTTTTTATCACAGGTGCTATGTTGTGTGTATGAGAGCAGGTACTATGTTGTGTTTGTATGAGAGCAGGTACTATGTTGTGTTTGTATGAGAGCAGGTGCTATGTTGTGTTTGTATGAGAGCAGGTACTATGTTGTGTGTATGAGAGCAGGTACTATGTTTGTGTTTGTATGAGAGCAGGTACTATGTTGTGTTTGTATGAGAGCAGGTACTATGTTGTGTTTGTATGAGAGCAGGTGCTATGTTGTGTTTGTATGAGAGCAGGTACTATGTTGTGTGTATGAGAGCAGGTGCTATGTTGTGTTTGTATGAGAGCAGGTACTATGTTGTGTGTATGAGAGCAGGTGCTATGTTGTGTGTATGAGAGCAGGTGCTATGTTGTGTGTATGAGAGCAGGTACTATGTTGTGTGTATGAGAGCAGGTACTATGTTGTGTGTGTGAGAGCAGGTACTATGTTGTGTGTATGAGAGCAGGTACTATGTTGTGTGTATGAGAGCAGGTACTATGTTGTTTGTATGAGAGCAGGTGCTATGTTGTGTGTATGAGAGCAGGTACTATGTTGTGTGTATGAGAGCAGGTGCTATGTTGTGTGTATGAGAGCAGGTGCTATGTTGTGTGTATGAGAGCAGGTACTATGTTGTGTGTATGAGAGCAGGTACTATGTTGTGTGTATGACAGCATGTGCTATGTTGTGTGTATGAGAGCAGGTACTATGTTGTGTGTATGAGAGCAGGTACTATGTTGTGTTTGTATGAGAGCAGGTACTATGTTGTGTGTATGAGAGCAGGTACTATGTTGTGTGTATGAGAGCAGGTACTATGTTGTGTGTATGAGAGCAGGTACTATGTTGTGTTTGTATGAGAGCAGGTACTATGTTGTGTGTGTATGAGAGCAGGTGCTATGTTGTGTGTATGAGAGCAGGTGCTATGTTGTGTTTGTATGAGAGCAGGTACTATGTTGTGTGTGTATGAGAGCAGGTGCTATGTTGTGTGTGTATGAGAGCAGGTGCTATGTTGTGTGTATGAGAGCTACTCACATGAGACTCCCAGGACTGTGATCCCAGCGAGGAGGGAGACACACAGCAGCCCCAGACACACTGCTGCAGCTCTGCAGACACTCCTCTCTGGCCACCCAGCACCTGGACACACAACACTCAGTCACGATCTGTGTGTGTCACTGTGTGTGTGTCACTGTGTGTGTGTGTCACTGTGTGTGTGTGTCACTGTGTGTGTGTGTGTGTCACTGTGTGTGTGTCACTGTGTGTGTGTCACTGTGTGCGTGTCACTGTGTGTGTCACTGTGTGTGTATTACCTGAGTGTGTGTCACTGTGTGTGTGTGTGTCACTGTGTGTGTGTCACTGTGTGTGTGTCACTGTGTGTGTGTCACTGTGTGTGTCACTGTGTGTGTGTCACTGTGTGTGTGTCACTGTGTGTGTGTGTCACTGTGTGTGTCGCTGTGTGTGGTCACTGTGTGTGTGTGTGTCACTGTGTGTGTGTATTACCTGAGTGTTGATCTCTTGCTGTGTTCTCTGGTTCAGGGTTCTTTGTCCTGAGGTCACGACAGCTGAGGGTGTCAGCACTGATGTAGATATCCACTGTCCTGTCCTCCCTCTCCCCCCTGTCCCTGCCTCTCCCCCCTGTCCTGCCTCATGTCAGACGGCTGCCTCATGTC
>CAEFZP010000712.1:0-12515 GCA_903064625.1 Mallotus villosus
AAAGTGTCAATGAAGAAACAGAATAATAATAAGAAGAAGATGCTTGAATAAAGATTCAAAGAACAATACTTGGAATGCTGAAGCAGCATTCCAACAATAAGTTTTAAGAAGTTTGAGAGGATTTGAAAGAAAACTCCATTGGAAAACCATGTAAAAAATATGATGAATATTGATTTATATTAATTCAAGCATAAGAGGTACAAAGCTGAAAAGTCATAGCACCCATGGCCTGAAACTGCTGAGTTTTATGATAGCTGAACAGTTTTAATAGCTGAAGATTTGAAGGCGCTGAAAGGTGTCAATGAAGAAACAGAATAAGAAGATATTGAATAAAGATTCAAAGAACAATACTTGGAATGCTGAAGCAGCATTCCAACAATTAGATATAAACTGTGTGTGTGTGTGTGTGTGTGTGTGTGTGTGTGTGTGTGTGTGTGTGTGTGTGTGTGTGTGTGTGTGTGTGTGTGTGTGTGTGTGTGTGTGTGTGTGTGTGCGAGCGAGCGAGCGAGAGGACACCATGTTATGGCTGATTTTTACTTCCTCAACCCTAGAGATTCCAGAGTCAATGCTACCTGAAAATGTTTTCAAAAAATGTACTGCAACACAGTTCTCTTACAGGATGCTGTGACACCCACACTAATAATTTTGTATAGTTTACACCTATACTTTCAAATACATTTCTAAAAGCATTTCTACATTTCTGAAAGCATTTCTACATTTCCAAAAGGGAGAAAGATGGCATATAGTCATATCTAAGCAGCTTCAACTGGACAAATGTCATGCATGAGGAAATCAGATCCACAGAATCAACTGGCTAGTGGCTACATGACCCTATGTCTGATAGTCCGTGGAAAATCGGCCAACATGCTATTTGACAAATGTTATCGGTCATTAATTGATTGAAGCTATCTAGACTAGTCTGTCCAATAACCATTATTATGTGTATTTAATCAGCAAAATTCACACTGAAGTAACTTGAGCAAATACATTAAACGGTATAGTACAAGTTTCTATAAATCTCATATAGATGCATATAACTACACAACAAGCAAGAAGAGACCTAACGTAACGGACTACCAAAATCATTGGGCTTGTGAGGCTGTAGAAATCATTTTGTCGTCTAGAAACATTCTAGAAGGCCGGTTAGGTAACGATCTAGATACCTAGCGTTAGTTCACTTGACTAATTACGTCCACCAACTAGTGCTAGCTCAACAGATAGCTAACTACAAGGTAGCAGTCACATAGCTAGCTAGCTTCCCGAACGTTGGTTAGTTCTGCGGCTGGTTAGCTTAGCTAGTTAGCTCTAGCTATATATTTGTTTACAACTAACCGTACACTTTTTATTATCAATGTGGCCAGCTAACTAAACATTATCTAGCATGCTAGTCACATACCTGCTTCAGCGAGGGTATGTGCTAATATATTCAAGTTAATCTATCCAGAAATTGATGTGTGGACGGTATTTGCTTTCGAGTTAGCTTATGTTTTCTTTTTCTCATTCAAAGCCGGAAGTTTCTGAATGATAAAACTGGCTAGCCAAAGAGAGCGAGACGCGAGAGCTTCGGGACAAACACCAATCAGCAACTACCTACCAGAACGATTGTTGTAGTTGTTCTAATAGGAACTGCTGGTTGTTGTACGTCAGGCCATGTAAGTGTAGAACTACAAATCCCAACTAGTTTCATTGGCTTGGGTTGCCGACGTTCTTACAGACAGAACAAAAGCCGAGAAAGATAGAAACATCCGTTGTTGTTGTTTTTTTCTGGTTTGACCACTACAGTGTGGAATGATACTTGACGAGTCAAAGAGCAATACAGTCATACTTGTCTTGGATACCTTCATAATGGACCAATCAGTAAACAGGAAGGGCGGGATCAACTGTGAAAATATTTAGCTCCGCGAGCGACCTGCTGCGGCGGTGAAGAGAACCAGCGAAGCTGCGCACGAGATCGCACAGCATCCCATTCTCACCGATACCGTTTATTAGGTAAGGCGTTTTTACAATTAAAAAACAGTAAAATGACAATATTCGGAGCCATACACTAGTCTCTCAAGAATGTAGCCATTTAAGTTGTTATCTAAAAACATTTTTGTCTGTCATTTGGGATGTGATTTATTTTTCACTTCATCATACATTGTAGACTACTCTAATATTACGTGCTGATTCTGACAATATATTAGATTATTATTTTTCACAAAATATTGAGGTATCCATACTGAATCAATAAAAATGATATCAAGATAACGAAGCCATAAAATCCCGTCTCTGTAAGAAGACTTGCCAAACCTGGGGTATACAATATTGCAGCCCCCTGTGCCCTTGACATATTGGCCTCATGCATTTTCATCCCTCACGTGAATAATTGTTACGAAGGTTGTATTGTCTTTTCACGCACTTCCACTTGTTATTGGCGCTATAACCGACCACGGACGTGTGTGGGGCGTGTACTGCACGGAAAGATCGACCACCCTTATCAAAAAATAACCTCCAGCGTTTTCTCCGAATGATAGCATAACAATTGAAACTAGAGAGCATGCAATTTCTGGGGAAATTGTGAGGGTGTGCCTGCTTGTCCGTCCCTTTAAGTTTTTCCCTTCTAGTGATATTTTCAAGCATTTAGCCTACTCATAGTCTATTGCATAATAATTCATTAAGAACACCCTTGGAAAGAAGCTACTGTAACAACGTTATCACTGGAAATATTTCTGATGGAATGGCGATTCAAACAGTAGCTCTATATCTGCTAACTTATGACATGCCCCCAAAAACGTACATAAACTTGACATTTATTTAGTGGAAAATCGCTCATGCATAAAAAGCTCAATAGCGATCATTGTCAGTAACAACGCAAAATGCGATATAGCCCTTTGTGGAGAAGCTGCCCCGGTAAATTGTATAATACAGTGTTCGTCTTGGTGGCGATCGTTGGTTGAACGTTCCGTTGTACGGTTTAGGCTTAAATTAAATATTGCTTTCATGAACAGATTGACAAGTTTAGGCTGTGTCAATGAAGTTCGGGTTAGTAGTCAGACAGTTTCACTTATTGAAATACTTTTGATTTAAGGGAGTGCCGAACATGTTCTGTCGCCGTTTGACTTCCTACTGTAAACAGCTGTGGATGTTTTTGTTAGCTACAGTGTCTCGCGTAGGCTACAGCGTTGCAGTACTCGTTTGAAATCACAGGTAATGATTATTTCACCAACAAATCGTTTACTTGTAATCTAATGTCATAATAAATCGTACAACGAAAATGTATTTGTGAGTAATGTTTATTTTAACGATTGAAAACAGATGCATCATAGACCGCTGTAGTATGTGTTGCCCGGGCAACATAGGCTAATGTCATAAAATGGATCGCAAGCTGGTGTAGGACATATTGATTCATCTAAATGTATCAACGTCAATATATAAATGTTTTCTGATATTTTAAAGCTACCTCAGAGACGTCTGAATGTCGAGTTGCTCGCTATATTCATAGCATAGAGTAGGCTACCGGACACCGTGAGCTCACAATTCAGCCTAGCCTACATGACACAGTTCACTCTAAAAAATGCTGGGTAAGGTTTAAAACAGCCCAGTCAATTCCAACCCAGCAGCTGGTTAAATATAGGACAGAACACACGTTAACCCAGCAAGATGGGTTGACCATTTAACCCAGAATGTTGGGTTGATCTGATCATTCAACTCCTAAATGCCTAGCTAGCATTACCTGAACTGTATAGCAAAAAGAAGTAAGCACATATAGGCCTACAACTAAATTGAATAATACAAACACGGAGAAAACATAACGTTGTTAGAAACGGTTTTATTGGTTTAATGTAGCCTACTGTAGACTACCTTTTCTATTTTTACCATCCACTTTTGGCGCCTTCACGAACGAACAGCCAGTCGTTAGTTAGCGTTACTACTACACTACAGTAGAGCTATCTACTAGAGCTAGCTACGCTAAACAGTCCAAAAGCAGACAGTTGCAAATAAAAACTCCTTAAAACAAATCGTTTGCAGTACAGTACGTTTATTTCGGTAGCGTTCTTCTGTATAGTTGAAATTTGCCTCTCTGGCTAGACTAAATGTACACAAAGTTGGGCGGTTGCAAACTGAGGTAACGGCTAAAACAAGCTAACGCTATCCTCAACAACACCTAGCTAGGATTCGGACAATCTCACCATTCAGTTGCTGCAAGAAATGTGTCTACAGTACACCACCGGTGACCGGACTAGTATTTTTGCTGTCCCCTTACAATGTAAGGGTAAAGTAATGCTTCTGGCATTTCAAGTTAGCCTAGCTATCTCCCAGAAGTTAACGAGCTGCTAAACGAATGTTCTTCTACAGCCTGGCAGTCACGCGTGTTTTCGTGACGTTAGTGACGGTAGGAACGTCAATGACTGTGGCTAGCAAGTTAGCCACATTAGCTTCACTTTTCGCCACAAAAATGTACTTTAAGCTTAAACCATGCATCGGAACGTAAATTCTGATACAAGCAACTCAATCGCTACCAAGACGGAACGTTTTACCGGGTCGTTCTCTATGTAGTCCAAATATTGACCGAGTTTTAGGGGTGGGAAAATAAACAATAATAAATATATATGTGAGATTACAAAGGATGGCCACGTCATCGTGGCACACCCAATGATCGGGACAATCTGTAGTGTGATAGCCTACAGATCTAATGCAAGAGCTCCACTCACTGTTATTGTGGAAAGTATTATTAGGCTGTGTAAAAATACACTTCACATAGGCTATATAATAAAATAATTACAAATCCCTTTTAATCCGTCAGTTCGACATCCGAATACATATATTCAAAATGTATTTTAGTTCATTTAACAGTAGAGTAAAGGTAAAAGAAAATATCAAATCAGTATACTGTATTGATCCTATCCTGTCCATTGCTCTCTTTATTACTGTAGGTTCACTTGGCTCCAGTGGCTCTGTAATACTGTGTACCAGTGTGTGGTTGTGTGTGTTTTGTCTGATTCAAATTGAGTGCTGCATTAATTGCATTTCAAGAATTAAATGCCTTTTAAATCAGCTGCAATGAAAAAAAGTAGCGGATATGGCAGAAAATATCTTGCACACCCCCGTATTGCAGGTAGGGGGAGGACCATATACTAAAAACCTTGAAGTTTAGACAGGAACTGACATTGACTTTGCAACCAGCTGTGTCATTCTTCACAAATATACAGTACCTAAATCGGTAGCCTACCTAAATCCCACTAACTGGCTCTGGGTGGCAACAATGTTCATGCAGGGCTAATCCAAGACTAATGACGTTCCTTCAAGAAGACTGTAAGAGAATGGTTATTACTCTGACATACTAAAGTAAGCTACACGTCCAGATGTAGCCATCCAGGAACGTGTCCAGTCAATGTTTATGTGAACTGATAGTATTGCATTGTTCTAATCTATTCTACTTTGTTAAGTCCCCAGACTCTCACAACATTGTGAGAAGGATAATGTGGATACCTGGGTATAGGATTTTACACAGCGGTAGCAGGCTGATATCTTTGAATGCACAGGCACACACTTAAACACACAGGCACACAGCAGGTTTGTCCTCTGTACAAGCTACTGTGGCAAATACACATGGGGATTATATAGTTTCCCAGAGACAGGGGGATGAGAGACGGGACTGAGAGAGAGTCAGATCAAGCAGGGAACTTACAAAGATGGAGGGAGGAGAAACAGGGAGGGAGAGTGGAGCGATTAGAAAGATGGGGGATGGGAAAACCACACGGAATCTGGATATCAAAGTTATAGCCTTCGCATCAACCATTACGACATTGTTAGCATCACCATACAATAGTCCTTTTACTGTAATCATAGTCCTTTTACACTCTTCGCTCTTTTAGCTACTGTCTCAGTCTCTTAGACAGTCCATTGCTCTCTGCCCAGTCTTCTCATCTGTGGTCAGTAGGAAACGCACACACACGGATTGATCCATGATTGATTTACGCTGCTTAGGGAGTGGGTGGCCCACTGATCAGAGGGGAAGAGGGATGAAGACAATTACTATCCTCCTTTCATTATCACCTACTCTCTTCCTGTCTTTCTCTTTCTCCTCCTGTATTCTTAATTTTTTTATGTATCACTCTGTCTCTCTGCCTCCATCTCGCTTTCTGTCCGTTTTTCTCTCTCTCTCTCTCTCTCTCTCTCTCTCTCTCTCTCTCTCTCTTTTTCTCTATCTCTCTCACAGACACACAAACTAAGAGACCACCAGACTTAGCCTTGTTATCACATTGTCTCTACTTCTCCCATATCTCTCCATTGCCAGTCTCTCTTTTATCATTATCTCTTTCTTACTCTTTCTCCCTTTCTTTCCATCCTTCTCTACTCCCCCCTGGGGCTCGTTTGCTGTAACCTTTCTTCTCCTCTTTAGTCTGTTCGGTCTTTAGTACATTTTAAAAAGGCCTCAGCTCTTTTACTTTTCTCTCACTGACCCCAAATAGAAGCCGATCCAATTACAGCTCAAATCTCAGAAGTGCGTTCCCTTAGTGCAACTCTTCTGTGTGTGGTGTGTGTGTGTGTGTGTGTGTGTGAGAGAGAGAGACAAAGAATGTGTGTGTGTTTGTGGGTAAAGCATTATGCCATGCTTTGTAGGGGGTCGTTGGATAACTTTGGCAGAACTTTAGGCCTTGTTTCCTTTCAACAGGAGGGACTTTTATTTATGGACTCCTCTCTCTCTCTCTTTCTGATCTGTTAACAGAGATTAATAAGATGTTGACCTCTTTGGCCCCCAGTGTTGTTTACGGAGCTTCTGGAAACTAGACTGACTCCCAAAACGCTTCATCACGTTATATATTTTGGCAACCACAGGCCAACGAAAGTAGAGGGTTTCTATGTTGTTTGTAACCAAACTGAAACTGAATTTCTTTGTGTCTTATTTCGTTTTTTGTGTGTGTGTGATTCAATTAGATTAGACAAGGCTTCAGTAGAGAGTAGCTTGGTTGGCTGGTCTGACACAAACTGAATCAGATTTCCAAGGACAGTGCAGGTATGAACTGATTTGGAGAGAGACAAGAGGGAGAGTCAGATGAGAGAAGTCTTCTGTTCAGTGTCTACTTGTAAAGCAGTTGTCAGGTTCTCTCTCTGAATGCAGGCAGGTGATGGTGGTACAGGCTGGAGGGAGGGAGAGAGGATGTTTGTTCACGCTGACAGTCGACTCCCATGAGACATTCTGTCCCCATGTTAGATTCAGGACGCAAATGTAAAGCTGTAAGGTCCACTTGTGCAGGGGGTATTGGCCCATTGACTCAACCAGTCTCAATACAGGATACTGGTATCTGTACCCTGGTTAAGAGACCGGTTCTGAGGAAAGAGGGAGGAAGCGAGCCGAGAGAGAGAGAGAGAGAGAGAGAGAGAGAGAGAGAGAAAGAAATGGGACTGAGAGACGAATAAAACACAGAGATGGAGAAATACATACCGAAAGACAGAGAGAAAGGGAGATGGAGGTGTTCAGAGGTGCAATTTATCTCTTTCTTGTGACTATGAAATAAGCTTGTAAGAAGCAGCCTGTTATGTTTGTTTCAAAGCCGTGGATGTTATTTTGTTTGAACAAGGTGTGTTTGAGTGTGTGAGAGAGACAGAGAGTGAAAGCGGGCAGCTATTGTTCGCTTTAGATTAAACATCTGCTAAATGAATAAAATGTGTCAAATAATGAAGTGGGTCCTCAAGGGTAGAACTTGATAACAATGATAAACTGACATTGTTATCTGAGTTTGTAGTACCACATGCACACACACACACACACACACTCCATATTCTGTATAGTCACAAAAACATTCAAGGATCAAACAAAGGGAAGACATGACACATGTAAGAAATGTTTGTGTGTGGCTTGTGTTATTCTAAGGTTGTAGTCCAGTAATGGCATTATAGTTAGTTTAGTGTTGTAGTGTGTGCATGTGTGTGCATGTGTGTGTATGTATGTGTGTGTGACAGATGAGAGATAAGGATTATGGGTGGTCTACTTCAGCATATAAATTAAGCCATATTGAAGGTTCCATGACCAGTCCCCCCCCTTCTCTCTCAAATTCAAAGCACCACTGTGGGCGGGACAAAGGTTTATGGTAGGACACACACACACTCAGAATGATGAAGTCGGATACGTTGACCCGCTCCGTGGAGGAGTCTGACAGAAATGGTTCTAAATGGTTTCTGAATCCAAGATTTTAGCATGTGTGTGGGTGTATGCGCGTGTCTGTATGTGCAGGGAGTGCTTCATGGTAAATGACTGTCAAGTAGGTACAATGACAGCAGATGAGAAAGACACAGTCAGAAACTGTGATTTTGTCTTGGCCTAGTGGCACACACTCATGCTGCACTGTGTAGATGAAACCAGCTTTCACCAGATGGAAGGTGATAAGACTCGGCTGGGATTTCTGAAGAGTTCTTCCTGAAGATGATGTGTGTAAAAACTTTGTATTCCTCTGCAGCCCTAATGGAGTAGTTGTAGGAAGAGAGATGAGAGAGAGAAAAAGTGGGCACTTTGCTGTGTTCTTGTAAAGTCAGCAGACTGGGGCGTGTGTTTATGTATGTGCATGCATGTGCTTGTGTGTGTCTCAGTAGGAGAGGAAATATGAGGGTACTGGGAGTATGTGGTGAAGAACCACTCTAAATCAAAGTTCACAAGAGTGCATATGGACCATGTGTGTGTGTGTGTACATGTGTGTGTGCATGCGAGTGTGAGTTAACGCAGACACACTAACCACAAACTTGTTAGAATGTCTAAATGTATTGACCTCCTAAGTATGCATAATAAGGTGTTGGGTTTAAATGGCATTGAGGACTTAACTCTGTGTCAGGCTTAGAATGGCGTCACGTTTTAATAGTCTAAATGTCAACTAGTGTATTTCACCAGCGTCGTCGGATTAAAGGGGCGGTTTAGAAGCATTGGTTTTAAAGGCCACCGGGTTTAATTGCATTGATTCAAAGTTGACAGGCATAAAAAGGTAATGACTTTAAACCAGGTAGGCTGATGGCGGTGTGGAGTTTCGTTTTTCATTGTGAACACGCGGTGGGGGTGTAAATGGGTGTAGGTTTTCACCTGAGCAACACTCGCTAAGTGGTCTGAAGTCCTACGTGTACTCGGGGAAAACAGGAAATGGGACGAGGCAGAGTGTTCCTCCCACAACACAGCAACTCTCAAAAGGTCACACTGGTGTCACTGTTACATGTAACCCCCCACTGCATCTCACACACACACACACACGGCCATGAGAAAACACCCAGGTGGAAGGAGAGAAGACGAAGGGAGGGGATTTTCCTTGCTAGTGCAGAGCTGCAGTGGTGGTGTTGAGTGGTGCTGTCACTGTTGCCCAAGGTATACTATCACTGCAATGACCACACATGCATGCACACACGCGTGCGCACACTCACAAACACACTATGGGGGGTATTCCATGTCTTGGTTCATATGTAAAGGGATCACTAGCGCCTGCTTACGCAGGCTCGATGATATCAAACCTCTGAACGCATGTGAGTAACCTACACTAATGGACACACAGGCGTGACACACGTCATGCAGGTGTCGCGCTGGCAATGTGCACACGTAGTCGCTACACCACACCTTACATACGCCACAAATACGCGACACCTTTGCCACATGAGCACTACGTCTAACTGTTTAAAATCTAGGCGTGCATACAGGCAGGTGTTATTTGTGCTTCGCATACTATGTTTCAGCATAGCACAGGAACACCTGCGCACACCTGCCCACCTAGAAGCATGAGTTATTTTGGCAATCAAAAGATTGCTGTTTCGAAAAAAAAATTGCCATTCGTTTCCAGTCGCCAACAGGCTTAAACAAACAATCCATGGCTGACCTCTCATCCACCATGCAATTATTGTCTTACATCCGACTCTTTTAGTTGTGGCCAACTGCCGGTAACCTAGACTATATGCAGGGTTGGCCTGTATTTATGATACATGTATTGAAATGTAATGTTTCAAATACAAAATAGGATTTTGTCATTTGTATTTGATAGGTTTGATGGAAATAGGTATATATTTGTTATACTTTGTGACAAGTCTACATGATGACATAAAAACAAAGTACACAGTGCCCGTTATGCAGTCTTTGATGAAGACATCAGTGAGACACAGAGACTTCCCATTTCTCAGATCTCAATTGAAAATCTCCACATCGTCAAGTCACTTATGCACATCATAAAAACATTATTTTTCAATATTTTGACCAAATTGTACATTCATGAAAATGATTATGTAGCCTACAATTGTCTGCTGTTTCCTACATGATCAATTACTTGTTTCCTGTTGATCGAAATGTATTATATTGGTTCTCTGTTAAATAGTCTTAACCCCACAAACATCTAGACATTTGTTACAATGTAGTACACAGTGGACCTAAACTCAGCACAACATCTTTTGGATGGTCCATCTGAGATGGACACCTGCAAAATTACTACTTTGCATCCCGGTTCATGAACTAATCATTTCCCCCCAAAAAAACACTAGACTTGCACAGACAGACAGAAATTCCTTTATTTATACAGGTGCTTGTCATATTATTAGAATATCATCAACAAGTTGATTTATTTAACTAATTCCATTCAAAAAGTGAAAAGTGTATATTATATTCATTCATTACACACAGACTGATATATTAAAATGTTTATTTTTGATGATTATAACTGACAACTAAGGAAAATCCCATCCCCCCCCATCTTCCTCTTCACAATACCCCATAGATTTTCGATGGTTTTAAGGTCAGGCGAATTTGCTGGACAATTAAGAACAGGGATACCATGGTCCTTAAACCAGGTTGGCACTGTGTGCAGATGCCGAGTCCTGTTGGAAATTGAAATCTGCATTATAAATTGAGAATATTCTAATTATATGACAAGCACCTGTAGTATAGATAATGCATCTGATTGGTGCCTACCATGACTTGTTTAGATCAGTGGTTGGAGTAGGGTTAATACTGTTTGACAAGTTCTGTTACTACTCTCTACATTTCTGGCCACATTAAAAATCTAAAGATATTGATCATTTAATAATTGTTGACAAAGTGCTAAAATGTTTTTGACTTCCAAATTGCTAAATGATTGTACCCTAACTGAAGTAATGAAGGACCCTAACTGAAGTAGCTGTTTAGTAGGATCGTGATTTTGGTCACGGTTTGGAATGGAAGGGAGAAAACAGGACAACGGCGGCTATCGCTATTAAAAATAAAATACACTTTTTTATTTAGTAGTTAAGGTGGCAGGCGTGTGTTGCTTAGCTTAACTGAAAAGTGCTACGGGAAACCCTGGAGTTGCTATGAATAACGGTGCCATAAATTGTCTTCTTATGAATTACTGGTTTGTTACTGATGCAAAGTAGGCCCTTCTTTACCAAACATCACTAAATTAGGATATATATATCAGTCATTAGCAAACTTTTAGTTAAACATTAAACTGTTGGTAACTTTAAACTAACCTTCATCTTGGTGATCACAGGGATATGTGAATATTTGATCTGCTGGTTGCATCTTTCAGATTGATTGCTTTACTAGTTAAGCACAGAAAAGCTGTTGCTATCAAACATTGTCTACTTAATCAACTGAATCAGTGCACAGGTGAAGGGATGGATCAAATAGATCAATAGATGGAAGGTTTGCAACGTGATTTGTTAATGTATTTTTTGTATTTTTAAAATACAAAAATATGGTAGTTTATTTTGATACATGGCGTGGCTGCTGTATTTTGTTGTTTATTTTGATACACTTAAAATCAAGGTATTTGGTATCCTATTTAAAAATAAATGTTGATCTTTGCCCATCTCTGGTCTTATTATGTTGTAAGATGTGGGTCTGCGTTGTCCTATTTAGTTGGCTGTAGCCCAACACCAGACAAGGAATGCAACTGAGGATCATCAAACTCATTTTATTTTATCCTTTAAACTGGATGAAACTGAAACCACTTGTAGGATTGAAATGTCTATGTAATAACAACTTTGTTCAGACATTAGCATATAGGCTACATCAAAACAGAGGTACAGTCGTCCTATGGCGTGTTAAATGACTGTAGTTCGTCAGTTTGAGTCCCGGCTATAGTGGGTTTAGTTAAACTGCATGTCGTCTTGGAACTTGTTTGACAATAACAGATATTTATTTATATTTTATAACATGGTTATGAAAAGAAAGTTAGTTGGGTCAGTCGCTCAGTCACTTTCCTTCTCTGGTGTTATTCTACTACCCTCATCTTTCAACATAGTAACATCATTTGTAAAGGCTAGTTTACCTGCAGTTGGCCACAATTAAAATATGCAAGACAATAACTTAATAACATGGTGGATGAGAGTCCAGCCATGGCTTGTTTGTTTAAAGCTGCGTAGCGATTGGATACATGTAATAGCACAAAACAAATGAATGGACTGTTTGCAGTTGCGCAAGCAACGGATTACCCCCCATAACACACATGCACACACACACAGTGGCGGCCATAGCTTGTGTGGCTCCCTGGGCCAACCCCCCCCCTCCGGCACCCATTTTACAGTTATTGTTGGAATGC
>CAEFZP010000713.1:0-54505 GCA_903064625.1 Mallotus villosus
AACTTTGAAAACAGCCCCCAGAGCCCCCAGAGTTCTAGAATGAAATATGTCGCTGTGGCAAGTATGTCGCTGTGGCCAGTAAAACCATTTGAATGGCAGCCTCTTCTATATCTGCATAACAGCATCCAACCAGTGTCTTTCTGGCAACATCTGTCTGAACATAGACACAACATCTGACTGAACACAAACACAACATCTGTCTGAACACAGACACAACATCTGTCTGAACACAGACACAACATCTGACTAAACACAGACACAACATCTGTCTGAACACAGACACAACATCTGTCTGAACACAGACACAACATCTGTCTGAACACAGACACAACATCTATCTGAACACAGACACAACATCTGTCTGAACACAGACACAACATCTGTCTGAACACAGACACAACATCTGTCTGAACACAGACACAACATCTGTCTGAACACAGACACAACATCTGTCTGAACACAGACACAACATCTGACTAACACAGACACAACATCTGTCTGAACACAGACACAACATCTGACTGAACACAGACACAACATCTGACTGAACACAGACACAACATCTGACTAAACACAGACACTAACCAGGCTGTCTGACTCTGATCAAGGGTAGCACTTTACCAGCAGACCAGGGGGTTTCTGTCTTTCATGTGAGAGAGAGAGAGACAATGTGTGTGTGAAGAGAGAGAGACAATGTGTGTGTGAAGAGAGAGCAGGACAATGTGTGTGTGAAGAGAGAGAGAGACAATGTGTGTGAAGAGAGGAGATGATTGTGTGTGAAGAGAGAGAGCGATGATGTGTGTGTGAAGAGAGAGAGACAATGTGTGTGCAGATAGAGAGACATGTGTGTGTGAAGAGAGAGAGACAACGTGTGTGTGAAGAGAGAGACAGGGTGAAAGAAAGATAGTTTTTGGGAGGGAAGGATGGGAAGGAGGGAGAGAAGTAGAGAGGAGGGGGAGGGATGAGGTGTTCGGATGGTGCGGAGGGAGGCTGTCTTTCTTCTTCTTGCTGTGTCTTTCTGTCTTTCTTTGCTCTTTCTTTCGTCGATTGCTTTCTGTCGTGGTTTGAGCGAGATCTTGTGTTCGATCGGTTGCTCGCAAGCTGCTCAACATATGCCCGTGAAGCGGATCAGTAATCCTTGGTTAGGGTCCAGTTCCCCCACTCCACCCACGACACATGACAGGACCGCCGCAAAGCACCCTGGGAAGATGACGCACTAACGAATCAAGTGTTCAGCTATGAAAGCGTCTGGCGAGGTGGTGTGATGTCAGATATAGTGTCATCGAGACACGGTTATCTCTGGGATTAGTGGTCTAGTGTTTGATATAGGAGCTAGACAGTCACGTAACATGCTTTACTGCAGCATTACAGGCCACTTACAAAGTAATGCTATGATCTCCAGCCCTAGTCTTTATCCCTGACTTCTGGAGTATGTAGCGTAATGGTCGGTCAGAACTGTAATTAAAGAAATCGCCCGACATCAAAGCAGAAGTCCCCATCGAAGAGATATGACCTCTCGTTAGAACAGCCTGGTGTCAGGATTTGCAATAGCCTTGCCAACCATGCCCTATTTGCTGGAGGGAATAACTAATTAAAATGCAGACAGACAGACGGACATTTCTCACACAGAGGGGAGGGGAGCAGAGGGGAACTGCTACAGAGCTAAAGACCCAACTACACCCTCATTGGTGCTTCACACTCCCCTTCCACAGCCCTCAATACCCCCCCCTCCACCCACCCCCAACCAAGACACATCACTGGAGACCTCTGGAGAACAGAGACAGACTCCCCACATGTTCCGCACTCTGGAGAGAGGTCAACTGTAGCTTCATAACCTCCTGCGGGTGCAGTGTGGGATCCCAGCCTCCCACGCTACACACAGCCAGGCCATGCAGCCATGCAGCCATGCAGCATGCCATCCCAGCTAACACAGCCAGCCAATCATCACTTCCTCATAGCACTCCTCACTCACTCAGTGACGAGAGACACGCAAGGCCTCCACTGGGGAGGGGGAGGGCTTTAGCGCAGCGCCGTTACCCATTGGACGAGAGGTTAATGTACAGCCACCAATCAGAGGAGGGAAAAGGCTTGCTGCTAGGCAGTGAAAGGAGAGGTAGAGTGATGGGTTAGGTTGTTAAGGATGGAGCGATGGAGGGGGGGAGGGATGGAGGGGGGGAGGGAAAGGAGGGGGGGGAGGGATGTAAGAGGATATCGAGGGATAGGTTCTCCTACTGAGCAGAGCAACCAATCACAATGAGAGGATGCAGCTCTGCCAAGAACACACAAAACAGTTCACTTCCTGTACTCTCATCACAACCCACTCACAGCCCATCACAAAACATCAAGGTCTTTCTACAAACACGTTCTGTTGTGCCATACAAACCTCCGTCTCTGACTCCCTCTTTCTCTTCCTGTCACGCACCTGAACACACCACACACACACACACACACACACACTGAACACACACACACCACACAGTCTTCAGTAGGCCTGCTCTCCAAGGACTGTCTTGTGAAGCATCAGAGATAAGAAGTAACAAAGTACAAATACTTTTGTTAATGTTCTCAAGTAGATTTTTCTAGTATGAGTACTTTACTATTTATTTTTCAGACAACTTTTTACTTTCATTCCTTAAACCTTTACACAATATCTGTACTTTCTACTTTTTACATTTTCAAGCCAGGCTTGTTACTTTAGTTTATATTAAACTATGGACTATGGAAGGCAACTTAGCAACAAGAAAAATATTGAAACTAGAAACCTTTTTGTTGTTGTGTGAATTAAGTTTCTATAATTTATTTATTACTATAAACGTTTGTGTCGTGTGAATTTTTTTCTCTCAAAAGGTTGGAAAAATAATCAATGAATCAATATACTTCCTTCCCTGTCTCAACTGTGTATCCAGCTATACATTAAACTAGTAGCTATACATTAAACTAGTAAGCTATACAGCACACAGAGCTAACCTTGTTTGTCAAACTGAAGCGGCCAATATGATCATTCAAGTCGTGCGACTGGAGCAGGAAATGACCCGTAATGACATTGAGATTCTGGTCCTTGCATCACATGCATTACATTACCATGATCTTCCCTCTGGTGAAATGCCACCTTGGAAGATTGGATGATAACATCTCTCCTTTTCTCTCCTTCCCCCTCCCCCCTTTCTGTCTCTCTCTTCCTTTCTCTGTCTCTGTCTCTTTCTTCCTTTCTCTGTCTCTCCCTCTCTCCTCATCTCATTTTCTTGCTCCCTCCTCCATTCCTACTCTCCCCTTCTTTCCTTTACCTCTTCCTTTCCCCTCTCTCCCCTCCTCTCTCTCACCCTTTCCTCCTCCCCTCCGCATTCTCTTCCCCCTCCTGTCTCCCTCCTCTCCTTTGTTCTCCCTCCCCTCGTTCTCTCTCCTCTTTCTCTGCTGGAGGATTTGCATGATAATAAGCTCTGCTCTCTGACAGCGATGTCTTGATGGGGGAATGATAATGAGAGAGAGGGAGAGAAGAGATAGAGAGAGAACGTGACCCGAACGACAAGAGGGTTGCTCGCCCTCGCTCGCTCGACCCTGGCGCGGCCTTCGCGCTCATTGTACTTTGCGACCCCGCGCACAGTGGTCCGCACAGGGCTCCCCAGCCCGCTGTCCTAATAGCCTCGACTGGAGATCTCGTCGTCTTTGTGGGGAGACGGCCGCTGAGGGCGGTGTGCGCGGGGGAGCGAGCAGGGAGGGGTGGGTGGGCCGAGCGCTGCGAGGGGTGTATGTGGGGGGGGTGTGGCGCGACGCGGGAGGGGGTGTTTGGGGGGGGAACGCGCGGCGGCGTTGTTAGTGTGGGGTAGGACCGGTGAGTCTTACCAATGATCCCCGCTTGCTCTTGGTTGGTCGGTTTTTAGTCCTGTTGTGCTGCGGCGGGCGGGCTTTGGATAGACTTCGCGCGCTCTGGGCTTGGGTGGGGGGGGGGCAGCGCATACCTCTCTAGGTGCGCGGGTTACTTTGGTCGGTGAGAGTGTGCTCGAGCGGTCTGTGCGCGTGGCGGTCCGTTTTGTTGCGGTCTCCGCTGTCCTCCTTTTTATTTTTGTGTTCTCGCTCCATTCGTCGTGAGCATCTTTTTGTCTTATTTCTTGTCCTCTCGCTCTCTTTCTTTTTTTCTTTTTTTTTTCTCCCCTCTCTGTCGTTTATTTTTCCTACCTGCGTTGGTTCGCGCTCAGTGCTTTGGACTTTGCGGGTGTTAGCTGGCGCTCTCCTTTCTGTGTGTGCGGTGGGGCGTACTCGCGGGCGTCCAGGATTACGGGGGTGTCTGCGCGGAGGGTTGGGGGGTGAGATAGGAGGGTTTGGGGGTGGAGAGGTGAGTATGAATAGATATTTCAGAACTACAAACAATCGGTTTTTCTCCTCCTAGCAGTAGTCTGTGTGAACCAATGAAATGGGGCAGACTGGTTGGTTTGGCTAATTGGCTGACTGAGATGGCTAGCTCTAGCTTGGCTACGGTATTTCTTATGTCTCCTTGACCCCCAAGCCCCTCCTAGCCCTTACACGAACATTCACTTGCCACCGGGGACCCCACAACCGGACAATGGAGACAGCTCGAAATAGAGGTCCTCTACACTGTTCTGTAGTGGTTTGACGTGTTTATCTTCAACGTGTGCCCGATGAGAAACCAGCAATCCACATGTCAGGCTGGTTCCCTTTCCTCCTCCCAACGCCCCACACATGCTCCAATGCTGGCCCTCAGTGCCACTCTAAAATAACCCCCCTGGGCACCCCACAAACACATTCATTCACACAAACACCATTCACAAACGAAATGCGCTCTCTCCTCCAGAGCTGGTTGGGGTCATGAACAGCTGTGAGAGCTGAAGAGCTGGGTCAGGGTTGTTGTTTGGGGGGCTAACTCTGTGGTGAAGAGCACGGGCCAGTGACATTCATTGGGGTGATGACAATAAGGTCCCCTCCTCTAGGTAGTCAAACTGCCTGAACCCCTAAACACATGGACCATGGAAGATTGACAGAGAGGAGCAACATACTACTTGCCCACATGCTGTGCCTACACACCACACCCACACCACACACACACCCACGAATAGACACACATGTGCATTCACACGCACCCACAAATGTAGCAGATGTGGCAAGCATGCTGTACTGTGATGGGGAGAGTCGTTCCATGCCTAACTCATCACACCTTGCTCTATGTTCATGTTTGGGTGGGGTTGGTGTGTGTGGGGTGTGGCTGTGTGTGGAGGGGTGGAGCGAATTAGAGCGTATGTGCTGGAGGGGTGGGTGTCAGCTGGGACTGGGGTGAGTGGAGGGGTGGGAGGCAGCGTCTGGTGACAGGTAGAGGTGTGTGAGGGGTGATAGAGAGGCTGGGGTAGAGCGTCGAGAGCATAGCTGTGGATTGGCGAGCCTCCCACACAAACATCTCCATGCTTCACCCCTCCCTCTCCCATCCCTCTCTCCTCGCCCCTCCTCCTCCCCCTCTCCCTCCCTACCCTCCGCCCTCCCTCCTCCTCCCTGGCTCTGCCTGTCCGTGTGTGTGCACTGTCCAGCAGCACCGAGGCTCCCGTCATATGGCCTGCAATAGCCAGACACCACCTCGCTAGCCAGCCCTGTTTGGTTCAGTCTCAGGCTCCTGCTCAGTGCACAGTCCACATTGAGCCATTGTCTGATCCAGTTTCCTGTAAACATGTCCTTAGTCTCCACACAGCATCACTTTTACTTACTTGACCCTGGTTGACTGCTGACTGACTGGTTGGCGGGTTGATTAGCAGGCTTACTGACTGGTTTACTGGCTGGCTGACTAAGTCTAGGGTAAGCTGCCTGGTTCTTTGTGCTCCACCCCAGAGGACCAGGCTGAATGATTCATAAACCAGACGGACACTGTGTGAGAAGCAGACACCAGATCCAGGCAGGTCACAGCACAGGGTCCTCTATAACGCCCTCAGCCAGACGGCCAGCCGACCATAACCCACAACCAACCACCAGTGAACCAGCCATCAATCAACCAACCAGTCAGCTAGTGAATCAGCCAACCAACCAGTGACCCAGCCAGACCAATCACCAACCATTCAGCTAGTGAACCAGTCAGCTAGTGAATCAGTCAGCCAGCCAGTGAACCAGCCGCCAATCAACCAACCAGTCAGCTAGTGAACCAGTCAGCTAGTGAACCAGTGAACCAGCCAGACATTAACCAACCAGTCAGCTGCCAACTAGTCACCTAGTTAACCAGCCACCACCGTCACTATGAACCAGTCATTACAACCACAGCCAGCCAGCCAGTCCATCCTGCAACTCATCCAGCAGCCAGCCAGTGAAGCAGCCAGCCAGCCATTGAACAGCCAGCCAGGTGTCCTCTATTCCAGCAGTTCCTGGGGCCGCGGGCCAGAGCAGGTCACGTTCCAGCTCCAAACAGACCAGATGCCTGTAATTGGTTACGCTGCGTGTGGTTACCCTGGTTACGCTGCGTGTATCATACATGTGAGTGTGATAGAGACAGCGAGTACGGGACGAGAGAGCGTGTGTGAGAATGTGAGAGGGAGAGTGTGTATGTGTGTACATAAGAGAGAAAACATCAACAAGAGCGAGAGAAAGAGAGAGAGAGAAAGAGAATCGTGTTATACAGACTGTGTCAGAGAGAGATAGACACCAGAGAGAGAGAGAGAGAGAGATGACAGAGAACAGAGAGACGAGACAGACCGACAGACGGTGAGAGAGGGAGAGAGATAGAATAAACAGAATACAGACAAATCATGAGAGAGAGAGTAGAAAATTTATAGAGAGAGAGATATAGACAAACAATTAGATAGAGCTGACGCGTGTCCACAACCCACCACAGCTACTTTAGACGGGTGAACCAAAGACAACACCGAACAATACAATAATGAAACCACCTACGCCAAACAGTAATAGCCACCCGCCCGCGCCAAGTGGAACTTAAGCCTTTCCTGGATATAAAGCAGGACGTGAAATGAAAATGGTTGAGTAGAACTACAGAGATTAAATTGTACGCAACAGACAACCAATATGCAGGACGTAAGTGCGGGCCGGAAGGATAAGAAAGGCCGTACGTTAGCCTCGCGGAGTAAAACACCGAGCGAACGGAACTCGCTCGAGAAAAGCCACCAGGGGAGCGGACCCAGAAGAGGACGTCGACATGCAGAACCTACAGGGAGATAGCTTGGAGTGAACGATACAGCTGCAGATGGAAATCCATGCCCCCCGCACGAGCGACCTCAGCAAACATCCGTCTCCTTTTATTTGCACCTGCCCTGTAATAATCACCATGGGGGCCCCCCCCTCACTCCTTCTCTCCCCCTCACATCTCTTTACTCTCCCCCGCCCTCACCATCCCGCGCCTTTCCTCCTCTGCCCCCTTCCTTTTACTCCTCTCGCCGCCGATCCTAGTCCTCCCCTCTCCCGCCCCCCTCCTTTCCTCCTCTCCATTCACGCTCCACTCATTCCCCTCCTGTCCTCCTCCTTTAAAGTAGGGCTTCCCCCCTCCTTCCTCCATCTCCGCCCCTCTCCTGTTCCATGCCTCTCCCCCCTCCTGTCCGCCACTCTCCCCCTTCCTGTCCTCCTCTCCCCCCTCCTGTCCTCCTCTCCCCCCTCTGTCCTCCTCTCCCCCCCTGTCCCCCCTCCTGTCCTCCTCCGCCCCCTCCTGTCCTCCTCACCCCCCTCCTTCCTCCTCCTGTCCGTGGTGTCCTTCAACCCAGCCTGACAGACCACTCCCCACCCGGAAACCAGACGTTTATTACCACCCACCAGCTCCCTCTCTGTATTTTTTTATTCATTATCTCATGATGCCCCAATTTTTCCTCCGCGTCCCCTCTCTCTCCCTCTCTCTCATCTCCCCCCATCCTCCCCCTCCGTGAGCCATTCCCCTCTCAATCATAACTGTTTACGATGCCGTGCTCTGAAGAACCTGACCTAAATCTCACGACACTCGTTGATGCCTCGCAATGATCCTCAAAGCAAGTATTGGCCCCTGAGGGAACAAACCAAAAAGGGGAATGGCCAATGAGGCTCAAAGATACGAGAGAGGTCCGAAAGCTAGTAATCGATTCTCAACTGCCAAATTTTGTATTACATACCGGTCTCCTTTACCCCTTATGTTCGTTCTTCCTATGGTAACATAGTTGCAGATGAGCAGGAAACACGTCCTCTATTAAACCTCGACCGATTCTCATCGCGTGTCACGGAGCTCAACCTTACGTCGTCGTCTCTTCAGATTACCACCTCCTCCCCTGACCCTCCCTCCTCCCTCCCTCCACGGGTCCATCCCTACCCATACCACTTCCCTCACACCCCACCTCCACTGCCTCACTGGAAGCCGGGGAACCCGAAAAAGAGGAGCGGGGAGCGAATAAAAAGAGGGCCTACGAGAAGGAAATCCTCGACAACCCCTATTCTGCCTACGGCAAAACACACGCGAGCATAGAAACTTACACACACACACACACAACACACACACACGTCTTTACCGTTGTGAACATTTTTGGCTCTCCTTCGGTGTATACACTGCTCCATCAGGCAGGGCTGGACCATCAGCGGCTGAGACGCTAGCCGGCTCTCTGTCCCTCTGCTATCTCCCCTCTCTCCCGGCGTCTGTGTGTGAGTGTGTGTGTGTGAGTGAGCGAGAGAGAGAGAGCGTACACACCCGCGCAGAAGCGTACGCGTGTGTGTGTGTTGTGTTGTCTGGGATCTGGCTGAGGTTTTCAGAGCACTGGATGTGTCTCTGTACTCTGCTGGGTTTATATGAAGAGAGAGAGAGAGGAGAGGGAGAGGACAGGTACGAGAGAGAGAGAGAGAGTAGTTGTGTGTGTGTGGGGGGGAGAGAGAGGGACAGGGAGGGAGAGAGAGAGAGAGAGGAGTATGTGTGTGTGGTGGGGGACAGAGCGTGAGATACAGAAAGGAAGAGAAAGAGGAAGGAGTGGGACAGATGGAGGGAGAGAGAGAAGGAGGGAGATATGAAGAGTAGGGAGAGTTGAAGAGAGGAAGAGAGAGGAAGGGAGAGAGTCCTGCCCCATCAGCTTGCTTGTCTCTCAGCAGCCAATCCCCCGCTACCATGAATTTTTCATTCGTCTTTAGCCAAGACCTTTCAGTCACACACCACACACACCCACACACACACAGGCACACACACTCCCCTACACGCATAGAGGACACACACAATTACCCAACCAAACATTCAGGTCACACCCACCCACCAAATACCATATAATAATACACACCCACTCCCCCTCCCCCTTCCACACATATGGACAGATATTCATGGACATTGTTCAGAAGGAGAATGTGGCAGCCATGCATTCATGAAGTTCCTCCACCTCCACGGATTCTGTCACATCTGTGATCTTTATCGTGTCCTCAAGGTCGCTCTGTCTTGGTGTCTCCTTGTCAACACCTGGTAATCCTCTCTCTCTCTCGGGAGAGAGACTATCAGGCTGAATACTGTTCGGCTCAGGGGCATGGACAGAATTGAATTAGAAAATTAATTAATCAAATATTTTTATTAAAATAATTAAAGATGATTGCCAGGGGTCACCTCAATGCTATAGAGACTTCCTGTCCATTCAATAAACAACAGCAACATTCTATACACTATCCATCTGCACTTCTACCTTGTATGTTTATAATATTTTACATTTTTACTGTCTATATTCCTATCTTAACTGTCTCTGCAACTTCTGCTGGTGTTTTATTGCTATTGTCTGAGCTATTATTGCCCTAATGTGTGACTCTAAACTAGTATGTAAACTAAACTAGTACTGCTCGTTTTATCCTTTGCAGGTAGAAGACAGCGACTGTCACACATGGAGATGAAAATGAAAGAGATCCTCAAACCAACTCAGTTCCCTTCGCTGTGTCCACACCGAGGAGAAGGGCGCCCTCTAGTGGTAAGAACTGCACATGACGTGTCTCATATCCTGTCTCCCCTTATCGACATACATGAAACTGAACAGCAAAAAGGCTTCGCTGCACTGAGGAGCCTCTAAGCATTCACTGTAGACGACCTCTGCAAGGTAGCTGATTCATCCTGGCAAACTGCTTAACAACTGTACTGAACTGTACTAGCAACTAGGTTTGAAAGGAAATCTTCAGATTAGTTTGTCGTCCTATACAAGAGGCCCCAGGTCCAGTCGGTCACATGGCAACCATGCGCCCAACAACGATCCCCTCAGGTACGCTAATCCACAATCTAACCAGATTAGCAGAGTTTAAGAGGGTTGAGGAGCAGCCACGTTATCTGCAGGTGGGATGTATCAGAGCCGTGATTAGATTAGATTAGCCAACAGAACCTCCAGGCAAGGCAGTCTGGCAGTCCAGGTTCTAGAACTAATTATGTTCTGAAGTCAATTCCGTGTTCCGTTCTGACGTGTGGAATTCTAACTTGGTGTTCTACTCCTGAGTCTGTGAGAGTGGAGAGTTACTGTGTTCTATATTCCAATGTTCCTTGTTCTGTAGTAAAGGGCACGGTGATCTTTGTGAGTATAGCATCCATGACCTGCTACCTAGTTACTGATGGATGAGGTGATTGGATTGGGAATGACCATCAATTGATCCTAGTTAGTGAAACGCAGTCATGTTGACAGGGCACTGGGAGAGGCCAGGTTCTGTTTGGTTTATTTAGAAGACGCTTTTATCCAGAACGACATTCTAATGTGAGATAGTTAATAGCCCGTTTCGAAAGTACAGCAGGAAATCAAGGATCTGAAGTGGAGAGTTATTTTAGTAATTTAGTGTTCAGAGTCAGGAACAGTCTGTATTTACCAGACACAGTGCAAAGTAACATCTCAGCTACCAGACACAGTGCATAGTAACCACATCTCAGCTACCAGACACAGTGCATAGTAACCACATCTCAGGTACCAGGTACGGTGCGACATAACATTTCAACCACAGTGCAGCATTAACATCTCACTCCAGTAGAACATTGTTTTGAAGGTCTCAGGAACATCTCAGGAACATCTCAGGAACATCTCAGGAACATCTCAGGAACATCTCAGGAACATCTCAGGAACATCTCTCTATATCAGTCTGGAGGAGAGCGAGCCAGGATGTGGGGGCGTCACTGTCACCCTAAACAGGATTACCCATCCCAAACTAGCACCAGGCACAGGATTACCCATCCCAAACTAGCACCAGGCACAGGATTACCCATCCCAAATTACTCAGACGAATCTACACAGGTGGCGAGAGAGGTTCTTCTAGCTCAGTGTGAACGACAGTGAAGCAAATGTCCTGTGGGAGCTCTGGATACGCTAGCTAACAGGGCCAGCTAGCAGGGGCCAGCTAGCAGGGGCTAGCTAGCAGGGGCTAACTGAGAGAAGCCAGCTAGGAGCTTGGAGAAGCTAGCTAGCAGGGGCCAGCTAACAGGGGACAGCTAACAGAGGCTAGCTAGCAGAGGCCAGCTAACAGGGGCTAGCTAGCAGAGGCCGGCTAACAGGGGCCAGCTAGCAGGGGCTAGCTAGCAGAGGCCAGCTAACAGGGGCCAGCTAGCAGGGTCTAGCTAGCAGAGGCCAGCTAACAGGGGCCAGCTAGCAGGGCTAGCTAGCAGAGGCTAGCTGAGAGAAGCCAGCTAGAAGCTAAAAAAAGAGGCCACACAGCACCATGATCTTCAGTCCTGACAACACGCAACCCCAGAACCCCGCAGTGGCAGCCACTCCTCACAGATTAGTGCCCAGGATTCACCACACTGAGGCCCATCAGGCTCCCTTTAAGTGGATCACCCTGCTAATCCTCCCAGGAGAGGCAGCCCCAGCCTGGGGAGACCGAGGTGAGAGCACCCCCCATGCTCCTGGATGTCAGGCCGTGGCTGTTTGACTTTGCCGTTCGGATAACTGTACTGTGTCATGTCACCATAACTGTACTGTGTCATGTCACCATAACTGTACTGTGTCATGTCACCATACTGTACTGTGTCATGTCACCATAACTGTACTGTGTCATGTCACCATAACTGTACTGTGTCATATCACCATAACTGTACTGTGTCATATCGTAGCTGAGACGTATGGTCGTGCCTCTGGTTGCTGAGATGTGGGTGCTTTGCTCTGTGCTTGGAAAATATCCGAAAGATCGTTCCTTGACTTTGACCACTTTATAATACTGTAAATTACACACTTCTGTTCCTGGATGCTTTCTAGATGCAGTATTTGAGTAAAATGGCAAATGTAAAGTGACAGAAATCCAACACCAAGTTGATTTGATCCGTTTCGCGTCAAGCCCACTTGTCCTGACTTGACCAAACCGCATCACAAATATCAGCCTCTTTTTAATGCAGATTTAAGAGAGCTTAGCCTTGTATAATAGTCCAAACACCCATTTAATATCTCATGAAGGAAATTTAATTAGAGCATTTGTTCTCCATAAGTCAATAACAAAAGAAAAGCCAAAATGAAACACACTAGGATCATTATTTACATTCTTGGTAGTAAGTGTAATGACTACAGGGGGGGGAAACTCTTTCACAAAGAGAGAAGAGATAGAGACGTAGAGAGAGATAGAGAGAGAGATAGAGAGAGAGAGAGAGAGAGAGAGAGATGAGAGAGAGAGAGAGATAGAGAGCAGAGAGACGAGACATCAGAACGACGAGACAGAGACAAGAAGACAATAGAAGACAGAGATAGAGAGAGAGAGAGGGATAAGGATATAGACGAGAGACACAGAGAGACACGATAGAAATAAGAGAGAGAGAGAGAGTAGAGAGATATACTCCTTGCATCAGCTATCTCTCTCTCTCTCTCTAGCTCATCTCTGCCTCATCCTCTCTCCTCTCTCACCTCCTCTCTCAAATACCTAGAGACGGAGATGCTATAACCCCTGCTACTGACTACATAGATACTCTTCGCAGGGTACACTCCACCTCACTCAGGACTGTTTTGACGACACAAAACAATCAGTCCATTTAGCCAGCGGATACTGTGACTGTCCATTAGCTGACTCATATCAGATCATCACAGGCCTCATGTGTCCCGCACAGGAAGGACACATCTCTGTCCTGTGCTTTGATTTAATACAACTGAGCTGAATAAACCCCATTGACCTCTACAGTGGAAGATCTCTCTGACTCGACGTCAAGCATGTTGACAATGTCTTCCTCCAGACTCACTGGGGACCTGGGGAGGGACAGACCTGGGGAGGGACAGACCTGCCCCAACACACAGGCTCATTACGGGAGAGCACCCACAGGCTACCACAACGAAGCCACGGAGGGAAGACGATCAAGACCTGGTTGGAAAGCGTTGCATTTCCCGAGGAAGGCACGGAAGGACAACAACAACAGAGTTAACACTCTTAATACCGTTAGGCTTACTGTACACGCGGCGGGCTGTACACAAAGCCCTGGTCTTACTGTACACGATGTACACACAGCCCTGGTCTTATACGGCTCACCATAAACGCCATGAATGCATTGGGGTAGGATCACGCGGACCTCCACGGAGGTCAGAGGTCAGCGTTCAGCGTTAAATACGGCCGAGGAGACGGTTTATATTCGGCTTCTGACCCCGGGACCCGATGACATCACTACATTCCTGGAGAGCCACTCTAGGGACAGCTCTGAAGGTAGACAGCCAGCGACCACGTTGTAGAGGAGGTGGTTTAGGTACTCCACACGGGCTGATGCCCACAAGAAGCTGTCCGGGTTCGATTCCGGCTCGGGACCTTTCAGCATGTCTTCCCTTCTCTATCTCCCATACATCTCCTGTCTGTCTCTTACTGTGCCTGTCTGAAAATGCCCCCCAAAAAGGTGTCTTTAGAAGGACTCCCAGGTCCTGGAGAGACCTCACAGGAGAACAAACAACCCTTCTTCCAGACCGGTGGAGAGGAAGCTCTCTTACAAAGACATCATTGAAGAAAGCAGCCTTTATTAAACATGACCTATCAAGGCAGTTGTTTATCTGAGGGTTACTGTGTCCTAGTGAAGTTAGGCCCTGACTAGATGCACTGCAGGGATGTAAGGAACTCACTGGGCTGAAAAACCATGGGTCAGGTTTCCACCCACACACACACACACACGTCACTTACCCACCCTCCTCTCACACACACACACACACATTCACACACCCACATACACACCCACAAGCACTCTCTCTACCCAAAGGACAAGATCTTTGCCCTTTAAAAAGACTGCCACTGTACGTTGTGAAATAAGTAGGCAACGCCAGCTTTATGTGGCAGACTAACGGTACTTTGTAGGTCATACTGTTGCTGTTGTCACTTTCTGTCAGCTAATTTACTGTAACTAACCTAGTCCAAAACTAAATAACACCCAACAAACAGGAAGCACTTTAGAGAAGGGGTATATAACCACACAAGGCACTCCCAAAACATTCTACAAACCGAAAGAGGACTAGAGTCTTATTTCGTCCCGGCTGTCATAGTTACCCATCTCCATTTTATGAGGGGAAAAAAGTAGGCTACTGCAGGCTCAGACTTCTGTAGACTCACAATGATGCTGGTATGTTTAGATAATACTGTGATAACAATGTACATTTACAGCGACTAAGCCTCACCTTCCTTAACTGTAAGTTAAGAGAGGCTTGCTAACTTATAGCCAGAGCAACATGTAGGCAAAAAAGAGTGGCAGAAGCCGATCAAAATTACTGCGATTACTGATTACCAACGACAACGATAATAAAACATTTATCTACCCGCTGCCTGAGTACAAAAGGTGATCGATTACGACTGAAGACGAGAGAGAAGTAGGTAGGCTACCTGACGGGATTGGATCGTCACCTGGAGCGGTGATGATGCATGCGGGCGAGAAAGACAGGTAGCTGCCTGGCTAGCTAACCAACACACTAATACACGCTAAATAAACGTGTGTCTTGAGGCTCTCGTTATGTCGTTAACCTGTGGTTTTACCAACGCGTGTCCAGTCGAGGTGTGTGTCAGCATCTCTACCTCCATCCCAATGTGAGGGAGGATGACACCGGCTTGACAGAGCGAGGTTACGAATACAAAGAACAGTAAATCTACCTAGTCCAACTTACTGTACTCAAAAGGGGTCTCATTTGTTCCAGCGAGACCGTTTGCTGGATTGTGCAGTCCATTTCACCTGCGACTTCAACTTCACTGTTTTGCTCACTTAAACTGGTGGCAGAGGTTGCGGGTGGCACTTTCAAGAAAGAACTTGATGTGCCTTGCAACAGTGCGACAAGGAGACGCCTACTTCTTGAGTGACGGGGTTGAGATTCACTAGAGATTTAGACGTTTTTTTTCCCCCAAACCAATTATACGTCGAATGGGCGGTGCAAACGTGGGCTCAAGAAGCAGGCTATGTGAAAGCAGCGAGTCTTCAAACCGGCAACCGCGGTATCCGAAATGTAAATGACCGAACAGCAAAGGGGAAAGTACAGTGTTAGTCACTGTACTGATACATTCCCGTAAATTGTTAGTGATTTGAATTGTGTCTATTGAGCCATTGTCCCTCAAAGACTTGTATCTTTCTAAAGTATTTTAATCGGATCAAACGTTAGCTACCTACTACTGTTACTACTACGTATTATTATAGATAGTTTTTAGGACTTTGAATTTAACAAGTTGTTGCATGCAGATAAATATGCTGCCATGTGTAATTCTAGCCGCCAGGTGGCAGCACAGTACCATTTCATAAGACAGACCACTGAGACTCACAAGGTAACACGAACTATAACTCAAGTGTGAACTAACATTGGACCAAAAAACAGAATTTTTTTAATCCTAATTGGAAATCGCACAGTCGTTTATATTATCTGTGTAGATAATAAGACCTCTGTATTGCTTGGTTTTCAAAGCATTAGCAACAGTATATATTACTCTCACCTTAACACCTTTCCGTCCAATAACAGCAGAAAAAAAACTATTTTGATATTTAAATACATATATATACACACACAGAGAGACTGTTTGCCAAAGCAACCTTATTCAATTTGTGTGCAACTACACAAGTGTCAATACCTTCTCTCTGAACTTCAGAACTTCTCTCAGAAGTGTGCTGAATTAAACAGGCAAGATCAGACTACAGACATATGCCTTCTAACAGTTCATGGGAGCCTACCTTTAAATAGAGCCCTCCCCAAAAGACTTCATCACACACCGCGTCTCAGAAATAGCACAGTGAGGTGGGAGATCAAACTATCACCTCTTAATTGTACCCCGAGTCTTATAGACAGTGAGAGCCTATTAGAGAGAGGAGAAACGCTTAGAGTGCGTCTCTGGAAGCGAGCGCCCGCAGAACTCTACTGGGGAGTTCATCTGAAGATCACGTGATCTTCAGATCCGATCACGTGATCACAGCCTGTTCCTGAGTTCCCAGATCCGACGGCTCGTGAGAAGTTGACTCTGTTTCACCATGACGCGGCGTAGAATCCAATCAGGCCGTCTCTCTGCTCAGACACAACTGGCAGGGAGGCAGGGGTGGCTCTAGGGGCAAGGGGGTGGCAAGGTGTAGTTGTAGGGTGTGGAAGGGGGCAGTTAGGGTGGCATGAAGGCATGGAGGAGTTGTGTGACCTGATCCCACCATCAATTAGTATAACATTGTAGTTTCACTAACGCCAATATTAATCATATTAATATTATTGAATATAATCTACTAACATCTATATATTAGGATATGGGTAGAGAGGGTTGGCAAGCCTTTCTTGGGTTGCAATCGCCACACCTTGGATCTGCCAGTGCTTGCAGGACAAAGAGGGGCGAACCTGTCTTGTGATCCCCTCTCTCATCCCTGGTTTCTCTGACTGCTCAGGCACTCATTGTCTGATTGTTGAGGATGTTTGGCAGTCGCACTCGATAAGAGGGAACATCTTTGAGTGTCGGATGAGACGGCCATGAGATGAATATTGACCACTGTGTCGTGTTTCCTGCCCCAGGCGGTAGAGCCTCCTGCTCCCCACAGGGATGGTGGACGTTGTTTTTCTCCAGTCGTGAAGCGTTTCCTGCGACACTGATGGAGAAGGGGGAGAGTGGGGGGGGGGAGAGGGGGAGGAGAGGGGGGGTAGAAGGGCGCAGGGGAGAGGGGGTTATGATAATTCCCCAAATCTGTCGCTGCGCTCCTCCAAAGTGCCAATGCATTGATTTTGACCACAGATCATTTCCACTCAGCTGCCTCCTGACCTGGTCCCCCTGCAGACATCCCCTCTCCTCCAGACCTCAGCCTGGTCCCCCTGCAGACATCCCCTCTCCTCCAGACCTCAGCCTGGTCCCTCCTCCCTGCCTCCCTCCTCCCTGGTCCCCTCCTCCCTGCTCCCTCCTCCCTCCTCCCTCCTCCCTGCCTCCCTCCTCCCTGGTCCCCTCCTCCCTGGTCTCTCCTCCCTGCTCTCTCCTCCCTGGTCCCTCCTCCCTGGTCCCTCCTCCCTGGTCCCTCCTCCCTCCTCCCTCCTCCCTCCTCCCTGCTCCCTGCTCCCTCCTCCCTGCTCCCTCCTCCCTGGTCCCTCCTCCCTGCTCTCTCCTCCCTGGTCCCTCCTCCCTGGTCCCTCCTCCCTGGTCCCTCCTCCCTGCTCCCTCCTCCCTGCTCCCTCCTCCCTGGTCCCTCCTCCCTGGTCCCTCCTCCCTACTCTCTCCTCCCTGCTCTCTCCTCCCTGCTCCCTCCTCCCTGGTCCCTCCTCCCTGGTCCCTCCTCCCTGGTCCCTCCTCCCT
Source organism: Mallotus villosus (assembly GCA_903064625.1). Taxonomy (NCBI): domain Eukaryota; kingdom Metazoa; phylum Chordata; class Actinopteri; order Osmeriformes; family Salangidae; genus Mallotus; species Mallotus villosus. The sequence continues at coordinate 17,605 of CAEFZP010000713.1, forward strand.
ACTCTCTCCTCCCTGCTCTCTCCTCCTCCTCCTGCTCCCTCCTCCCTGGTCCCTCCTCCCTGCTCCCTCCTCCCTGGTCCCTCCTCCCTACTCTCTCCTCCCTGCTCTCTCCTCCCTGCTCCCTCCTCCCTGCTCCCTACTCTCCCTCCTCCCTGGTCCCTCCTCCTCCCTGGTCCCTTCTCCCTGCTCCCTTCTCTCTCCTCCCTGCTCTCTCCTCCCACCTCCCTCCTCCCACCTCCCTCCTCCCTCCTCCCCCTCCTCCCTCCTCCCTCCTCCCTCCTCCCTCCTCCCTCCTCCCTCCTCCCTCCTCCCTGGCTCCAGAGCCTCACTGCGCTCCCTAGGGTTGCCTGCCTGGAGGGGAGAGATGTGGGGGAGGCTGGTCCCCCCGTGCCTGATCCATCCACATGGACACAGGACTGGGTCTGTGGTGAGGGGGGCCGGGGGGGGGCAGAGGGGGCCAAAGCTGGACCAGAAGAGGGGCATTTCAACCCCTCCTGGGAATAAACATCAGGGTTGGAAATCAATGCACTGTTAAGTGCAGCACGGTAGACATACCCTCTCCTTCCTCTTCCCTCGCGTTCTGAGATTAGTGACGCGTCGTCGAGTCGGGCCTCGCGTCGTGGAGGCCCGAGGAGGACGGCAGGCCCTGACACCCCCACCCACCCTGACACCCCCACCCATCCTCCCTGACACCCGCTCCCACCCTCCCTCCCTCCCTCCCTCCCTCCTTGACCGCCTCACCTCCAAATCCTCTGCTAACACTTAACGCCCTGTACCAGAAACAGGCGCCTTCTAACTGGAAGTCTCGTCACCAGCAACATTTTCTCTCTCACACCCATAGATATATAAATACTAGATGTCTTACTGCTGAGTCTAGAAGGCCTGTAGCAAGATGGCCGCCATGTGCGGACGTTCTAGACTAGATTTAGTATATATATTCACACCCTCCAAAGCTGAAGGAGCAGGCTCGGTCCTACGTGCTGCTGAGGGGCCTAAACAGTAAGCAGGTCTGGGGAAACCATCGTCCTTATCTGGTTATATGTTTATATTTGGTTTCTTGAGGTGGAGGATTGAAGAACTGACGATACGATGATACCATTTTGGAACCCTGAACTGGAAAACGTGTGTGATGTTTGCGGTGGCAGTCCTGGCACATTTGGCACCGCGGGCAAGGTGCCGCCCATGGATGTGTGAAAGACAATGAACAACAGTGCATGTCATATTTCTTTTTCTTATGGAAGGGTTTTTATTTATCTATAAATTATTCCTAAAATTATAGATTATATTGCAAGGCTTTGCAAGCAATGTCTTAGCACTTTCATTACGCTATTGTAGGCCTACCGTATATGCTCGCCAACCAAATGCTCCGTAATCACGCAAAGATCAATTGCGTGATAACTTTGACAGTTACATTTTTACACACAAGTGGGTATTATCACAAAGGGTGAATATCCTTTACAGAATCCTCACAACCGCTATTAATATTTTTCACCCGTCGGTGACTTTTCATCCAGGGGAAGAGACAACACACTGACCCAGAAACAGTCAGCCTGTGGGCCGTGTTGACGCGGTGAGAGCAGTGATAGTGTGTGACTGGACAGCGGAGCTGACGACACAGCCCCGGGCGTTCATCTGAAGACGCCAGTCCTCTTCTTCTCTGTCTCCGCCTCCTGTGAACTCGCCACACCGGCACCCGGGGGTCAGTACCAAGGGGATAGGCATGGCAACGGAATGGGTATAAAGCTCAGTGGTTAGAACGTCTGACTGCAGATGAAAAGGTCGCATGTTCAAATATCCCGCCCTCTATGTCACTGTTGATAAGCTTCCTCTAAATTAATAAGTTATACGTTACATTAGTGAATATTATAGCCTACGTAGGCCTACGTCTATACATACCGGCTTTAACTCCGTCGGGGGATGGATTTCTGTCAAAAGAAATGTTCACTGACACAGGCACAGACTTCAGCGTGTTCCAACGACTTTAGGTCAACAATGTCAACAACAGAGGCTGTTGAGAGTTCGAGTCGATGCCTGCTCGCTCCTGTCGCGCGGTGTCACGCGACTGTTCCCCTCTCCCGGTCGACGAGGTCTGATTTTTTCTTAGAGCATGCTGTTGAGGTGTCTATTGATTACTGTCGTTTTTGCATGAATGCTTGGGAACGGCGCACAGCCGCGTCTATCGACTTGTTTTATGAGTTTTCACTTGTCATGCCTCCCTGGGCTCTACATAGTTCTTTTTTTTTCTTGGAAGAAATCCGTTAAGTAAACGAACATAGAACGATTAGGGAAGTGCATAGGTTACACTGAAGTGTGGCGTGAATGTGTCTCGATACAAGATGGACACTGGCCTTGTAGCCTGAACGCCACAGAGCAAACATCGCTGTTTTTAGCTTCCTTCCCTTCGTTCTCTCACCGCTCTCACACGTTATTTTATGTGTGAGGTTTATAAATAAATGCAGGCACAACCACACGTTGTGTTTGACACCTTTTCAACAAAGGTGCTGCGTCAAAACCATGCCAATTGTTCCTAAGTAAGCATACGACCACAAAAAGACGCATTCCTATGCTGTCTGCAAAAAAGAACGAAACTCAAAAACGAATTTCACGATTTCAGTTGGTAAACCAAGTCCCACGAGACTAATAGGCTATAATACAGGCTATAACAAAGATCCACACACCACCCAAGATAGAGGCGAACATGATACTGTAAACGGTTCTCCTTCAAGATAAAACAGTGAAAAGTGGGCTGTTTGTGTACACGGGTGGTCCCCTGGCTAACTGATATGTCAAGCATCCAGAGGGACAGATAGCTGTTGCTAGGCTTCGCGACTTCTCAGGCATCGTGGTGGGTAGGAGGCTGGAGCAGATATACGCTGTCCTCGGCTAAAGCTCCGGAACATGATTCGCTGACACAAACACAGAGGATGCGGGGTACATTTTTAGCTCTCTCCCCCCCCGCCCCCCCCCATGGGCCTGTTCCTTACAGCTTTGCTGAGAGGCCATAGCAATCAGAAATCTAGCTCGTTAGAAGGTGTTAATTGGAGTTAGTCAGACTCTTCACTTTCTGTCAAGGAGTCTGACAACAGAATTAATTAGAATTCTGGGGTATTTAAATCAATCCAAATGGGAATCATCGATGGGGTGGATTCAAAGTGTTCTTCCTAATGAGAGGAAGGAGAGAGCAGTGAATGTTATGACTTCTCAGCTCTGGCTCATACGCAAGCATTTTTGGGTATTAAATGCTGGGCATGATCGTCTTTGCATTAATGTAAAAGATGTTAAAATAGTTCGATGTGCGAGGGCCTATACGAGAGGTGTTAACCTGTGTCAGAAGCTTGAGATGTTACATTTAAGTCCCGTTCTTTTTTCTATCGCTAGAATTTAGCATAAATGTATTACATTTTGAACCTTTTAATTAATATTTACTTTATTAATACTAAGCAACTACAAAAATTCGAATAATGGTAATAATATATTTCTTTTTGACTTCCCTCGATCCGTTATTGTATTGAAATGCAATCTTATTTTGTAACAATGTCTGATATCCTACTTAGATAAGGCCTAAAGGGACTAATGTAACCAAAACGTGTTTATCTACTGAAAGCATTCATTTAATAAATATTTTATAATTTTTCCATAAAATACAGGCGCTCTCGTTATTTATGCCATCAGTCTCAGAACTGCAAATTATTGTTCGTAAACAGCAATCAACAAGGATAGCCTAAACTAAGGTTTGGGTGCACTAATCTGCCCCACATTTTAAGCATGACTGTTTCGATAGCTACAGCAAATAAGCTAAACGAAATAGCTGGAGACATTGTCAATTTATAGGTTTTTAAAACACTGGGTTTGGGCAAATGAAATAGGCCTACTTCGCTGTGTTTGAATGTGTTCGATCTTAAATAAGTGTTTAAATTAACTCCATAATCATTCGTTAGACTTAGATTAAAACAATTTGATATGCAAAGACAGACATCTTCACATCAAGTAATCACAATTTAAGACAAAATAGACGCTGGCTTTATGAAAAGCTCGTTTTTATTACCCATTTCATAACAACTCCATGAAGACAATTTGTACAAGATACATCACATTCTAAAGTGCACAAATACTGTACAACAAAACGACCTTAAATAAAAATCACATTTGTAAAAGAGAAAATAAAGATGATAAAAGTAAGAAACAAAGGACATGCTTCAAAAACAACAACTCCTCACAATGCTTGGGTGTATTCAGGTTGGGGGTGGAAGGGGATAAAAACCTGTGTGGCTGGCTTGATAGCAGAGCTACGTCACCTTCAGACATAAGTTAATAAAAAGGCTTTTGGAATGAGGCAGGGGGAGGAAATAGCTTGAGCATAAAATCATATTTAAAAACCCTCCAAGAAGGAATGAGGTGTTAACCCCCCCACCCCCACCACCACCCTCTTCACCCCCCGACTCCAATAATAAATACAGACATTCTTTTAGGGGCTCGTGTAAAAGGCGTAGTAGCCCATGCCTTTGGGATTGGTGTCTTTATTGAACTCTTCGCTTGTCAAGTCCTCGCACTTGATAGTGGGGGAGTTCTCCGTGCTGGACCCTCCCGGAGACATCCTGCGCCTCTTGCACACCATGGAGTAAACCCCAGAGTCGCTGGAGTCCACCGACTTGAGCGAGTGAGCCGTCTCTCCCCAGGACGAGGACGAGGCCGCGGGCGTCTCCTCCGCCAGCTTGTCCTTCCCAGACAGCTGGTCGTCCGGGAAGGCCGGGGGACTAGGCCGGGGGGACCAGGGGAGGCCTGTGGTCATCTTACGCTGGTACGGCCCCCTGGTGCCCCATCCGGCGGCCATGGAAGCGAAGGCGGAGTCGGGGTAGTAGCTGAGGCCGTGGGGACTCTGCAGGGGGAGGGGCTTGATGCCGTAGGAGAGGAGGCTGCTGGTGGAGTAGTCGTTGTCGTAGGACAGATCCAGCTTGTTGGAGCCCGTCTGTTGGACCGGCGTGACAAACCAGCGCTGGGCGGAGGCGGCCGCGGCGTCCTCGCCCTGGGGAGACAGGAGGCCGTTGGTCTGGGGCACGGCACGCTCGCCCGTGTAGAAGCGGTTCTGGGGGAGGTTGTTGACGAACTGGTCCTGGAAGAAGGGCTGCATGGCGTAGCGCGCCCCCGGAACGATCTGGTGGGAGCGGGGGGAGTCTGTGGGGGACGGGGTGAGGCGGTCACTCTCTGGGGCCGTGTACATCCTGGAGAGGAGGGAGGGAGGGAAATACAGAAAGAAAGAAAGAGAAAGAAGGATGAGTCATGGTGTAAGGTTGTCAACATGGTAAACAAAGATGCCGGAAACAAAAATACAAAATCTAAACCACAGGTGTGTGGTTTGTGCAGCGATTGCATGTGAACTTACGAGTCGTAATTGTCCCTGAAGCCTTTTGCAAACGGGTTGTGGTCGATCTTGAGCTGTGTGATCTGAGAAAGGGACAAACAGGAAGAAGAATGAGGACTCAAGATCGAAGTAAGAACGTTTAGCAGACTGCAATATTTCAGAGATGAATTCAGGACCCAAGAGAAGGCTTGCACGTGTACTAGGATGACCAGTATTGACAGTTGGAGAATATCTTACATCTGTGTTCTGGTAGGCAGTGACTGCAATGAACTGGTTCTCTGGGAAGGTGAAGGTCTGAGTCTTGGCTTCTGCACTCATGTCTTCCACTCCATCTTCAGTCACTTCTACAATGTGCAGCCTTGGCTGGTACTTGTGGAGTGACTGCAAGACAATCATCTGAAAAAGAAGAAGAAAAAAGAAAGACAGAAACGTTTGATTACACTGCTGAAGCTTCCACGAAGAGAGTCTAGAGTTGGTCCTGCAGCTTTTCGGATTAATTAAAAATAAAATAGGCTAACTAAATTGAGATAAGACAGCGTTTATAAAGTCTGGCTCATACTGTGCCTTTCGAACGTGTCATGTGTTAATAAACCTGACTTTAAAAAAGGTTAATATATTCGTTTTTTCGTTGACCCGAACTATAGTTAAACGGTTCGTTTTTAAAAGTGATTCAGACCGCGCGTGCGGTGGTGGGCATTACCTGCGTGTTGTTATTGTTTGCTCCTTTGTTGTTGGTGAGTTTTAGCTTGCCGAAGGAGATCTCCTGTCTCATCCAATGAGCTCCCGTGTTCGGGGATTCCGGATGGACATACATTTTGTTACCTGATCGAGAGGAAAAAAAGATGCGATATGTAACTGACACCTGCCTTTAACCTGATACCCTAAAGCAGTGATTCTCGAGAAAACAATTTTTGTTTAGGAGAACACAAAGCTTTATATAAATAGTCTGTTTAATTATCAAATGTATAGATTAATTCAAACGAAAATAGCCTTTTTATAACTGTGTTGACGCTGACACTGATCAGTTAAATTTCAGACGTGAAGATTGCCGTGTGGGCCTTCATTAAAAACTAGAAATTACTTTTATATTGACATTTTACAATTTCAATGACGTGAACACATTGAAGCGTAGCCTATATGCTATACAATCATACACAGCCTAATCCTGAATATTTTCTGAAAATAATTTTTTTCCCCAAATATTGTAGGCCTACTAGAAAACACAATCCATTGCTTACATCCTTTAAACGGCATGCGTAATTCTGATGACCCTCGGGTCTGCCTCTGTCCAACAAGCATAGCGGCCATCGCTCACCTTGCATATTGTTGTCCGCTTTCCCACAGGTGACCCACTTTCCTCCTTGAAATCGCCAATGGTTTGGATCGGCCAAGATAACTTCCACAAATACGTTGTAATGTGCCGTTAGATTCAGTCCCGTAATGTTGAAACTGAGGAATGGAAACATCCGCCTGAAAAGAAATAAAACGGTTAATTTTACGTCTGATAAAGTTTTCACAGTTCACAGTTCAATGTATTTGTTTGTTCATTGCATACGATCACACGTGAGGGAAATAATTGCCTACACCTGCATGTTCATGTCAACATGATAAACAAATAATGTACGCCTATATATCGGTTAAATATCACACATTCAAACTATTCATGTGCATCTTTGTGTTTTAGAATAATCCACACATTTGTGCGTCATGATGATCTATACAAAACTCTGCTGTCCTCAAGGGACGTGCGTAAACGTGCAAATGTGAAAAGAAAAATAACTAAAAACAGTTTAACCTCCCACATGCCCAAAACATTACGCATCACAACTAAACATATTTTAATATGTCGATTTTCTCACCTGCCCTGCTTGGTAATGATCATTTCCGTCTGGTGTCGGTGAAACTTGAGCCACAGAGGCCGGTTGCAAAGATAAACTTGAGCCCTCGCTCCCGCCGCCGAACCCGGTAGGGACATGGACCCAATACTCGAACCCGTTCCCGGATATGACGGGTACAGGCAACCGGGACCCTGACCGAACTGATACCCGCTGCCAAACTGACTCCGACTGGAGCACACGGAGGATGAAAACCCGGTCGGCGGCAGAACGGATCCGTAATGGAGAGAGGCGGGGTATCTGGATCCGTTTGACCCACTGTACACCGTACCTGTCTGTCCTGCGTAAGGGAAGATGGAACACGGATTTGCCACATCGGAGTTCGTCTGAGACGACGATATGAAATACCTATCAGAACCGAGTTCGTCTATGTTGTACCGCCGGCCACTCGCCAGGTCATCCTCGCCTAGTACCGGTGAGCCTTTTCTTCCATCTGGGCCTGATTTAGTCCCGGTAAAGGTGTCTCCTTCGCCCTCACCCATCATGGCGTTTTCCACTCCGCTCAAATATTTCTTGGGACCGTTAATCGATTCGGATTCCGTCCGTTCAACTTCTTGGTATTCAATCTGCGATGACCCCGGGCTGTTATTGGCGCTGTCTGACGACGATAGATTATAAAACGTCTTGGGTAAACTGATGGCAGTGCTGGGAAGAATGCTCTCCAACTGCATTATTTATCAACTGTCAAAAGTGCCAATTTTGAAGACAATCGTAACCAAGACGCAACACCGTTGGCGCCCCGGTGTCCTCTTCGCGTATGTCCCGTATCTAACCAATGTTGACCTTCTCAGATGCACCTATACGGATTTCCTCAGCTGCGATGATGATCTGCTCCTGGATTGTTCGAGGGGCTCTTATATATGATCGACTTATTCACACACCCTACTCACTGCAAGCGTCAGGGGAGGAGTCCTTGTGGAGCCATGGAATACAGCCCTTTTCATGTTCCGTGGTTGAACTCGCTGCAATAATTCAATTAGGTAGAATCGACATATAGTACCGTTTTTAAATTTGCACCGACTTCCAACTGTATTTGAACAACCACTTTCAATAATTTATTCAAACAGCCGTATAATGTTGTGCTAGTTAGAGGCCAGGCAACGTTAATTTATAATTTAGCATATTTGCTTAATTTGCTGAGATAGCATTTGTGTGATTAGAATTTGGGAGGTAAGGGTTAGGATTAATCAATGATTTCTGAACAGTTTGACTCAAATGCGGGATGAAGACAAGTAGCCTACTCTTCTCTCAAAACCAGATTAGACAAGAGGAGACTTCTCCTGTTTCAGTCTTAAAGTTATCTTCAGTATTTTGGATTATCAAATCCTTTAAAAAGGGTTTGTGACCCAACAAGCATTTTATATTTTGCGCAAAATTGCAGATTAGGCCATTGGGCAGTCACACGAATTTACAAGAACAAAAGGCTAAAACCTTGTTTCTTTGAAGACATGTCGTTTCACCCCCCAAACAATTACACGGCCACAATCAGTCGGCACGTGCGCTAAACTGCGAGGTTGTGCTGTCCGTTTGAATACCTTGATTGGTCGGTGTCTCCATTCTCTTCCCTTCTGCCGGTATCTGGAACTAAGAAACGCTTCAGACAAACTATACAGTGAATGCGCGTTAGTTCACGTTGAGGTCAATATACCGTATTTAATTTAACGGTAAACTATTTAAAATGAACTGTGAAGGCTATAATACATGCTTTTCAAATTAAAAGACCGTTACTGTTCTGAGAGGCGTAACAAATAATCTACTTAGAGTAGCGTGTGCGGTAGCCTTTGAACAAAAGTCTTGAAAAGGAAACCAAAAAGTGTGAAAGTGTCACCTGCGGAGGGACCTTCCCGTGGGTTCAGACATTTTTTGCTTCATAATGCTTGTCTGACGTTCAAAAATAACCATGAAAATAATTGAATTAAACTCAAATAGATATTAAGTTGAGTATTAAATGAAGTGGGCCAGCACTGTAAACAGGGGTGATCGTTTTTACAAATTAATAAACATGTAATTTATTATAGGCCTAACATTGACATTTCTTAAGCTGATATGGTCTACCCAATATAAACAGGCAAATGTCAATTTAATGTAACATCTGATTGTTTTACTCAAACTGATAGATCCTGTATGTGAAAATAATAAATGGTTTAAATTCCCACAGGATTGCTGTTCTTCAAGGGAAAACGGCCAATTATTTTTCCGTTTGAGGTAACCTGTGATGAAGAACGAAGCGACAGCTCGAGAGAGCAGCGGCATTACCAAATCCATATCACCCGCGCGCGTCGGTGATACCAAAATACTAGAGGGACATCGAATATGGCCACATGGAATTGTTATTGTATTTTTTTACATTAAGAATTACCATTAAAATAGCGTATAGTTTAACAACAATGTCTGAAACGTCTACTGAAATTGTTTTGGCTAATAACTGCCATTTGCTGTAAAAATGTTGAAGACACAAAGGCCTGAATGGAAAAGGCAGTGTAAAAAATGTCACTTAATTAAAATAGTTCAACCCTTCTACAGACCACACACACACACACACACGGACACACACACATGCTCACACAAACGCATACACAAAGAGAACCAAATATAAATCACACTGATCCATATTACAGGCTCCTGCATTCATTATTATTATTATGTTGTTTGTTTTTTTGCTCAAAAGATAAAATAGGACAAATGCACTGAGGTATTGGTAGCAGTCATAAGTTTATTTGACCATGTCACCAGAAGGATGACGCCCTCTAGTGGCTAAACTTGGAAAGCATAAAACGGTGCACCCAAACCCCTTTTAAACAATGACGCTCAATTATTAAATTTAGGAAATAAATAATAATCTACAATAAATCCTTCAACGGCAAATTGCGTAAATAGGAGACTGACATATGCCAGGTAGGAATAGTCATTATGTGTGTTTTGAGTGTGTGTGTATTGTCATCCCACCTTCAACAAGCCACATCACACTCATATTCTGCTACACTTCAAGCCACGTCTAATCCCATTATCCTGCAATACAGTGTTTAGGGGAGAAGAAAAATCACCTTCTGGGTTTAATGTAAAGCCAATTCCGAAAACAGACTAGACTCTGTAATTATATCCTATAGCATTGATGTCCTTAAATGTTCCATACATGAATGGGTGTGAGTGTGTGTGTGTGTGTGTGTGTGTGTGCGTGTGTGTGCGTGTGTGTGTGTGTGTGTGTGTGTGTGTGTGTGTGTGTGTGTGTGCGCACGATAGAAAGATACAGAGAAAGAGAGAGGAAACGCTGCGGTTTGTCTGAGGGTGATTTGGGAGGTGAGTTAAAGAGGATAAGAGTCTGTGAAAAACAGAGAGAGAGCGAACACGACTGGAAGCAGATTGGTTTGTAGCACGGGAGGTGAAAGAAAAGCTGGTCGCACGACCGTTTGGGGACGAAATATACGTGTGGCGCGGAGATGTCAGTCAAGAACGGACCCCCTCCGCCCGCGCGAGAGTATTCCGTCACCTCTGTTCATAAGGTTTGATGCACTAAACACTAAATCCGTCATGAACTGATCTGCCCCACCCCCCCATCCTTACCCCACCTCTCTCTCTCTCTTTCACTCCTCTTCACCAAACACTGAATTCTACAGGGGAACTTACAAAACGATGACACTTGCCAGTCAGACCAGGACAGGGGGGAGTGCTGATAGGGGAAACAGGGTAACTCACAAATCAATACTTTGCTTTTAGACTGTTGTCATGGTGAACTCATAAGGGACGGCCCAACCCAAGAGGGTTTGGGGGTGGGGGTGTGGGGGGTGGGGGGGGTGGGGGGGGGGACAGTGACAGGACAATCACAACGTTAAGCAATAAACTACTAATCTGCCGTGTTATTGTGGATCGGGAAATGATGGTTTACTTTGGTAATGTGACACAGCGCGGGAGAACATATAGCCCACGGGGCAGACACACCTTTAAACACGAGGCCAAACATCATTCCGACTCATTCTGATCACAAGCATATCGTGATGGTGTGTAGCAGGCAAGCTCGCGCCCTGCGACTGCCACGTCACACTCCCACAATCAGACCAGACGTGACAGTAAAGTGTCACAGCGTTTCAGATGAGCTATCCAGCGGTATTTTCTTCCAGATCCCCCCTGCTCGTGTGGTTTGGTGGAAGGTAGCCCTGCTCCGAGGCCACGGGGAGAGGGACAAGTTCAACACGGCCGGCAGCGGCGTCTCGGTATTAACGGGACGCCTCGCTATTTCTCAGCTGAACGCTGTCAACACCTCGTTAGTCTAACCTCTCCATACCCCGTGCGCTTTATGAGTTGGAGTATAATCGGTAAATTAAAATAAATACATAAGAAATCTATGCAATTATACGTGATTATGTCAACCGAGAGGTAACACTTGTGTCAAACACTATAATATTGATCAGAGTATTGCTGCTTGACCGCGCGATATGTCACCCAGCATCAGAAACCAGTTCAGGAAATATAGTAAAAATTCAAATTTACATGAATTATTTCACAACCGATCATTATACTTTACAGCTATGTTTCACAGATGACTGCATGCATGTGGCGAGAAAAAACTCTATAAAACAAACAATAAAATGGCAAAGCTATCATTTTAATAGCCACGGCTTGGAGTTTGTTAGTTTTCCAGAACGACCACAAAGCCGCGGATGCCGTTTGAAAGTAAAAAACAAAATAAATGTGATTTACAAAGCAGCGATAAATAAACTAATTCCAAACGAGGTGGATGTTGCGGTCCACTCGTAAAGGAGCTCCCGGTCTGACCTGTCAGCGTGTTCCTTGACCACCCATAAAAGTCAAAGTATGTCTAAGATGACCTTCACTGGCCCGAGGCCAAGGTCTGCGCGACAGGGGAAGGGAAGTCCCACCATATTGTTGTCAGAGTAGATAATCAACAGAGCACATGAAAGGAATACATTCCAGGTTTTATGGAGCAAGCCGGCTGCTCAAGCCTTTGCTCCGGAGTGAATTCATGTTCCCCATTGGAAGGATTAATAACGCAAGTCTCATTAGTGATGCTTGCTACCGAGACCCCTGGCGAGAAAGGTGCTGGGAAAAGAACCAACGGCACCGCGCGCCAGCTCGAACACAGGCTTCCGCAAATCATCATCTTCTTACAGAGCATTTTTATTGTAAAGAATTTATCTCGCAAATTTATCAAGGACGTCCCCTCAGTATATTTTCCAGTATGTGTGCATAACAAACATTGAATCAAAGGCACAGTCTTCACGCAAGGCCAGGCTAATGTTACAGGGACCGCTGTCTTGAGAGATAGACAAGTTTCATGAATTTAGATTTGGGGGCATATTGCTTTCATCAATGTTTAGCTTTCTTCTTTTGTCTTATTTGAAACAGCGGTGATTTAAATGTCTTGTCTCCCGCGGCCTTCATAAAACATGAGAAATACATACATTTTTTTCAACTGCATTTTTTGATTACATTTCATATAATGTAGGATTCCTATTTGTTATGTATGTAATTTCAAATGCCACTTTGGTGGTGAAATTATCTTTGTAATAGAAATTTTCCCCAATGCATCTTAGCCCAGCAAGGCAGCCCTGAGAATCCTCTGTGCACACACACACACACACACCACACACACACACACACACACACACCACACACACACACACACACAAACACACCTGAATGCATAATATCAAGGGAATGCTACTCATGATTCAATGGATAAGCTTCTGAATATGTGTGTGTGTGCTCGTGCACACACGTCTACGTGTGTGTGTGTGTGTGCCTAATATGAGAGAAGGATTATTTTATGTATCTGCAGCAGTCTGATGATCAAATCATGCATCTGTAGCCTTCATATGATGCGGGTATTTCAGAGGGCAATGCTAATCCACTGTGTCCACGTCCTCTGAAGGAACATGGAGTCTGATGTATGGAGATGGGGATAGGAGGACCAGGCAGGCAGACTGGAGCAGATTCCCAGAGGCATGATGACATGATTTTTGGATTACAGAGGTGTCGTCGGAGTCTCCAGGGAAGAGTGACCCTGGACCAGGTGACGTGCCGGATCATGGTGAAGGTCGTACGTTTCTCTTAGATGGGATTTCGATTTTTAGAATTCACAGATAAATGAAGCGTTGAAACGAAATGTTTGCCTGCCCTTGTCTGCACACCCACCTGTGACAGGTAGGGTCCATGCCCCCCCCCACCCACCTGTGACAGGTAGGGTCCCACGGCTGTCCCCAACAACAGACTCACGGCGTACGATGGTGTTGATTGGTTTGGATGAGGTTTCGTTTTCTGTAGCTAAAAGGATGTTGACGTTCTAAAAATCTGTTTACATCAAGACAGGACTTATCACCCTGAAGAAATCGTGGCTAGTTTCTGGGTTCCGGTAAAATACTGGTTTTAACACCTTTGTCCATCTATCCTCTCTCTCCCGCTCTTAAGGAATCATGGGTAGAAAAAAAAACAAACATGTGGCTTATGACATCAAAGTGGATTCTGTCTGTCTTGGCCTTCATCTCACCCTCATCCCCACTAGAACATCAACCTTTGTTGACCCATTTCTCCCTCCATCCTGGCCCTCAGAAATGCCAGAGGAATCGACAGCACGAGCAGAGCCCAATGGCAGGTGCTAAAAGTTTGACAGCGTTTGCTGGATGGATGTTTTCCGAGGCGGAAGGGTAGGGGTGTGTGTGACGGCCTCCTCAGCCGTCAAGTGGCTACACCTGGGGGCCGGTGGTTTCCTCCCCTTTAAAAGGATGTCAGGGGAGAGAGTCGACCCCTCCGTTTGTCCGCAGCACACCTTTTGTTTAGTTGGGGCAACCTTTTGTTAGCACGGCGCCTCTTTTCTGTTAAGTTGATTTGGTAGTCTTTATTAAACGCCTACCGTGTTACTCCTCGTGCGTGTGTTTTCCCTTTGTCTGTCTCAACCCTCCGAGCCGGGTTCGTGACATGGGGGCTCGTCTTCAACATCTTCGCTGACTTCGGTTTCGGGTTTGTTGGTTTTGCTTTAGGGGGGGGGCATGTGCGTGGAGTTTCGGGTTTTGGCTGTGTTTTTTTTTGTTGTTGTGTTTGTGCTGCGGAGTTTGTGTTTGGGAAGTTGTGCTGCTGTGGTTGGACGTCGCTCCGTTGGGGTGAGTTGGTGTTCGGCAGGGAGAGGTGGTGCGATTTTCCCCTGGTAGGCGTAGCGGTGTGGTACTCTCGGGGCGCGCCGGGTTTTGTTGTTTTGTTTGTTATTTTTGGGGGTAACTGTGGTTAGAGCAGTGGTCTCGGGGGCACTTCCGTGGTTTGGGGGGGGTCGTCAGCGTGCTGGTTGCCTTGTTCCACTCCAGCGGGCTACAGTGCGTAAATACCCGCCACAACGCCCCTGAAGACTAGGGTTGAGTTAACGGTTGGGGTTCCTCTCCTGTTGGGCCGACACACCTCGTAGAGCGATTGTGACGTGAGCGCTATGACGGCAGTGGAGGACTTTATTGGGGCTCCGTCGGAAGAGCTGTTGGCAGGGTTGACGAAGGATCAGCTGTTGAGGCTCGCTGACCACTATAACGTCGAGGTCAGTGACAAGCGGTTGAAGGATTCGGTACGGTCGATCTTGTCAGCGGCCTTGGGGGTTGCTGGGATATTGCCTCCGTCTGCTTCGGGGGGCGGGGCTGTGGCTGCGGGTGGGTCGACTGTGCCTGGGGGGGCCGTTGACGTTCGACCAGCAGAAAGAGCTGCTACAGCTACAGCTCGAGCTGGCCAGGGAGCGTAGGCTCTCGGTTAGGGGTTGGGGAGGTGATGGTGCCTCGGAGGTTGCGATGGGGCGGTCGTTTTGTGGGCCGTGACGGGTTCGACATCGTGGGTAACTTACGGCTGCTCCCCAAGTTTAGTGAAAGGGATCCGGAGACTTTTTTCTCGTTGTTTGAGCGTGTGGCGGAGGCTAGGGACTGGCCTGACTCGGAGCGCACGCTCATGCTGCAGTGCGTTCTTACCGGGAAGGCCCAGGAGGCGTATTCAGCCCTGAGCAGGGCGCAGAGTGGGGGACTATCGGGTGGTAAAGTCTGCTGTGCTTAGGGCGTATGAGTTGGTTCCTGAGGCCTATAGGCAGCGCTTCCGGACGTGGAGGATGACTGAGGGGCAGACTCATGTGGAGTTTGCCCGTGAATTGACAGCTCATTTCTTTCGATGGTGTGGGGCTTCGGGGGTGGATACCTTTGAGGGGCTTGGTAATCTGCTGGTGTTGGAGCAGTTTCGGGAATCGGTTCCGGTCCGGATAGCGACCTACGTTAGTGAGCACAAGGTGGGAACAGTGGCTGAGGCTGCTGTGCTGGCAGACGACTACGTTTTGATCCATCGACGGAATTTTGTGGAGCCCCGTGCACGTGGTGATGTGGGTCGTGGCGGGGTTTTCGAGTCAGCTCGGGGTGGTGGCAACACCGACCGGGGGGTTCGTTCCAGGGGGGGGGTGGCTCGGACTGTCATTATTGTCAGGAACCGGGGCATTGGAAAAATGAGTGCCCGGTTTTGAGGGGTAGGGGTAGAGGTCCTGGTAACATTCGACCTGCTGCTCTGGCCGCTCCGGGCCCGCCCCATTTTGAGGATGTCCAAGGACCTGGTAGTTGGTTACCTGGGTGACTAATGCGTAAGGGGGTGCCGTCTGGTGACTGTTTTGTCGGGGAGGCTTTATACCAGACGGTTGTGCCAGGGAAGTTTTGTGGGTTGGTTCTAGGGGCTTTTCATGGGGTTGGTTGCCTTAGGTCCGTTGGTCGTTGTTTGCCCGTAGGTTCGTTGGTCGTTGGTTGCCGTAGGTTCGTTGGTCGTTGTTTGCCCGTACGTCCCTGGGTCGTTGGTTGCCGTAGGTTCGTTGGTCGTTGCTTGCCCGTAAGTCGGTTGGTCGTTGGCTGCCTTCGGTTCGTTGGTGGCCTTGGGGTTTGTTGGTCGTTGGTTGCCCTTGGGTTGTGGGGTCTTACTTGCCCTTTTGGTGCTTTTGCCTGTTTCCCCCCCTCCTTTTTTTGTTGCTCTATTCTAGGCTCTGTGGGCTGCTGATGCGGATGGATACCGGGTTGCGTCGCGGGGACCCCCTGTGTCCCCGTCTTCTGGGGGGGCGTGTGACGGCCTCCTCAGCCGTCAAGTGGCTACACCTGGGGGCCGGTGGTTTCCTCCCCTTTAAAAGGATGTCAGGGGAGAGAGTCGACCCCTCCGTTTGTCCGCAGCACACCTTTTGTTTAGTTGGGGCAACCTTTTGTTAGCACGGCGCCTCTTTTCTGTTAAGTTGATTTGGTAGTCTTTATTAAACGCCTACCGTGTTACTCCTCGTGCGTGTGTTTTCCCTTTGTCTGTCTCAACCCTCCGAGCCGGGTTCGTGACATGTGTGTGTGTTTGTGTGTGTGTGTGTGGAGGGGGTGGGAGAGTTGTATTGACTCTGCATCAAGCCCTTCTACTGTTCTGGCTGGGGGAGGGAGAGGGGAGGGAGGGAGAAAGGGGGGAGGGAGAGAGGATACACAACGGCCTTGCACTTCAGTGAGCCACATGCACCAGGACAGGGGACTGCATCCTCACCCCACAAGCACTATTACGGACGAACAAGGTGGGCTTTTATCACATCGTCAGCCCTGACTCAGAAACTGCATTTCAGACCCTTTCTTTCTCTCCTGTTCAGACAGAGAAACACAAACAGATTTACACCGCTGGAGTGTTCGGCTCCTGCCTGCCAGCCTGTCTGTCTGCCTGCCTGTCTGTCTACCTGCCCGTCTGTCTGTCTGTCTGCCCGTCTGCCTGCCTTCCTGTCTGCCTGCTTGCCTGCCCGTCTGTCTGCCTGCCCGTCTGTCTGCCTGCCTGTCTGTCTACCTGCCCGTCTGTCTGTCTGTCTGCCCGTCTGCCTGCCTTCCTGTCTGCCTGCTTGCCTGCCCGTCTGTCTGCCTGCCCGTCTGTCTGCCTGCCTGCCTGTCTGTCTGTCTGTCTGTCTGTCTGTCTGTCTGTCTGTCTGCCTGCCTGCCTGTCCGTCTGCCTGTCTGCCCGTCTGTCTGTCTGTCTGTCTGTCTGTCTGTCTGCCTGTCTGTCTGTCTGCCTGTCTGCCAGTCTGCCTGTCTGTCTGCCCGTCTGCCTGTCTGCCTGTCTGTCTGCCTGTCCGTCTGCCTGCCTGTCCGTCTGCCTGTCTGCCCGTCTGTCTGTCTGTCTGTCTGCCTGCCTGCCTGTCTGCCAGTCTGCCTGTCTGTCTGCCCGTCTGCCTATCTGCCTGCCTGCCTGCTTCAGTGTGCTTAAATCAGTGAGTCAGAAGTGAGAATGTAGAGTTTTAACACTTCTCTCTCCTGGTATGAAAGCTTCTAGAGGAACAAGCAGGAAAGCCCTCACTGCCTGCTGTGGCATATGCTGCTGAGAGGGAGGGAGGGAGTGAGGGAGGGAGACAGGGAGGGAGACAGGGAGGGAGAGAAAGAGGTAGGGCTGTAGACATGTTTAATGGCTCAAGGATGACCCCGTGGTGAGCTGCACCAGTTACCCAGAGACCTCCATCCCTCCCATGGGAGGAGAGGGGGGGAGGAGGAGGGGAGGGGAGAAGAAGGGAGGAGGGGAGGGGAGGAGAGGGGAGAAGGGGAGAAGAGGGGTTGAGGAGGGGAGTGAGGGGAGAGGAGAGGAGGAGGGTGAGGGACGAGTAGAGGGATGAGAGAGAGTTGTGCAGGAGGAGGGGACGATGAGGGAGGAGGGGGAGGGGAGGGGGAGGGGCAGAGAAGAGGTGAGAGAACGGCACTCAGACTGCAGACATGGCCTTCTGACGCAGTTCTAAGTGAATCAAAGCGAAGGTGTTAACCACACAGGACCGCTAATCTCGCTTGAAAAATCCATTCGGAACGTTTCTGACACAGTCCCAACCGAGTCTGTCCTTTCTTCCCTTCAGCCATCATCCACCACGGAACGAGTCGCCTCCATGGTAACGAAGGAATGCATCCAGTGTTGCCGAGATGCAATTAGGACACTACAGAATGCTACTGTATTAAAACATTCCCTGCAATTAGGCAGCTGCCTGATTTAGATGTACCGGATGGAGCCACACACACACACCACCACACACACACACAACACATATATATGCATACAGTCATGGACCTGTGTGCTACAGGACCCTTCAATATTGAGCCGATGGTGCAGGGCCTTGTCTCTGTATTACATGTAAATGGTCTACAACAATCTGGATTATCCTGGGCTGTGTACTGTCCTTCCAGCAGGCTGGCTGGGGGAGGCCGAGGGGGGGCGAGGGGGGCCGGGGGGCCGGGGAGGGGGGGCAGGGGGGGGCGGTTAGTCAGATGGAGACCCACATCAGATGGGCTCTCGTGGCTTCTGGAGCCAAAGCACCAAGACGAGAGTCTGGCATGTTCCGGAACAGCAGGGACCGCACGCACGAGGGAGCCTCGCGAAGAGACCGGCCCATCTTCCTCCTGGGTCTCCCCCTGGTGGCCTGTAGAGCTGGGGGGGAGGAGAGGGAGAGGGAGGAGAGGGTGGGGGGGAGGAGAGGGAGAGGGTGGTGAGGAGAGGGGAGAGGGAGGGGGAGGAGAGGGTGGGGGAGGAGAGGGTGGAGAGGGAGAGGGTGAGGGAGGAGAGGGGGAGGGAGGGGGAGGAGAGGGTGGGGGAGGAGAGGGTGGAGGACGGGCCCATCTTCCTCCTGGGTCTCCCCTGGTGGCCTGTAGAGCTGAGGAGAGGGAGAGGGAGGAGAGGGTGGGGGAGGAGAGGGAGAGGGTGAGGGGAGGAGAGGGGGAGGAGAGGGAGGGGGTGACGGGGAGGAGGAGAGGGGGGAGAGGGTGGGGGAGGAGAGGGAGAGGAGAAGGAGAGGGAGGAGAGGGTGGGGGAGGAGAGGGAGAGGGGTGAGGGAGGAGAGGGTGGGGGGAGGAGAGGGTGGAGAGGGAGGAGGGTGTGAGGGAGGAGAGGGGGAGGAGAGGGAGTGGGTGGGGAGAGGAGAGGGTGAGAGGCTGGGGGGTGGAGAGAGGGAGGCTAGGAGGGGTCCTGTGATAAGACATGTTCTCCACACAGGGTCCGTCCAGTAAGGACTAAGGACAGCGCTGACAGACAGCAGGACGGTAGGAGGGGTGTGAGAGCCAGGTAGGCAGACAGACACGCTAGCTGTGAGGCCAGGTAGGCAGACAGACACGCTAGCTGTGAGGGCCAGGTAGGCAGACAGACACGCTAGCTGTGAGGGCCAGGTAGGCAGACAGACACGCTAGCTGTGAGGGCCAGGTAGGCAGACAGACACGCTAGCTGTGAGGGCCAGGTAGGCAGACAGACACGCTAGCTGTGAGGGCAGGTAGGCAGACAGACACGCCTGCTGGACTCCCCTGGACGGAGGGGAGGAGGGGCAGGCACCCTGGACCTCACTGGGGGCTTGTGGGAAGGCCTCGCAGCGTTGAGAGTCTGCCGGGTGTGTTTAGCGAGTCCGTCTGTGCTAACAGGTCAGATGTGATGGAGTACCAGACACATGGACCCCACATTCTGTCTGTCTGGAGGGAGAGGAGGGAGGAGGCGACAGAGATGAGGGGGGGAGGAGCGGAGGAGAGAGGGAGAGTTGTGTAGGCAGAGAGAGAGAGAGATAAAGAGAGGTGGAGAAAGATAGAGGGTTGTCAAAGAGAGAGAGAGGAGAGAGAGACCTACTTTCTCAGAGAGGTTTATGTGATGCCTCTTTGGACCCAGACCTGGTGCTAATGCTCCGAATCTGTCTCAAAAATCTGTTGTATAGCAACCATTGACTCCCCCGGCAACCATCGACTCCGCCACCAAGGCCTTGCCTTGCTTCCTTGTCGAGGCTGAGAGAGTGGGCCTCCTTGTCGAGGCTGAGAGAGTGGGCCTCTTTGTCGAGGCTGAGAGAGTGGGCCTCCCTTGTCGAGGCTGAGCCTCCTTGTCGAGGCTGAGAGAGTGGGCCTCCGTGTCGAGGCTGAGAAAGTGGGCCTCCTTGTCGAGGCTGAGAGAGTGGGGCCTCCTTGTCGAGGCTGAGAGAGTGGGCCTCCTGTCGAGGCCGAGAGAGTGGGCCTCCTTGTCGAGGCTGAGAGTGGGCCTCCGTGTCGAGGCTGAGAGAGTGGGCCTCCGTGTCGAGGCTGAGAGAGTGGGCCTCCTTGTCGAGGCCGAGAGAGTGGGCCTCCTTGTCGAGGCCGAGAGAGTGGGCCTCCTTGTCGAGTGCTGAGAGTGGGCCTCCGTGTCGAGGCTGAGAGAGTGGGCCTCCGTGTCGAGGCCGAGAGAGTGGGCCTCCTTGTCGAGGCTGAGAGAGTGGGCCTCCTTGTCGAGGCTGAGAGAGTGGGCCTCCTTGTCGAGGCTGAGAGAGTGGGCCTCCTTGTCGAGGCTGAGAGAGTGGGCCTCCTGTCGAGGCTGAGAGAGTGGGCCTCCGTGTCGAGGCTGAGAGAGTGGGCCTCGTGTCAAGGCCGAGAGAGTGGGCCTCCTTGTCGAGGCTGGAGTGGGCCTCCGTGTCGAGGCTGAGAGAGTGGGCCTCCGTGTCGAGGCTGAGAGAGTGGCCTCCGTGTCAAGGCTGAGAGAGTGGGCCTCCTTGTCGAGGCTGAGAGAGTGGGCCTCCTTGTCGAGGCTGAGAGAGTGGGCCTCCTTGTCGAGGCTGAGAGAGTGGGCCTCCGTGTCGAGGCTGAGAGAGTGGGCCTCCTTGTCGAGGCTGAGAGAGTGGGCCTCCGTGTCGAGGCTGAGAGAGTGGGCCTCCGTGTCGAGGCTGAGAGAGTGGGCCTCCTTGTCGAGGCTGAGAGAGGGCCTCCGTGTCGAGGCGAGAGAGTGGGCCTCCGTGTCGAGGCTGAGAGAGTGGGCCTCCTTGTCGAGGCTGAGAGAGTGGGCCTCCTTGTGCTCTCTGTTCACCGTTCCTTCCAGTCATAGAGGGACAACACTGACAGGGCTGGCTGGTGCCTTCTGACTGCAGAGAACCACTTCTACACCCCCACACCTCCACACTGGCAAACCTAGCAGTCACACACCTCCAGTGTGGAGGAGGGGAAAGGGGAGCCCCAGGCCGTTATGTGAGTGTGTGTGTGCGTGTGGTTGTGTGTGTGCGTGCATGTGTGTGTGTGTGTGTGTGTGCAGGCTCTGCTGCTAAACCTGAGTGGGAGGTGTTGTTGTGGAGACCTCCAACCGAAAGTAACAAACCACGAGAAGAGAAGAAGAAAAAACAAAAGAAAAGAAGAGGCTTGGAAACAGCTGGGTGTGTGTGCGAGGCCGGTGTGTGCGAGGCTGGTGTGTGTGAGGCTGGGTGTGCGAGGCTGGTGTGTGCGAGGCTGCTGCGTGTGACCGTCTCTGAAGCAGCCTCCCTCGGGAGACACAAACCAACAGAGAACTAAACGTTTGTAGTTTGTAGACGCAGCTCTCTGCGGCCTGCGACCAGCTCCTATTGGCTGACGGAGCCCGGTAGCTCTCTGAGCTTGACATTTGGGCTGAGCTGTGGTTTGATGTGGGTGGGCGCGGAGGAGGGGGTGAGCGGAGGAGGGGAGCGACTGGTGGACGTGGTGGCCTCCCCTATGTCAGTGCTCGGTGAATCAGTGCTGCCACGAGATGTGTGTGTGTGTGTGTGTGTGTGAAGGAGGGAAGAGGCTACTTCTACCTCCACGATGATTCTGATCGAGATGTTTTTCTGTCCCGAGCAAACAGGACATGCAACCGAACACTCCAAGTGATTCAGTCGCTCAGTTATTCAGACAAAAAATTCTACCTGAAATGTAAAACCTAAACTCCCCTGGCCCCCTCTGCGCTCCCCCCTTCTCCCCCCTTCAGCACCACTGACCCCTCTGATCCTGGCAGAGCCACAGAGCTTGAGGGTCAGAGCAAGGGCAGTGTCAGACATGGCTAACCGATGCCAGAGCTACGTTCCGCTCTGTGCTCTCTGCCTGGCCTTAAAGAGAGAGAGAGAGTCTCAACTCAGCTCCGTGTGTGTGTGTCTGTCGTCTGTCTGTCTGTCTGTCTGCCTGTTAGTGGGAGAGAGAGAAGAGAGAGAGGAGAGAGAGAGAGAGAGAGAGAGAGAGAGATAGAGATAGAGAGAGAGTAGAAAGGGAGTGGGAGAGAAGAGAGAGGGAGAAAGGGAGAGAGAGAGAGAGAAGAGAGAGAGAGAGAGAGAGAGAGAGAGAGAGAAAGGGAGTGGGAGAGAGAGAGAGAGAGAGAGAGAGAGAGACACAGATAGACAGACAGACAGACAGACAGACAGACAGACAGACAGACAGACGACAGACAGACAGACAGACCGACAGACAGGACACAGACAGACAGACAGACAGACGAGAGAGGAGAGTGAGAGAGAGAGAGAGGAGAGAGAGAGAGGAGAGAGGGAGTGAGAGGAGGAGAGAGGAGAGAGGAGAGAGAGAGAGAGAGAGAGAGACAGAGAGAGAGAGGGAGCCCTGGTTCCCTGAGCAGGAAGAGGAGTGTGTGCCCCTGCCCCAGCAGCCTGCAGGCTGCCCCTCCTGCAGAGTCCAGACGGCCTGCGCCCTGGCCCTGCCAGCTCCGCCACAGCCTGGGGCCACTGATGTCACAATGGCAGGAGTCTGTGGGAGGCTGCTATTGGTGAGTCCTCCTCACACCGGATTCCGTCGATCCATCAGCTTGTTGTGACATTTTTCCGTTTGTTGGACGGCGGAGGAGGGTGAGGAGGGGGTGAGGAGGGGGTGGAGGAGGGGGTGAGGAGGGGGTGAGGAGGGGGGTGAGGAGGGGTGAGGAGGGGTGAGAGAGGGGGGGGCAAGAACTTTGATCAACGTACAAGATGCTCTGCAGCTTCTCTGGCTCCCGGTCGGAGTGGATGCTGAGCCAGGCGAGAGTTCCGGGTTCAAGAGAAGCGGGTTCTACACCCCCCCCCGTGTCTCTGGTTATGGTTCGGTCCGCTCTCCTGTAAAGACCAGCAGCAGGGGTGAACCATCACATTTGGTGCCCAGCGAGGGGGGGCTCTCGGAGAGCTGTCGCACCACAACTATCCCTGGAGTTTTCTCTTCTGTCTGTTCGGAACAATTTTTTGACTAACCTCATTTGCATCCGCTAATTAGCTCCTGTTAGCATAATTCATACACATGACACCCTTTTGAAGCTATGAATAGATACATCTGCAGACAACGTGCAAAGAGCATGTAATGAGGTTCAAGTTACTCATGAATACCGTACATGTTTCCGAAGGGAGATAACCGCGGCGAATAAATCACATTTTGTACCTGAAGACCAACAGGGAAAAGCAGCAACTTGCTAATAAGGAACTGTTAGCGATGCTGTAAAACGCATTGACCTAAATAAGACTTATAATAGTCTATAGTTTTCAGTCAATCATGAAGTACTACTTTAGGAATTAATTACAAAAACTTTCGCCACACACTACGAACCACATCAGAACACATATTTAGTTTAGTTTGTTTTCACACATTTGTTCTCATCAAAATGTCATCTGAAAGCATCGATAGCATAAATGCACATAATGTTAAAAACCGTACAGATGGCTAAGCAGTTATATCATCTTGAAATCACCATCCTTTCCCAGTCTTGATAATCTATATGCAAAGCATGTTTGCTGGGAAACAAGCATGAATATTCATATGAATGTGATTCATTGTATGCAGCTGGATACTGGATACTGAGGTGAGACACATTGAGAGCTTCTTTGCACATTGTCAGAAGAGACGAAGCCTGACGAGATGTTGATCTTCTCACCAAAATCCTTCTCAGCATCTCATCCTGACCTGAGTTCATAGCAGCTGTCTGGATGAACCTACAGCATCTCATCCTGACCTGAGTTCATAGCAGCTGTCTGGATGAACCTACAGCATCTCATCCTGACCTGAGTTCATAGCAGCTGTCTGGATGAACCTACAGCATCTCATCCTGACCTGAGTTCATAGCAGCTGTCTGGATGAACCTACAGCATCTCATCCTGACCACAGTTCATAGCAGCTGTCAGGATGAACCTAAATGAAACTGGAATTAATATTCCCCAATTAAAATAAATATATTTGAAGTCATATCGTTTAAGATTAAATCCTAGCAATCAACGCCCACCCCCCACACCAATCTAGCGTTTATAAGATACATTTTCATTGAGAAACCTCACATGATCTTACACTCTAGGCCGTGAAAGAAAAAGATCTCACTTCAAAGACTCAAGCCTCTAAAACATCAAGACAGTTTCATCTCCGTTCCTTAACGCCTCTCGCATTTCAGATTTCATTCATCTGATCGACACACCGTCGCTCACGACGACCCACAAGACACAGCAGAGTACCACAGAGTCCCCGTTTGGGATAGCGAGCGAACTGTTCCTTTAATTATCCGAGTCCTTCTGGAGTCTGGGGAGCAACACCTGCACGAGTCATAAGCAGCACAGTGGGGGGGCTGAATCATCCCATGTCAAGATCCACGCCTTGGCTGCTCTGAGGACGCCAGAGCCTGACACCAGGAGTCACCCAGTCCCCAGCGCGCACGTGTGTGTGTGTGTACTGTGTGTGTGTGTGTGTGTGTGTACTGTGTGTGTGTGTGTAGTGTGTGTGTGTGTGTACTGTGTGTGTCGCGTGCATGTGCGTAGCCTGTGTACTGTGTGTGTCTGTGCTGCACATATGTACGTATGCGCATGTGTCTGTATGTATGTATGTACGCTCGTGTGTGTGCACTGTACATGTGGTGTGTGTGTGTGTGTGTGTGTACTCTGTACATGTGTGTGTGTGCTCTGTACATGTGTGTGTGTGTGTGCCCTACTATACGTGTGTGTGTGTGTTTCCCGTCTGGTCTCCCCAACCGGTTGATCTTTCACATTTCACGCGGGCAGGAGGGGCAGGAGTGTGCCAGGCTGTGCCCGGGTCTGGTTAGCAGTCCTCAGCATTCATTAGCACCTCCCAAGCTGTCTGCACTTTCTCTCCGAGCCGCTCTCCAACAGGCTCCCGCTCTCCAACAGCTCCCGTCTCCAACAGGCTCGGGCTCCCGTCAGCGCTCAATCGCGGGGCCCTGTTCCCCACGCGTTGGCTCCTCTCCGCAGCAGCTGAGGCCTACGTCTTGGCTCTGGGCACGTCAACTTCGCCGGAGTTCAACCACCAGCGCCGCCCCCCCAGCACCGCCCTCCCCCTCGCTCCCCGGGTTCGCCTGTCGAACTTTTTGTTGTCGTGAGTCTCCTTCGCCCTCCGACGGCGCTCGGAGGATCTGTCGGCGTGGCGATCCAGGCACACGCGGAGCTGAGCTGACCTACGACCTTTTCGACAACGGAGGATGCCGCTGTCCCTCTATAACAGGTGCGCAGGTACACAGCAAGGCCCACAGTGCTCCATCCTGGATACACCTGGGGAAGGTTCCCTGGCGGTGGCCACCTGTCCGCCCAGCCGGCTGGAGGGCTGGGAAACCAAGATCTGTGCTGCATTGTGGGTAGAGAACTTTTGCTACATTATGGTCAGTTTTTATCTTTTTTTTTAACACCGTTTGTAAATGTCTTAAACGGTCCGAAAAGCCATCATACAATTAGATCATGAGTGGTTCCTTCCCTAGCTGGGTCAGGGCAGGTTGGGTTAGCTTGTTAACAGTAATAGTTCTAACCTTTCACCTCTCTCCCACCTTTCTCCTCCCTCCCCCCTCCTTCTGCCTCTCCTTCCCTCCCCCCCTTCGACACGCTACTGTGGGCTTCTGTTCCACATCACCTGGCG
The DNA here is from genome assembly GCA_903064625.1 of Mallotus villosus. NCBI lineage: Eukaryota > Metazoa > Chordata > Actinopteri > Osmeriformes > Salangidae > Mallotus > Mallotus villosus. The sequence goes on from CAEFZP010000713.1 coordinate 43,425, forward strand.
ACGGGTCACTACTTTACCACTTTACACACCAGCACGCCACCACGTAATGAGATGCCACGCCTGAGAGTAGAGGAGGGAGAGAGCTAGAGAGAGAGACGTGGGGAGGTGGAGAGAGAGAGAGAGAGAGAGAGAGAGCGAGAGATCACGCGTATAGCGAGAGATAGAGAGATAGCTATCTGCGCTCGCTTTTCGATCGAGTGAGCGCTCGCGCGCAGCGACAGCGTGCGCGCGCGTCGCGCTGCAGAGAGTCAGTTGCGCGCGAGCGTGCGCTCGCGAGCTGCTCTCAGTTCGAGCGCGTGATCTAGCGCTAGTGTAGGTAGCGCGCTCAGCAGGGGCGGTGTGATCGCGATCGCTCGCGATCTGCTCGCTATCGCGCTTGTCTCGACGCGTTAGGAGAGACGCTGAGCTCGCCCGTTGACGAGAAGAGAGAGTGAAGAGAGTGAGAGAGATGTAGACGAGAGAGAGAGAGGGAAACTGAGCCGTGACCTGAGTGTGGTGGGACCTGTAACCCTGACACTGCAGCATGCTACATCCAACAGGCCACGCTCAGAGATGCTCTCTCTTTCACCTTTTCTCTCTTGGAACACCCTTCTCCCTTCTCAACTGCTCTCTCTCCCCCCTCTCTCTCTCTCTCTCTCTCTCTCCCTCTCTCTCCTCCTTCTCCCTTCTAACAGCTCTCTCTCTCCATCCCCTCCCCTCTCACATGATCAACAGCTGGGGCCCTCCGTTTGTGCCGATACAGAGGTGCAAGTTACCTGGTGACGGGGGGTGGGGGGTGGGGGTGTACGGCGGTCCTGGCGAGACGCCAGCCCTCCCTGGGAACGCCCGTAGCCGAGGGGAGGGGCTTGCGTACTCCCTAACCTTCCTTCACAGCTACACCACGGAGATCAGACATGTTTACAACACTGGCATGCTGAAACAGTACATGTACATATAGGCCATCGGGTCCTAACATTCCCTTTTATTTCTCAGAGAAAAGCAGCGAAAAGGAGCAAAACGTTTCCTCAGAAGCTGTGATTTGGAAGGTCTGTGTGTCTGTGTCTGTGGAAGGGTTGTGTCTGTGTCTGTGGAAGGGTTGTTGTGTCTGTGTCTGTGGAAGGGTTGTGTCTGTGTCTGGGGAAGGGTTGTGTCTGTGTCTGTGGAAGGGCTGTGTGTCTGTGTCTGTGGAAGGGGTTGTGTCTGTGTCTGTGGAAGGGTTGTGTCTGTGTCTGTGGAAGGGTTTGTGTCTGTGTCTGTGGAAGGGTTGTGTCTGTGTCGTGGAAGGGTTGTGTCTGTGTCTGTGGAAGGGTTGTGTCTGTGTCTGTGGAGGTGTGTGTGTCTGTGTCTGTGGAAGGGTTGTGTGTCTGTGTCTGTGGAAGGTTGTGTCTGTGATTTGGAAGGGTTGTGTCTGTGTCTGTGGAAGGTTGTGTCTGTGTCTGTGGAAGGGTTGTGTCTGTGTCTGTGGAAGGGTTTGTCTGTGTCTGTGGGAAGGGCTGTGTGTCTGTGTCTGTGGAAGGGTTGTGTCTGTGTCTGTGGAAGGGTTGTGTCTGTGGAGGGTTGTGTCTGTGGTCTGTGGAAGGGTTGTGTCTGTGTCTGTGGAAGGGTTGTGTCTGTGTCTGTGGAAGGGTTGTGTCTGTGTCTGTGGAAGGGCTGTGTCTGTGTCTGTGGAAGGGTTGTGTCTGTGTCTGTGGAAGGGCTGTGTGGTCTGTGCTCCCTGACATGCTTAACAAACCGGGTGGTGTCGAGTGGATCAGACAAGAACTAGCAAACCAGACAGGAATTATGACTCGCAGCCATCTGAGCAATGTTTGCTGAACCATAACCCTTCTAATTCACTTCCCCTGCTAGGTGTCACTCCCATGGCGGGCAGAAGCTCTCCGTGTGTCAGCCGGCCCCCCGAAGGCTGAAGCTCTCCAAGGATAATCCGGAGTGATGCTTCGTGCTCGTGCTTTCATGGTGTCCGTTTAAGGACGAGCATGTTCTGCCTGTCTGTCCCTGTGACTTCCTGTCTGTCTCTGTAACTTCCTGTCTGTCCCTGTGGCCTGTCTGTCTGTCTCTGTGACTTCCTGTCTGTCCCTGTGACTTCCTGTCTGTCCCTGTGACTTCCTGTCTGTCCCTGTGACTTCCTGTCTGTCCCTGTGACTTCCTGTCTGTCCCTGTGACTTCCTGTCTGTCCTCTGTGACTTCCTGTCTGTCTCCTGTGACTTCCTGTCTGTCTCTGTGACTTCCTGTCTGTCCCTGTTACTTCCTGTCTGTCTCTGTGACTTCCTGTCTGTCCTTGTGACTTCCTGTCTGTCCCTGTGACTTCCTGTCTGTCCCCTGTGACTTCTGTCTGTCCCTGTGACTTCCTGTATGTCTCTGTGACTTCCTGTCTGTCCCTGTGACTTCCTGTCTGTCCCTGTGACTTCCTGTCCACTCACAGGGATACCGCTGCGGAGACAGGCTCACAGCTGAGAAGCCACACGACAGGCATGCCCCTGAAATCTGTTGCCCCACATTCTGTACCCATGAGGGGGTAACAGCACGTGATGGGGAATGTATTTCACCTCCAACTCAACGTGGTAGAGAGCTCAGTAGTCAAGGGGCCAATTAACGCCCTACCCTACCGCTGACTCTGTTACACAGGAAATCTCTTTAGCGTTCAGGGATGAGCAAACACCACAACAGAACTACAGAACTTCAGAAACATACGTTCGAGGCTGGAGAAGAAGAAAGAATGAGAAGAGAGAAGATGAGAGAGAGCGAATCAAGAGAGAGAGGAAAGAGCAAGAGGGAGAGAGAAGAGGAGAGATGTGAGAGAGAGAGAAGAGAGAGAGAGTGAAAGAGAGACAGAAAGAGGGAGAGTAGAGAGAGAAGAGAGAGATGAGAGAGGAGAGATGAGAGGAGTGAGTGGGGAGGGAGATAGAGGATGAGAGAGAGAGGAGCGAGAGTAAGGAAGAAAGAGAGAGAGAGAGAGAGAGAGAAAGAAAGAAAGAGAGAAGAAAGAGAGAGAGATAGACGGAGATATAGAGAGAGACAGAGAGAGAGGAAAGAGGGAGAGGAGAGAGAGAGAGAGAGAAAGAGGGAGAGAGAGTAGTTCCCACTCGTCATACAGCGGGAGACAAGGTGTTTATCTGGGCTGCAGCTTTTGGAGCGAGGCCCTCTGGAGGAGGAGCATGAGAGGAGCCTGTCGTCGACTGGGTCTAATTTAGGATCTGCCACGCGCCTGTGGACAACCTGCTGGGCCCAAGATGGGCCCTCGCCACGCCACAAACCAATGTTACGGTGGGCGAAAAGAAGAGAAAATTGATAAACCCACGCCAGTTTTGCTTTCCAAGTGAACAATAGCAGCATTGTTCAGCGGGGGCTTCTGGCAAGGCCGACGGAGAAGGGATTGTTTTTTTGTTGTGTTCATTTTTTTTCTTCTTCTGAAAACCAACAACTTAGAAATAGATTGTGAAATTTCTGGAGACTTGGGGCTTCCATGTGGTGTGGACACGCTGGGTGGAGGATTGTCTTTTCCTTTTTTTCTCCTCAAAGATTAAGATGAAAACGATCAGGGATGGTGAGTAAGTAACTCTCAGGTGTGTGATGTAGGAGGAAGACCTCTCTCAGGTGTGTGATGGAGGAGGAAGACCTCTCTCTGGAGGAAGACCTCTCTCTGAAGGAAGACATCTCTCAGGAGGAAATACCTCTCTCAGGAGGAGACCTCTCTCTGGTGGAAGACCTCTCTCAGGAGGAGACCTCTCTCAGGAGGAAGACCTCTCTCAGGTGTGTGATGTAGGAGGAGACCTCTCTCAGGTGTGTGGTGGAGGAGGAAGGACCTCTCTAAGGAGGAAGACCTCTCCAGGAGGAAGACCTCTCTCAGGTGTGTGGTGTAGGAGGAAGACCTCTCTCAGGAGGAAGACCTCTCTCAGGAGGAAGACCTCTCTCAGGTGTGTGATGGAGGGAGGAAGACCTCTCAGGAGGAAGACCTCTCTCAGGTGGTGTGATGGAGGAGGAAGACCTCTCAGGAGGAAGACCTCTCTCAGGTGTGTGGTGGAGGAGGAAGACCTCTCAGGAGGAAGCACCTCTCTCAGGTGTGTGGTGGAGGAGGAAGACCTCTCAGGAGGAAGACCTCTCTCTGGTGTGTGATGTAGGAGGAAGAAGACTACGCTCTGGGGTGCTGTGGTGTGGTGGAGGAGGAAGAGACCTCTCGCTAGGTGTGTGGTGGAGGAGGAAGACCTCTAAGGAGGAAGACCTCTCTCAGGTGTGTGGTGGAGGAGGAAGACTCTAAGGAGGAAGACCTCTCTCAGGTGTGTGATGGAGGAGGAGGAAGACCTTCTCAGGTCATGCTGTACCTACCAAGTCTGGGTCGACCAGGATGACAGAGGAACAACAGCTGTCCCAGTGCCATGCTCAGGAAGAGCAGGCACGAAGAGAGAGAGGAGAAGAAGAAGGAAAGAGAGAGAACAGAAGAAAGAAAGAAAGACGACAGAGAGAAAGAAGAAAGAGGAAGAGAGAGAGAGGACGAAAGACGAGAGGAGAGAGAGGAGAAAGAGAGAGGAAAGAAGGAAAGAAGAGTAGGAACAGAACGAAAGAGAAGCGAGCAAAGAAGAAAGAAAGAAGCAGAGAGAGGAACAGCAAAGCTATAAACGAGGACAGAGCACAGAAGAAACATGAAAGAAATCAAAGAAAGCTATATGCTAGTCGTAGCTACTAGTCCGACTCGATAATTAGTCATATTAGAAGACTGTCCCTCCCTCCTCCCTCCCTCCCTCCCTCCCTCCCTCCCTCCTCTCGCTTCTCCAGCACACCAGGAGCTGTTTGGCAGATGCTAAATGGAAACGGCATACACCTTCCCCCCTTCCCCCCTCCTCAGTTCACATTCAGCGTGTTAGTCTTTGTCTGGCCTAATTGAGCCCCCCACTCCATTTAATGGGCTGTTTAATACTTATTGAAACAGAACTACTGCTGCGGGTTAAATACATTTTAATGCGGTGCTCTAATCCCTTCATTAAAAGAGATGTAAGGCTGGTCGAGGGCTCTGAGATTGCGTCCATTAATTAGGGGGTATCCTCCACCCTGTCACGCCACATGGCCGGGCCGGGACACAGGGGCCTGAATGCTGGGAGAGGAGAGGAAGAAAGGGAAGATAAAAGAAAGAAAAGGAGGAATAAATGGATAAATACAGATGGGGGTGACATGAAGGGAGAAAGAAAGAGAGAAAGAAGAGTTTTCAAAGAGTGTTTCTAAGAGCTTCTGGTGGAGGGCGTGCTAGCTAAAAATCTGTTCAACGCGTTTTCTTCACAAAGGAGAAATATTTCTCAGTTGGGAATCTCTTTTTTTGCCGTTTGGTGTAAATCAAGCGAGATTTTAAAAAATCGACAACCGATTCTAAAAGGGTCTCGAATCCAGCGAGTCACGTTATATATATATATTTTTTTAATCACTTTTAGTAGCAGGTACTCGTATATTTGTGTCTGAGATCACCTGGGGGTGGGTGTGGCGTTGGCTCGGGCCAGCGTGCCCCAGGCTGACGAGCCTTTTCAGGCTGACATCCACAGGACCGCATGGCAGCCAGGTCCAGCCCTGTGTCCTTCAGTCTGGGCTCAGGGCCATCTCCCTAGGCCTGGCCACGTGGTCTGGTCTGGTACCAACAGTCCCGTACCCTCCCTCCTCTCTCCCCCTCCCTCCTCTCTCCCTCCTCTCTCCCCCCTCTTTACCTCCCACCACTTCTGTCACCATCTCTTTAGTTCAGGGTTTAGTGCAGAACATGGGTCCCCTCCACACCTCCCCCTCCCCCCCCCTCCTCCCAAACCTCTAACTGCCAGCCCTGCTCCTCCAGCCCTCCACCGTGCGTCCTTCACCTACGTTGGAGGCCCAAATCAGAGGCCCTATATCAGAGGCCCTATATCAGAGGGTCTATATCAGAGGGTCTATATTAGAGGGTCTATATCAGAGGGTCTATATCAGAGGGTCTATATCAGAGGGTCTATATCAGTCTGTATCAGAAGGTCTATATCAGAGGGTCTATATGAGAGGGTCTATATCAGAGGGTCTATATGAGAGGGTCTATATCAGAGGGTCTATATCAGAGGGTCTATATGAGAGGGTCTATATCAGAGGGTCTATATGAGAGGGTCTATATCAGAGGGTCTATATCAGAGGGTCTATATCAGTCTATATCAGAGGGTCTATATCAGGGGGTCTATATCAGAGGGTCTATATCAGAGGGTCTATATCAGAGGGTCTATATCAGAGGGTCTATATCAGAGGGTCTATATCAGAGGGTCTATATCAGTCTGTATCAGAGGGTCTATATCAGAGGGTCTATATCAGAGGGTCTATATCAGAGGGTCTATATCAGAGGGTCTATATCAGAGGGTCTATATCAGAGGGTCTATATCAGAGGGTCTATATCAGAGGGTCTATATCAGAGGGTCTATATCAGTCTGTATCAGAGGGTCTATATCAGAGGGTCTATATCAGAGGGTCTATATCAGAGGGTCTATATCAGAGGGTCTATATCAGAGGGTCTATATCAGAGGGCCTATATCAGAGGGTCTATATCAGAGGGTCTATATCAGAGGGTCTATATCAGAGGGTCTGTATCAGATGGTCTATATCAGAGGGTCTATATCAGAGGGTCTATATCAGAGGGTCTATATCAGAGGGCCTATATCAGAGGGTCTATATCAGAGGGTCTATATCAGAGGGTCTATATCAGAGGGTCTATATCAGAGGGCCTATATCAGAGGGTCTATATCAGAGGGTCTATATCAGAGGGCCTATATCAGAGGGTCTATATCAGTCTGTATCAGAGGGTCTATATCAGAGGGTCTATATCAGAGGGTCTATATGAGAGGGTCTATATCAGAGGGTCTGTATCAGAGGGTCTATATCAGAGGGTCTATATCAGAGGGTCTATATCAGAGGGTCTATATCAGAGGGTCTATATCAGTCTGTATCAGAGGGTCTATATCAGAGGGTCTCTATCAGAGGGTTTTTATCAGGGGGTCTGTATCAGAAGGTCTATATCAGAGGGTCTGTATCAGAGGGTCTGTATCAGAGGGTCTATATCAGAGGGTCTATATCAGAGGGTCTATATCAGAGGGTCTATATCAGAGGGTCTATATCAGAGGGTCTATATCAGAGGGTCTGTATCAGAGGGTCTGTATCAGAGGGTCTATATCAGAGGGTCTATATCAGAGGGTCTATATCAGAGGGTCTATATCAGAGGGTCTATATCAGAGGGTCTATATCAGAGGGTCTATATCAGAGGGTCTATATCAGAGGGTCTATATCAGAGGGTCTATATCAGAGGGTCTATATCAGAGGGTCTATATCAGATGATCTTCTGGGACTTCTCCTCCCCTGGAGTCGGACTAGCAGATTGCCGTCATCTTGAACGTTCCTCCTCCACCCGCCCCTCACTGCTGCTCCACGCTCTCATTTCCGACACTTTGAGATCTTTTCTCGCTGTATATTTTATCACTTTCTCTTAAGACTGAGCTACGCCTCGTCTCCTCTCCATAAACACAGCCAAAAAACAAGACTCGCTCCTAGTTTCTCTTTTTTTAATCTCTCTCTCTCCTCCCGTCTCTCTCTCTCTCCCTCTTTCTCTCTCCCTCTCTCCCTCTCTCTGCTCTTCCTCTCTATCCTCTCTCTCTCTCTCCTCCATTCTCTCTCTCGCTCTCCCTCTCTCGCTCTCTCTGCTCTCTCTCCCTCTTCTCTCTCTCCCTCTCTCCCTCTCTCTCTCTCTCTCCCTCTTTCTCTCTCCCTCTCTCCCTCTCTTTCTGTCTCTCTCTCTCTCTCTCGCTCCAGTTACATTTGAAGTGTCTCTCTCTCTCTCTCGCCTCTCCCGTCTCTCTCTCTCTCCCTCCTCTCTCTCTCCCTCTCTCCTCTCTCTCTCTCTCTCTCTCTCTCTCTCCTCTCTCTCTCTCTCTCTCTCGCTCTCCAGTTACTATTTGAAGTGAACAGGCAGATTGGTAGGGGCTATCTTAGCTGTAAGGAATTTCGCACTGTATAGTCAAATGTTATTTTTTTCACACCTGTAAATATCTTGCTTGATCCATTTGGGTAGTGTCTCCAGTGAAGGAAGGGCCACATGCTGTAGAGGTGGGGGGGCGACAGAATGGTGGAACGTTCAAACGCAGACATTCTACCGTTGAATTCCGAGAAATTCCCAAGCAGGGCATCAGTGTCTGTGCTGTTCTGTATGTTCACAAATATGTTAACAAGCATTCTTGTCGATTTAAATTTCTGTTACAAAAAAAAAGAGCATATTTTATTAACAAACAACATAAAAAAACATCTTAACACACGTACAAATTTCAGCGTTAACTCCCAAAAAGTACGAAGTACCTACTGAACCCGTGATAAAAACGATTACATTATTTATAAATGTATGTGTTTGTTAACACAGTTCTAAAAGCAAACCCCTGAGAAACAGAAAGCTGTTGGTTCCGGTCCTCAGTCGCTGCCTGTCTGGGTTTGCCGTTATGTCACCGTGTGTGTGACAGCGTGACGGAAAGTTGAGAGATTTCATTTTTTTATAGTAAAATAGCTCGTGGGAGTGTGTAATCACATAGAGGTACCCGCACTGCTGCCAACAAGTAGCTGAGACGATCCTGTGGTTACCAGCACATGTAAAGTCATCACAACATTGGAACAAGGTTAGCCCAGACATGGCAGCTTGTGTTGCAGTTTACATTTTACCTTTCCTGTCAAAAATATGTTCAGACCGAAAGCGTGTCGGTGCGCTTCCTTCTTCTATCTTCCATCTTCCTTCTCCACGAACCACAATAGTTGTCTTGTTGCTTTCCTCTTTCTTAGTCAGGTGGCTGAGCGGTTAGGGAATCGGGATAGTAATCAGTAGGTTGCTGGTTCGATATCCGGCCGGGCCAAAAAAAAAGACTTTGTGTCCTCGGGCAAGACACTTCACCCTACTGGCCTCGGGGGGGAATGTCCCTGTACTTACTGTAAGTCGCTCTGGATAAGAGCGTCTGCTAAATGACTAAATGTAACGTTGTTCTAGTCTTCTGAAGGTCTCCCTGTGATCAGGAGTGTGGAGGCCGTGTGTGGACGCCTGCCTCCTGTCCCAGAACACGCGAGTCTTGACAGGTATGTATTGATCACACGGGTGAGCAGGAGGATCAATCCAGCGATCGATGCAGGTCCTGTTGATGAGGTGGTGGGAGTTCTAGGGAGCATGTCCCAGCATGCCCCATACGCGTCCCCCAACCACAAACACCAACACCACTTACCCCCTCTCACAAGCTCTCAGCTACAGCTAATTGCCCACAGCCAACCCCTTCACCCCTCACTCCCTTCAACCCAAACCCCAGCTCCAGCCTCACCTCCGGCCTCACCCCTATCTAACCTCAGCCTCAGCCCCGGCCCCGGCCCCCGGCCCCCGGCAGACCTTGTGGTGGTCACAGGGGCTTAGGAGAGTGCCTCAGATTGCTCTCACACTCAGCTCAATGTGTTAATAGATCCAATGCCATCTTATTTTCGCACTTCGCTGAGACGGTGAGGGCGGCCAGGCGGGAGCTGGAAGAGCTGGAAGGGACGGGGGGGGGGAGGGGGATGGGGGGATGGGGGGGCACTCTACAGAGGGGGTCAAACAAGAGGCAGGGGGCACAAGTTCATCAGCCCAACTGAAGAGGAGAGGAGAGGAGGAGGAGATGGAGGAGGGGAGATGAGGGAGAGGAGGGGGGGATGAGGAGGAGGAGGAGATAGGAGGGGGGGATGAGGGGGAGGAGGAGGGAGAGGAGGAGAGTAAGAGGAGGAGGAGGGAGAGGTTGCTGCTGTCCTCAGATTGGACGCCTCAGGGGGATGGTGTGTGATTGGCCAAACATTGCAGCACAGGTCAGCTTGAAATGTTTTCCTAAACATCCACAAGTCATCCATACCGCCAAGTTCAGGTGCTCTCTGCTCATGTTCCTCTCTGGAGAGCTGGACCTGCTGAAGAGGGGAGATGAAGGTCTGGGACACTGTGACCTTCTCCGCTAGATCTCTGGTCCAACTGTCATCACACTTGTTGGTTTTGTGATTGTGATTTGTGATGATTATGTAAAGTAAGGCGTACTTTTCTTGTTTTTGATTTGTCGAGAAAGACAGACATGTCACAGGAAAAGCCAGGCTTGTGTTTAATCAGGGAGTCAGATGGCTGAGCGGTTAGGGAATTGGGCTATTAATCACAAGGGTTGCTGGTTTGATTCCTGGCCCTGAAAATGACGTTGTGTCCTTGGGCAAGGCACTTCACCCTACTTGCCTCAGGGGAATGTCTCTGTACTTACTATAAGTCACTCTGAATAAGAGCTTCTGCTAAATGACTACATGTAAATGTCATCATATCTAGACGTACCCGTCTGTTGTCAGAAGCAAGAAACCCCCCCCAACAGAGAACGATCCGAAGAAAGAAATGACTAAACCAAGCTACATAACCTGAACAGTGATTGCCTTTCGCTTCTGCAAATGAACAAAAAGCAATTTGGAAGACCACGCAAACCACAGAAGAAGAAGACCGAGTGAGGAAACGTGAGGGTGCAGACATCCCAGCCCCGCTTCACACCTCCCCAACTCCCACACTCTGAGTCACCTAAAGGCAGCTGGCCCTCTCAAGAGGCTCTGCTCAAGGTGTCTGCATCAGGAAGAGCAGAGTTAGCATGTTGACAAATCACTGCTTCGTCAGGTTAAATGTCCAGAAGCTGGGTGATTAGGTAAATGAGTGCTGTGGTAAATACAATGTCCCACTCTGCCGTGTCTCTGTGTTCGGAGGAAACGCGTCACGTCCTGTTTCCAAAGTCATGTCATCGTGTTTCAATGTCATTAAAACACTGCCACACTCTAGAATGTGAAACAATCTGATTTTCTGATTTCATGTTTCTTATCAAACCAAACATGAATCCTGTATTAACACAAAGCAACATTCTGACACGAATCATTCCCCCTCACTTCCTCTGAAGGTAAGTTGGATAAATAAACTCTTTTAACGATGCTCGTCAAAACAATCTCCCTGATGATCCAAGGCCTCCGCCCCTCTCAGCATCTAAAGGTTGCGAGTTTCAGAAAGCAAACAGTTCACATGGACACTGGGACATGTCAGAAGGAGGAGGAGAGGAGGAGAGGAGAGAGAG
>CAEFZP010000714.1:0-10000 GCA_903064625.1 Mallotus villosus
TACAAATGAATGCGTATGTACCGTACTGATCACAGAAGAGGCGCTCTGTTCCCTCACCCATCTCATCACTCATCTACATATCTGAGGCTGCACACACACGCACACGCACACACACACACACACGCACACACACACACACATCAAAGCCAGGCCAGGTGTGTGTGCATGGACACTGCATGTATGGAACAGTTTGTGTGTCCAGAAATATGTGTGACCCTTTTATTTACTGACTACATTAGAGGCCTTTACACAACACCAATACAAGTGGAAATGTGTGTGTGTGTGTGTGTGTCTGTGTCTGTGTGTGTGCGTGTGTGTCTGTGTCTGTGTGTGTGCGTGTGTCTGTGTGTGTGTGTGCGTGTGTCTGTGTGTGTGTGTGTCTGTGTGTGTGTGTGTCTGTGTGTGTGTGTGTGTGTCTGTGTGTGTCTGTGTGTGTGTGTGTCTGTGTGCGTGTGTGTGTGTGTGGTGTGTGTGTGTGTGTGTGTGTGTGTGCGTGTCTGTGTGTGCGTAGTTTCATAACCTCTCTGCTGTGTACTATACCAACATGATAATTTGGTATCATGTCCATGCATGAAGTTAGATGAGCAGCTGTGAATATTGTTATGATCTGCAGAAGATACAAGACCAGTAGAGATTCAGGTTTATTTGTTCTGTTTATTATAAAAGAATATGTGCAACTTATAAACACTCATTGGAAGGTGACAAACACAGTCCAGACCAGACCAGTCATGTGCAGACCAGACCAGACCTGACCAGACCTGACCTGACCAGACCTGACCAGACATGTCAGACCAGACCAGACCAGTACATGACCAGACCAGACCAGTCATGTGCAGACCAGACCAGTCATGTGCAGACCAGACCAGACCTGACCAGACCAGTCATGTCCAGACCAGACCAGTCATGTCCAGACCAGACCAGTCATGTCCAGACCAGACCAGTCATGTCCAGACCAGACCAGTCATGTCCAGACAGCAGACCAGTTCATCCGCGTTCCAGACCAGTACCAGACCAGACCAGTCAGTCAGTAGACCAGACCAGTCATGTCCAGACCAGACCAGACCAGTATCCAGACCAGGAAGTCCAGACCAGACCAGTCCTAACCAGTACCAGATCCAGACCAGGATAGTCTCCAGACCAGGATAGTCCAGACCAGGATAGTCCAGACCAGGATAGTCCAGTCCAGTCTTAGCAGTGTAATCTCTAGGAACAGGAGAACACAGCTGCATCCTTTAAGCCAGTCCAGCTGAGGTCACATGACCAAGGTTCCATCTGAGGTCACATGACCAAGGTCTCTCTGGACTGTAGTCCATCTGACGTCACATGACCAAGGTCTCTCTGGACTGTAGTCTTCTGTTGCATTATGGGAGACAGAGTCTTCATAGCCAGAGTGGACGATGTCCACAAGTTTGAGTGACCTGGTCAAGACAAGGACAATTTCATTATTACTGAGTTTGTATTTCCAGCCCCAGGAAGGTCTACTGAGGTGGAGAATCTTGTTACCAAGGGTGACCAGTCCAGGCAGAAATACAAACACAGATACTGACAGAAAACACAAACGGGGTCTACACGGTAAAGCGCGAGGAACTCACATTTCAAAAGAGGAGTCAGGCATACATCAGTTGTGTCGCCGGTTCCCCGCGGTCTGCTCGAGCTGCCACCGTGCCGCCACCCAGCTACCGTATATGACGTAGCCCCAGGACAGCACCACCACCGCAGCTAGAACCTGGAGACGGCAAGATGGGGCTCACTGTAACTTCGTTTTACCCGGAGCTGCATGGCTTACGTCGTTAGTTCGCAGTTCCTCAATCAACAGGCTATTAAACTGATTAATATCACAAAATAAAGAACACGAATTCGAGGCAACGGCACATATCAGTGATCAAACTAATGGCCAAGACGACTCACAGTTAGATTTAGCTAGAAAACATGAATGGGTGACCGATAGCTAACTAGCTAGCTCTAGTTAGCTTCTTGCCTGACTACAGTACACGCTAAAGGCTAGAGCTAACCTTTGTTTGCTACCGTGGACCTTAGCTAGCTAGCCACACATGTTTGCTCGTGCAGCCAGTGTTAGAATCAGCAACATGATTTACTTACGACGGTGTATATTCTGTCCAGCACTCGATTGCTGACAATCATGGTTGTTATAAATGTTGGATGAAATTCACTCGTTGTACCCCGGCTAGCTAGCAGCAACATTAGCTAGAGTGTGTGTGTGTGTAGTGCTTAGTTTGACAAGAGTGGAATCGAGAACCGGTTGTCAAGCCAACCAACCACGCTAACCACATTTAATCAAGCGCCACCTGTTGGGTGTCACGGGTAATCAATTCTGAACAACGAGCATTGATCTAGATGTTTATCGCTATGAAATCAAAAAATGTAGTCACGAATCGAGTGTGAATTGTAAATCAATGCTAAACCTTCACTTTTAACATCTCAACGATAGATTCAATCGTTTGAGCGACGTTTTCTCCAGTCGCTAGGCGACGCTGCTGGTCGGAGGATCGTCGACCTCTCTTCACCCAGAAGAAGAAGTCCACTATCCCAGAATCCTCTTCGTTTTCCATCGACTTTCTGCTGTTTGATTTACATCCGCAGAGCCTGTGAGCTGGTTGACACCATCCACTAAATGTTACAATTTCAACGTTTCTGTTGATCTGATTAAGTAATAATATCGCTTGAAGATGATCGGCACGATCGGTGTCCGTGACGGTGATGTGACAGTTGATCGTTAAACGGAAGATAACATATGAAAGCCTTTGGCTTTGCCAGTCGAGTGTTAAGGTAAGGAAGATGCTTCTGCTAGTGCTAGCTTTGTCCATTGCTAATCTATTTGGCGTTTGTTTCGTTTCTACATCCTTTCTTGTCATTTCAGCTACATACATCCGTGTACACCATGGTGCTCGTCCGCAGTTGTATTTGAACGTTTTTGAAGTCAGATTTGGAGAGTGAGACACGTCGGCGAGCTGACAGGCTAACCCGTTTTGGGGGAATGCTAGTAGGACGCTAGTAATGCTATTCGTACGGGGTAATGCTAGTCGGACGGGAGTAATGTTAGCTCGCAAAGTATCGAGCATGTAGCCGTGTAGATCTTACCCGTGGTTATGTTCTGCAGTAACTTCAAAAGCTCAAAGTTGTTGCAGCCAGCGTACGATTTAACATTGATGTATGTTGACAGAAATGCTTATTCAGGGGATGGCTTCCTACTTCCGTGTGTGTGTGATCGTATAGTGTTTCTGTGAGTGTGTGTGTGTGCAGGTGATGGCATAGTGTGTGTGTTTCTGTGAGTGTGCTCATCGCTGTGTGTGTGTGTGTGTGTGCAGGTGATGGCATAGTGTGTGTGTTTCTGTGAGTGTGCTCATCGCTGTGTGTGTGTGTGTGTGTGCAGGTGATGGCATAGTGTGTGTGTTTCTGTGAGTGTGCTCATCGCTGTGTGTGTGTGGTGTGTGCAGGTGATGGCATAGTGTGTGTGTTTCTGTGAGTGTGCTCATCGCTGTGTGTGTGTGCAGGTGATGGCATAGTGTGTGTGTTTCTGTGAGTGTGCTCATCTCTGTGTGTGTGTGTGTGTGTGTGTGCGCAGGTGATGGCGCCCACCAGGATGAAGCTTCGCGTGCGGAGGAAGGACAGCGGTGGAGGGGGTGGTGGAGGGGGGAAGATCACTCCGTCCCGCTCGGTCTCAGCCGAGGCGTCTCCAGACTCCAAGTGTCCCATCTGCCTGGACGTGTTCCAGAACCTGGCCTACCTGGACGCCTGCCTGCACCGCTTCTGTTTCCGCTGCATCCAGGAGTGGTCCCGCAGCAAGGCCGAGTGTCCGCTCTGCAAGCAGCCGTTCTCCTCCATCCTGCACTCCGTACGCTCGCACGACCACTTCAAAGAGTTCCGGCTCCGCCCCCCGCCCGACCCCCCCGCCCCGGCAGCCGAGGGCGTCGCCTTGACGACGGACGGCAGGCGAAGGCATCGGCAACGGAACCTCTCTCGGGGGGGGAGGGCGGGGGAGGGGGGCGCGGGGGGGAGGGAGAGGAGGCGGTCGGGGCGTAACCGTGGGAGACCGACCGCCTCCCCCCCTCCTCCTCCTCCTGCTCCCGGGGGACCGGAGGGGGAGGAGCCAGGGCTGAGCCTCGTCTTCGGCTCGTCGTCGGCGTTGCCTAGAGACGGGGGCAGGCTGCTGATGCGTCTGGCGTCTCGGCTCCGGGTCCAGCCCGAGGGCGCCAGCGCACGCCGTCTCCACCAGAGAGCGCTGCTGGGCTTCCGGCGCCAGCTGTACCGCACCGGCGTGCGCGTGCGGGCCGTGGAGGGCGGGGAGGACCATGACATCACGGCGGCAAGCTACCAGCACAGCCCCGACGCCCTGCAGCGCCTGCTGCCGTGGTTACACAGGGAGCTGACGGCGCTGTACGGGTACAACACATACCTGGTGAACCTGGTGCAGGACATCATCCGCTCACGTCTCACACAGACGGACATGGAGGACGGGGACATCCACCAGGAGCTCCGCCCCTTCCTGCTGGCCAGGACAGATCACTTCCTGCACGAGCTGAACAGCTTCGCCAGGTCGTCTCTCAGCATGGAGGCGTACGACCAGAGCGCCGTGTACGAGCTGCCCGCCCCCCCGCACGCCGCCAGCCCAGAGGAAGGCTCCTCCTCTTCTGTCATCGCCATCTCCGAGGGGGAGGAGCCCCCAGCGCTCACGACAGGAAGTGGACTGAGCAGAACAGGAAGTATGCTGAGTGAGGCGCCGTGGGATGATGAGACTCCAGGCCCCTCCTACTCCACAGCCGAGCCATGCCATTCACCCACACAGCTGTCAATCAGCCCCAGGGAGCCGGGAACCAATCAGACGTCTGTCCAGTCCTGCGAGGCGGGCCCAGGAGGGGGAGGGGGAGGGGGGAGGGGGAGGGGGAGGAGTGCCTGATCGTGGGCTACGTCAAGCCCATGGCTGAGAGAACTCCAGAGCTGGTGCAGCTCTCCTCTGACAGTGAGGAGGAGGAGGAGGAGGAGAAGAAAGCACAGAAGATAGAGATACTTCCATCCCTCCCCTCCCTCATCCTTCCTGTCCTCCATCCCTCCATCCCTACCCTGACAGACCAGAGAGAGTCACACACACACACACACTCTGCCCTGACAGACCAGAGAGACTCACACACACACTCTGCCCTAACAGACCAGAGAGATTCACACACACACACAGACTCTGCCCTGACTGACCAGAGAGACTCACACACACACTCTGCTCTGGTCAGGACGGAGAGAGAGAGGGAGCAAGGAGGAGAGAGAGAGAGGGAGCAGGGAGGAGAGAGGGAGCAGGGAGGGGGGCACATAGTGCAGTGCTGGAGGGAGGGAAGTTCGGAGGCGAGGAGTCATAGAGGAGACTCCAGGAGCAGAGAGAGACCAGCAGGGGGCAGCAGAGAGAGACCAGCAGGGGGCAGCAGAGAGAGGAGTTCTGACACCGGCAGCTCCATCCGCAGCGCCGTGTCGGTGAGCAGCAGAGAACCCTGGGAAGCCTGGTCCTCCAGGGGGAGGACACGAGAGAGAAGGAGGGAGAGAGAGAAGGAGAGGTGGAGGAGGAGAGACAGGGAGCGGGAGAGGCGTTGCCATAGAAGCCGTGGTGGAGCGCCAGAGAGGTGGCGGGTGAAGGAGAGAGGGAGAGACGGAGGACAGGGGAGGGAGAGAGACGGAGGACAGGGGAGGGAGAGAGACAGGGAGCGGGGCAGTGGCGGGGTCTCTCTCCTGCTCTCCAGACGGTCCACGTCTCGCTCCTCCAGTAGCGGGCGCTCCAGGAGCAGCCACAGCCGAGGACGCACTAGCTCCTCCTCCCTCTCAGGCTCCGCCCCCGTGGGCGGGGGGGGCGTCCGGAGGGACAAACCTGGAGGGAAGAGGAAGTACAAGAGCAGACACCTGCAGGACCCAACCTGGCAACCCACCTCTGACGGAACACACAGGGGCAGAGACGCAGAAGGAGAGAGAGGGAGGGGAGAGAGGAAGAAGAGGAGGAGAGAAGGAGGAGAGAGCAGCGTGAGAGAGAGGTGAGACTCTGCTGTTGTTTCTATGGACTCATCTTAAACAGAGTGTAACACCTCAAACTCTAATTCTGTTGTATGTGTGTGTGTGGTGTTTGTGGTGTGTGTGTGTGTGTGTGTGTGTGTGTGTGCAGCAGGACACTGAGCCGCAGCCCCAGTGTTGAGATCATCTACGAGGGCACCACCTCCCTGACCCCGCCCCCTCGCCGCAAACGCCACACCCCCCGGCACCATCGCTCCCCTCTGGTCATCACCATCGACAGCGACAGTGACCATGACGACCACGGGCTCTTGGGTCCTCCTCCAGCCCTTAGCGACCAGGCGCTGTGTGTCTCTGACCCCTGCGTGACCCCTGACCCCTGCGTGACCCCGGCTGTGGAGCCCTGCCTGGACCTGGGCGTCGACCTCAGCGACCTCCCCGTGGACATCCTCCACCACACCCCCGACCCCTGCCTGACCCCGCCCCTGGGGCAGAGGGGCGGGAACAAGCTGACCACTAGACCTGCTGACCCTGGGGTCGTGACCTCTGACTCTCGTCTCTTGGAGACCATCCTGCAGGACCTGGAGGTCATCACCCACCACCCTGCCTGGAGGTCATCACCCGCTGACCAGGACTGAGGTCATCACCCCCCTGACCAGGACCTGGAGGTCATCACCCACGCCTGACCAGGACCTGGAGGTCATCACCCAGCCTGACCAGGACCTGGAGGTCATCACCCACCTGACCCTGACCAGGACCTGGAGGTCATCACCCACCTGCGACCAGGACCTGGAGGTCATCACCCACCTGATCGACCTGGAGGTCATCACCCACCTGACAGGACCTGGAGGTCATCACCCAGCCTGACCCTGACCAGGACCTGGAGGTCATCACCCAGCCTGACCAGGACCTGGAGGTCATCACCCAGCCTGACCCTGACCAGGACCTGGAGGTCATCACCCAGCCTGACCAGGACCTGGAGGTCATCACCCACCCCTGACCAGGACCTGGAGGTCATCACCCACCCTGACCAGGACCTGGAGGTCATCACCCACCCTGACCCTGACCAGGACCTGGAGGTCATCACCCAGCCTGACCAGGAAGTGAACCACACTGCCACCCCAGCCCACCCTGGGCCAATCAGGGGGTCTGCTGGGGGAGGAAGTCTGCCACCTAGAGACTCACCCCCCCCACACACACACCTACCTGTCTCACCTGTGTCTCTCACACACCTGCTCCCTCACCTGTGTCTCACACACACACACACCTACCTGTCTCACCTGTGTCTCACACACACACACACCTACCTGTCTCACCTGTGTCTCACACACACACACACCTACCTGTCTCACCTGTGTCTCACACACACACACACCTACCTGTCTCACCTGTGTCTCACACACACACACAGCTGCCTCCCTCACCTGTGTCTCACACACACACACACCTACCTGTCTCACCTGTGTCTCACACACACACACACCTGCCTGTCTCACCTGTGTCTCACACACACACACACCTGTCTCACACACACACACACCTGTCTCACACACACACACACCTGTCTGTCTCACATGATGACAGTTTCATCCAGCGATCGTCTTTAACACTCAAACCCTCCCTCCCTCCACCTCCTCTCCTTAACTCTGCTCTGACTCTCACCGTCTCCCTCCTCCCCCCTCACCCAGGGGCAGAGCAGGCCTCTCCCTCACACACACCCCTCTCCTCGCCCCTGCCCCCCCAGCCTCACCTTGCCCCCCACACTGAAGATGCCTCTGCCAGGAAACAGACTGCTGTAGACTCAGACACACACCAGTACAGTCTGCAGCCGTGATGAACACACACGTGCACACTTGACCATGTCAGATGTGTATGTCTGACAAACTACTTGAATTGAGGAATCAGCAGTTAATAAACTATTGCGCTGCCTTTTAGAATATATAATGTGTCACCCAGCGTTGGAATAAATACCAATGTTGATATTCAGTAGGCCTGTGTTTTTTCTTTTGTGTGTGTGTGTGGATGTAATATGATGTGTTTGACTAGGGGAGGAGCAGAACTAGTGTTTCGATTATGGCGCAGCTCGCGTAGTTTCACTTTCGTTTCTGGTTCTGGTCTCGAGAGGGTTTGCCTGTTCAGACCGTCAGCTACTGAAACCAGACGAACCTGCATGTTATCAGAGCGTTATCAACCTACCGTAAAGCAAGATGTATGAGATGGAGAAAAACAACTTGCGGACTTTCAACAACCATATCGTTGCTATTCTACGACCGTCTTACATTACGGAGTTCATGAACACGTACTTATCTGCCGGTAGGTGAACTTAACCAGACTGCCGAATGTTCTTTATTTCAGTTAAGGCCATTTAAAAGACGAAGAACGAGTGGCCTATCACCATTAGTATGCTAGTAGACGTATCAAAACTACATGAATGTGCTTGTCGACTTGCTAACTCGAGGAATTGGCTGAAGAATATTATATGAACGCGAAATGAAATCTCCGCAGTTTGTTACCGCTAGATGGCAACAAAGCACACTGTAGAGGGCTTTTCCCTGCACTTCCGTGTGTGTTATTATATGTGTGTGTGTTACGGTGTGTGCAGAGAATGTCTAATGTAAGGAGAACTCCCACTCTCGGGATACTTCCGGGTTCTGAACTGGTACATGTGATGGCGCTAACGGTCGAGTGCAGAATGAATGGAGGTCTATGGAGCTATACCCCTAAAAATCCACTTTTCTCAGGATATAATTTTTTTTCTAGTAATTTTAATTTGGAATTCGAAAGGGGAGGCACAAATAATACTAACTGCTGGGTGTTAGATTTTTTAAAAGTCGTTTTGTTGTTCTAAAAAGTGTCAGAGACGTCATACACATTGTACGACCAGAGATACCGTATTACGGCAAGCTCCGGTCACTTTCTCTCTCTCTCGAGGCATCGACAACACAGCTGACAGGTTAGGCTCCCACTGTCAATACACATGCTAGAAAGAGTTTTGGCTTGCTAATGTTGTTTCTAATGTTGCTAATGCTCTGACATTATGATTCCACTTCGGATGCCATCAAGCGGGATCTCAGTCCATCACTAACCAATCAGCATTCATTAGCAGAATTCTAGCGTGTTACGGGCAACAACGACTCACCCTGTAAGAAATCGAAAGGACATAAGTACTCGTTCATCCAATTTTCGACCTATAATCCATGTTGAACATGCAAAAACTACAATAAAATCTGAGATTTCTCAACGACAATCAGGTGAAAGAGACAAATTTAGCTCCATAGACTCCCATTCATTCTGCACTCGTCCGCGACCACTCCCAGTGGAACTCTGGTGGAACTGCAACTAAATTCGGTACAATGGGGTTAATGTGGAGTGGCAAGGCTTTCCTTTAAACAGGCTCTGGTGTGTGTCTGTGTGTTACGGTGTGTGTCTGTGTGTTACTATGTGTGTCTGTGTGTTACGGTGTGTGTGTGTGTCTGTGTGTTACGGTGTGTGTCTGTGTGTTACGGTGTGTGTCTGTGTGTTACGGTGTGTGTCTGTGTGTTACGGTGTGTGTCTGTGTGTTACGGTGTGTGTGTGTCCAGAGTGTGTGGAGCGTATCCTGTCGGAGGAGGGTAGCTCCGTCACCACGGCAGCGGAGCGTCTTCTGCAGAGTGTTGGTGAGCTGGAGACACAGGGATGGTTCCAGGGCTTCAAAGACACGCTGAATGCCTCAGGTACGCCTCACATAGGTGTGTGTGTGGTGTGTGTGTGTGGTGTGTGTGTGTGTGGTGTGTGTGTGGTGTGTGTGTGTGTGTGTGTGGTGTGTGTGTGTGTGGTGTGTGTGTGTGTGTGTGTGTGTGGTGTGTGTGTTGTGTGGTGTGTGTGTGTGTTGTGTGTGTGTGGTGTGTGTGGTGTGTGTGTGTGTGGTGTGTGGTGTGGTGTGTGTGTGTGTGGTGTGTGTGTGTGTGTGGTGTGTGTGTGTGTGTTTTGTGTGGTGTGTGTGTGTGGTGTGTGTGTGTGT
>CAEFZP010000714.1:15000-16411 GCA_903064625.1 Mallotus villosus
CACACATACACACACACAGACACACACAGACACACACACACACACAGACACAGACACACACACACACACTGATACAAACACATTCCCAGGCACACATGCCAACATACACAGGGGATACCTGTTTGAGATCCTGTCTGAAAGCCCCTCCCCACCCTCAGGGTGACAGGGCAGTGTGGTTACCAGGAAGCCCTGAACATGCAGCTGGTCCTGGAGAACCATGATGTCATCGTGCTCACCCCCCAGATCCTGGTGAACGCCCTGGCCCGGGGCGAGCTGCCCTCTCTCTCCTCCCTCTCTCTCCTCATCCTGGACGAGTGTCACAACACCACGGGAAACACCCCTACAACGTCCTCATGGCCTCTTACCTGACACCAAGCTGTCAGGAGGACACACTCTGCCCCAGGTACACACACACCACACACACACACACACACACACACACACACACACACACACACACACACACCACACACACACACACACACACACACACACACACCATACACACACACACACACACACACACACACACACACACACACACCACACACACACACACACACACCACACACACACCACACACACACACACCCCTACAACATCCTCATGGCCTCTTACCTGGACACCAAGCTGTCAGCAGGGCACACTCTGCCCCATGTACAACACACACACACACAGACACACACACACACACACAGAGTAACAGGTGTGCCCCCCAGGTGGTGGGGTTGACTGCGTCGCTGGGCGTGGGGGTCTTCAGGGACCTGGAGGGGGCCCAGAGCAACATCCTGCAGCTCTGCTCCAGCCTGGACGTCAGGAACATCTCCACCGTGCACACACACTCCGAGGAGCTGCTCTCTCACGTGTACACGCC
Source organism: Mallotus villosus (assembly GCA_903064625.1). NCBI lineage: Eukaryota > Metazoa > Chordata > Actinopteri > Osmeriformes > Salangidae > Mallotus > Mallotus villosus. Next base: position 15,875 of record CAEFZP010000714.1, read on the forward strand.
TGAGAAGGTACACACACACACACACTCCGAGGAGCTGCTCTCTCACGTGTACACACCTGAGAAAGGTACACACACACACCTGGACACCACACACACACTCCGAGGAGCTGCTCTCTCACGTGTACACACCTGAGAAAGGTACACACACACACCTGGACACACACACACACTCCGAGGAGCTGCTCTCTCACGTGTACACACCTGAGAAAGGTACACACACACACCTGGACACACACACCTGGACACACACACACACACCTGGACACACACACCTGTACTCACACACACACACCTGTACTCACACACACACACCTGGACACACACACACCTGGACACACATACCTGGACACACACACACACCGAGGAGCTGCACTCTCACGTGTACACACCTGAGAAAGGTACACACACACCTGTACACACACACACACACACACCTGGACACACACACACCTGTACTCACACACAAACCTGGACACAGGAGCTGCGCTCACACGTCTAGACGCCTGAGAAAGGTACACACTCCCTCTCTCCTGTGTG
>CAEFZP010000715.1:0-149584 GCA_903064625.1 Mallotus villosus
AAAGACTTCCGTGGAGGGGAGCTTCTACTAGCATTGAGGGACCAGGTTTAAGTTTCAGCCAGACAGAGTTGTGCAAAGATGGCTGTCAGCAGGGAAGAGAGCATGTCATGTTTGAGGTTAAAAGTAGGTTTAGTGTAAATATATGGAACGCCGATTTAGTCAAAATTAAATAAATAAATAGATCTGTTAATACATATATAAATACAGAAATATATAAATATGGCTATGAAATAAAGCCTAAAATGTAATAAATGGCAATAAATATATCAATAATAAATGTATTTATTTCAAAATGACGTTTTTGTAAAGACAACATGTATTTATTTAATGGGACTTTTATTTCCTAATGCCACATTTATTTATTTTTTGAGACTTATACACTCTCCATTTATTTCCAAATATATTACCCCTCCACATTTATTACCCCTCTACATTTATTACCACTCCACTTTTATTACCCCTCCACATTACCCCTCCACATTTATTTCCGATCTCACATGCAAACGAGAGGGGCGTGGTTATCTTCAGACCAACGCATGCTGCACATAAGGACACCTAGATTCGGTAGATGAAGGAAGACATGGGGCCAATCCCAATACATCCCCTTACCCCTTCCCCTTCCCCTTACCCCTACCCCTTGGTTTACCCCTACCCCTTGGCCCTCGAAACCGAGGGGTAAGGGCTACATAGCCCTAGGAATTGGGACGACACTTGGTTACGTGTACATCATCTAGCACGTATCGATATCTCCAAAGCAAGTAGTATTATGCACTGATTTCAAACGAAATTCGCTGCTAATGGAGTTTACTTAAAACTGTAGACATGCTAGTAAGAGAAATGCGGGACTGTTGTGCAAATTAACACTAACATTATCGTAGCAAATTAGCGATTTTCAGAAACATTTCAATTAGGAAAATGATTGCAAATATATATGTGCAGGACTGTGTATAGCACAAAACAAGACTTTAATAATGTTTTTATCAATTCATTAAGCCGCAAATATATCATTTATCGGACTCTCGGGATGATCTGGCCGCCATTGTTGCCGGTCGCACAGTATTCGCATACCCCTTGGTTTCAAGTAAGGTCTCGATCTCACTTGGTTTCAAGGGGTGTATACCCCTTCGTCTTAGCCCTACCCCTAGCTCAAAAAGAGTATTGGGACACCACTAGGTGTCACGCGAACGCGCAAAACCAAGGGGAAAGGGGAAGGGGTAAGGGGATGTATTGGGATTGGCCCATGGTGTCAGAGATCGCTTGCTGGCCTTATAGATCAAATTGATCAGCATGGCTTGTCAGGATATATTATTTTGGCACACATTGTAGATTTTGTAGAGGTTGGGCGGATACGTGCTCTACAGAACATAGATATCGACCACAAAGTCTTAAATGGTTTGAGACTTATCGAACACCGTGTTCCAGACATCCCAACCTGCAGAGACTCAATTCCGGGAGGTGGTTCCTTCGACGACGACCCCGCCCGGGACGACAACATTTAACTCCTCAACCAGCACGTACACCCCGCCGCACATGCTATCTTGGGAAATTTGGCTATTGCATCAAGACAACCCCAAATACGTGATAAGCCTACAAATTCGGGTATTTTCTGGTGTGCTCACGATAACCAGTTGTTTTCGATGAACCCAGGCCATACAAAATGTTGCCTAAATGCCTGAATTTGTGACTAAAAGCTCCTTACATCCATGAGCCTACAGCAGCAAATATGAAAATCGTCAATTATGTTGAATGTTGTGTGAATTCCTGACGATTCTGGTGATAGAGGTACATTTATTCATTTAGCAGACGCTTTTATCCAAAGAGACATCCAAGAGAGAGCTTTACAATAGTGCATAGGTCACTGATCATAACAACGAGATATCCCCAACATTGCAAGTAGTCAAACATGGATCGTACATTGTGAAAAAACCAACAATAAGTGCCAAGGGGAAGAATCATAAGAGCATGGAGTTAAACAAGTTACAATTGAACAACATGAACCTTAAAAGTGCACGAGTGTACCTGTGGAAGAGCAAACAACAGTTTAATCAGTTACAGCTAACCAGCAAGAGCAGCAGGTCTCTAAGTAAGAGTCCTTCTGATCCTGGGAGAAACTAACATCATGTCCAGCAGATCTTTCCTAGGTACCGTTGTATTCCCGGAACAAGTGTGTCTTGAGCCTATTCTTGAAGGTGGGGAGACAGTCAGTGTCTCTGATGGAGGTGGGGAGTTGATTCCACCACTGGGGGGCCAGACAGGGGAAGAGCTTGTGTTGGGACCGGGCGGTCTTGAGCGGTGGGACCACCAGACGGTTGTCAGAGGAGGACCGAAGGTGGCGGGAGGGGGTGTAGGGCTGGAGGAGAGACTTGATGTAGTCGGGTGCAGTCCCATTCACCGCTCGGAAGGTCAGTACCAGGGTCTTGAATCTGATACGGGCCATGACGGGCAGCCAGTGAAGGGAGACGAGGAGCGGAGTAACATGGGAGCGTCTGGGTAGGTTGAAGACCAGACGGGCCGCTGCGTTCTGAATCCTCTGGAGAGGGCGGGTTGCGCATGCTGGGAGCCCGGCGAGCAGCGAGTTGCAGTAGTCCAACTTGGAGAGGACAAGTGCCTGGACCAGCAGCTGGGTGGAGTGCTCAGACAGGTATCTCCTGATCTTCCGGATGTTGTAGAGGGTGAATCTACACGACCGGGAGACAGCAGCGATGTGGGCTGTGAGGGAGAGCTCGTCATCCATGGTAACCCCGAGGTTCCTGGCAGAGGACGAAGGGGTCACCGTCGCCGATCCCAGGGTGATTGAGAGGTCATGGGAGATGGACGGTTTGGCCGGGATGATGAGGAGTTCGGTTTTGGCGAGGTTCAGCTGGAGGTGGTGCTTGGTCATCCAGGCAGAGATGTCTGTGAGGCAGGCCTCAATCCTGGCTGAGATCTCCGGATCGGTCGGGGGGAACGACAGGTAGAGCTGGGTGTCGTCAGCGTAGCAGTGGTAGGAGAAGCCATGGGAGGTGATGATTGGTCCAAGCGAGGTGGTGTACAGGGAGAAGAGGAGGGGTCCAAGGACGGAGCCCTGTGGGACGCCAGTGGAGAGCTGGCGGGGGTCAGACACATCACCTCCCCAGGAGACCTGGTAGGATCTTCCCGACAGGTAGGACGAGATCCACTGAAGTGCAGTGCCAGTGATGACACCGAAGCTAGCTACGGTCTTCCAGTAATAACTATCGTTCGTTACAGTACCTACCTACAAACAAATGCTTCGTAACTGAAGAGTATTTACTTTTTATTGGCGATATTGACAACAGACAACAGACCGTTTTCAATTTGAAGCAGAAGATCTAGCTTACTGTAGGAAATCTCCCATTGCATCCTCTCTCTAGCTTGTCCTCCGTCTTAAAGCTGAAACCTAGATTCTAGGTTAGAAATGTTGCCTATCAGTCTGTTGCCAATGACCAACGGTTGCGACGTTACAATAAACAAGGAACCAATCCGATTGGCCAACCCTCTTCACTGTTCCACCGTTCAAACTTTTCAATTACTAATACTTTTCAAAATGGGTTTTATTCGCCAATAAACATCACACAGGCAATGCTAATTTCCGCTTTGTTAAACACTATTGACACTAAAACCGGAAAAAAAAACGAAGCCTATTAATATAAATAGCCTACAGTATTCTCCGACCAGCGGTGGCGCTAATACCTTGGATACACATGAAAAAAGGGGCCTGAGGAGAGAGTTCCGGCTTCAGGGGCCTGAGAAGAGAGTTCCGGTTTAGAGGGGCCTATGGGCCTGAGGAGGGAGTGCTGCCATATCTATGAGCGCTGCAGTTGGATAGGTCAGAAGTTGGTTCGATTGCATTGAGGCTCAATTGCTCTACCTGTCCTTGATATCCCGGATGTAAAAAATCGAGTTTGTAAGATGTGTTATACAGCCTGTTATTTTTCGAGTGAAACTAGGGTCATTGTATACAGAAATAGGGGCGTGGCTACGCGGTGTTCTGCATTTAAGGCAACTAGCACTCCTGTGGCAGCCTCGGGCACTGAAGGCCTCAATATGCTTCTGCGTCTCCGTTTTCGGGTGGGCGGGCTCACGGATAAGCACGGATACACACGGATAGACTTCGTTTATAGTTCTCCGTAGGCTGTGGGTGCTGAAACCATTCACCGCCAGAAGAGTAGGTGGCGCTGCACTGCGATGCTAGCTATAGGTTATCGAAAACTCAGAGCAAATGTACAAATGCGCCGTTTCATCAATAAAATATGCACAGTTTCAGCGACTACACTGCCCATTTCTCGTCACATTTGAATTCAAATGCCGATGTACTGTTTAGCTGAAATATGAATTGTAAAAACTGCTTCGATCTCTTTGGTGATGTTTGTGATGCTAGCTGGAAGGGCAGCCTGCTTTGACTGGGTGTGCAGTCAACATTTCTGGGGGGTTATTATGATTACGGAAAGGGATCGTATATGTTTTTATATTGCTACCATTTTAGAGACTGCTTATCGATCCGAGTGTTAATCAGGCGCCAGCCAGACGTTGTAAACATTCCGGGTTTAGCCCAAACCAACAACGTATTGGGGCTTGATTTGCAAGAACGTGACGCTGAGCGCCTCCACGGTCCTCTTCCACATATTAAAATAGTGCTGCTGCCAACGAATAATGCACCTAATAATATGGTGCCTGCACTGCAATGCCATGGCGGGCTGGACCAAATGATTTTTCGGGCTGCATATGGCCCGCAGGTCGGACATTCCCCACCCCTGGTCTTGTTGGTCACGGCAACCCATAGCGGCAACCCCGCCCCTGACTTCTTAATACGGACCAATCACAGCCAAGGGGGTCTCCGTCGCTCTCCGTCGCTCTGCGTAATTTCGACGGATAGTTAGAAAATTCAGGAGGTGCACGTCAATCCGTCAAAAGCTCTCCGAGGGCTGACGGAGAGCACGCAGAGGGCGTTCCACAGAGAAGAGGGCGTTCCCTCCTCTGCGTTTTTCGAAAAACGCAGAAGCATAATTAGGCCTTAAGACTCGGTCAACAAGAGGAGGGAGTCTTCCGCGGGAGTCCTCCGAGGAAGGACGACGAGGCGGATCACCTCTTCTGATAAGTATCACCCTATTTTTATTATTTTCTACCTAGAACACATTTATAGCTAGCATGTGCTTCTTCAGCATTCCCGTTCACTGCAACACCCGCAGACGTAGATGTAGATATGTCACAAAGTATATACGTTCCAGAGCAGGCTAACAGTCAGGCTAAACTTAATTCTGGAGTCTCATGTGTTAAATCAGCGGACGCTCTGATCCGAAATAAACGTATTTAGCAGTTATTTCGTTGTCTTCTGAATGTGTTCTGATTTATTTTTAATAACATGCATTACTTGTCACTATTGCTGTCACGAGTTAGATTTTAAACCCTACTATTGCAGTTGTTTAGATGGTTAGAAATGGTTAAATAAAGTCAGTGATGAGGGCAATATATAAGGTATCTGTGTTTCTTCTTGCACCATGGCATTCCCATTTCTAAACGACATGTTGGACGAAGAAGCACTGATACTAAGACTTGCTTTTAGACATGAAAGGGTGTTTCGGGACAAATCTGACCTGTCAGCTTTTTCGGACGAGTAGGCTACTTGCAGTGACGTGCGGTCAGGGGAGGCAGTGTCATCATATGTAATAAAACAAATAACATAAAATAATAATATGTGTCCACTGATCTGTGATATAAATATAATTATTGGATGATTCCAAGGGGTTTTATAGCCACTATTGCTAAATTTAAGTATTTTCCTGTTCAAATACGGGGAAAGAAGCGAATATAGCTGTGCCTCCTCTCGGATTGCGCAATCCCACACAAACTGGGCTGAGCTGCTAATTTTTTTGCACACATTTTTATTATATGTCCTCACATTTCATAGTCTTGGTCATGTATTTTACGTATTTGTAGGCTTTAACATATTAGTCTTGCTGATCGTACATATTATTAATTGTTGCTCAGCGGGTGAAGAATGCTGCACGCATGTGCTGCATCAGTGAATTTGTGATCGATACCTTGGTCTATTTAAGAAATTCGTGAAGCTGCACTTATCCCAACTATGTACACCTGAATTGACATAGCTTTACCTTCTCATCCTGGCTCGGCAAACGTGCAACTGATTAAGCCGCGATGAGCTGATCACACTAAGTCAAGCGGAGCCTTTTCAGTTATCCTGGATATCTTTATTCTACTTTTGTGCAACAGCCCCCAGGAGCCAGAAACCATAAACACACAAAACCAGGACAAAAACAAAGCAAAAAACCACACAGACAAACCACACAGACCCCACCCAGGGGGCACCAGCCCACACAAGGGCCCACAAAAACCCGACCCCACACAGGGAGCCCATCTAAACCCATACCTCACGAACCCCAAAAAACGGCCCCAAACGAGGCCCAGCCCCCCTTTCCAGCGGTCCCTGGCGGCGCGCAGACCCACCCGTCTCACGTCCGCCCCCATTCGGACCCTCAGGGCGTCCTCCACCCTGCGGACACAGCCCTCCACCCCCCAGTCAACCCCCCTCAGCACCAACTCCTTCCTACCCTGCCACAGGACCCATTTAAAAAGCATCCTACCTGTCGTTCCCCCCCGACAGATCCGGGGATCTCAGCCAGGATTGAAGCCTGCCTCACAGACATCTCTGCCTGGATGACCAAGCACCACCTCCAGCTGAACCTCGCCAAAACCGAACTCCTCATCATCCCGGCCAAACCGTCCATCTCCCATGACCTCTCAATCACCCTGGGATCTGCGACGGTGACCCCTTCATCTTCTGCCAGGAACCTCGGGGTTACCATGGATGACAAGCTCTCCCTCACAGCCCACATCGCTGCTGTCTCCCGGTCGTGTAGATTCACCCTCTACAACATCCGGAAGATCAGGAGATACCTGTCCACCCAGCTGCTGGTCCAAGCACTTGTCCTCTCCAAGTTGGACTACTGCAACTCGCTGCTCGCCGGGCTCCCAGCATGCGCAACCCGCCCTATCCAGAGGATTCAGAACGCAGCGGCCCGTCTGGTCTTCAACCTACCCAGACGCTCCCATGTTACCCCGCTCCTCGTCTCCCTTCATTGGCTGCCCGTCACGGCCCGTATCAGATTCAAGACCCTGGTACTGACCTTCCGAGCGGTGAATGGGACTGCACCCGACTACATCAAGTCTCTCCTCCAGCCCTACACCCCCACCCGCCACCTTTCGGTCTTCCTCTGACAACCGTCTGGTGGTCCCACCGCTCAAGACCGCCCGGGCCCAACACAAGCTCTTCCCCTGTCTGGCCCCCCAGTGGTGGAATCAACTCCCCACCTCCATCAGAGACACTGACTGTCTCCCCACCTTCAAGAAAAGGCTCAAGACACACTTGTTCCGGGAATACAACGGTACCTAGGAAAGATCTGCTGGACATGACGTTAGTTTCCTCCAGGATCACAATGACTCTTACTTAGAGACCTGCTGCTCTTGTTGGTTAGCTGTAACTGATTTAAAATGATTGTACTCGCTGTGAGGTAGTTTACTGTTGTTTGCTCTTCCACAGGTACACTCGTGCACTTTTAAGGTTCATGTTGTTCAATTGTAACTTGTTTGACTTCATGCTCCTATGATTCTTCCCTTAGGCACTTTTTTTTGTTTTTTTGTTTTTTTCACAATGTATGATTCATGTTTGACTACTTGCAATGTTGGGGATATCTCGTTGTTGATCAGTGTCCTATGCACTTTTGTAAAGCTCTCTCTTGGAAGTTGCTTTGGATAAAAGCGTCTGCTAAATGAATAAATGTAAATGTAATAGATGTCCTGCAGGTCAGTGAGGGTGGTTCTGAAGGCCCGCTCGGCTCAACGGACCACCCTTTTCAGGGCTGAGAAGTCCTGCTTGGTGCAGCTGCCCATCCAGGTAGTGATACTCCCACTCAAGATGCTCTCGATGGTGCATGTGTTTAAGTTCCTGAGCACCTTGAGGGGGAGCTTTAAGTCTCTCAAGCGTCTGAGGTGGAAGAGACGCTGTCTGGCCTCTTCACAGTTCTCTGGATGTGAAGTGACCAGGACAGGTTCTGTGTGATGGTCACACCGAGGTATTTCAAACTGTCCACTCTCTCCACCTCATACCTGTTCTTTCGTTTGTTCAGCGTTCAGCAGGAGGTTATTCTCCCGACACCAGCTCTCTAGGTGAAGGACCTCCATCCTGTAGGCTTCTTAGTTCCTGTCGGAGATCAACCCCACAACTGCTGTGTCGGCAGCAAACTTGTTGTTTTCAGATGTTGACACCCAGTCATGGGTGTACAGTGAGTACAGCAGAGGGCTCAGCACAGCCTTGAGGGGATCCAGTGTTGAGGGTGAGAGGGGATGATGTGTTCAGCACACGGTTTTGTGAAAACTCTGAGTTGTTTAACCCTGAAAACAGGCAAACTCCGAGGTTTCCGTTCCAGAAAGAGAGGTAACGAAACCTTTTGGTAAGTTGCCATGGTAACTTACGCTGTGAAACTAACCTGCTCGCTAGGAGGTTAGTTCCATGCCATACTCTGAGTTTTACCTATCCCCTCCCACTTTCTGAGTTTGATAGCGTTGGAAGACATGGGATATCGTTTCCTGGTTCAGCCGAGCGATCTCGAACAAAATTAAATTCGCTTAGTTATACGCCAGGAGACGATTTTAAGACTGCGATTTGATGTGCTTTAATTCCCTGATGAATGCCTAAGTTAACGTTACCGTTTCCCGTCACAATCTGTAATTTATTTGAGCAACATTCTCAGCCCTTGGGTCTTCATCGCTAGTGTTATACGCCGTGGACGTGCACACAGAATTTACCAAAAGCTTTTTGGCACTGAAATAAAGACAAATCATTGAAATTGTAGGATTTGGTCTTCTTCATTGCCTACAAATAGAAATCTAACAATGAGTAGCCTTGGTTTGAAGGAAGATGGGAAACTGAACAGTGTATTAACATTAACCAAATAATGCCAATAACCTACCAATTGCAGTTATTTGACTCTTTGGGTTAAATCAAAGCAAGAATGGTCAAATTAAGGTGAAATAATATAATCATGTAATCATATTGCAAATGAATGAAATCAATGAAGGTTAACTAGGCCTAGCCTACTCTACCATGACTATTGTAAACCAGAGATACAAAGCCAGAGCTGAGGAGAAGGTCTCAGGAGATCAATCATCCACAGAAAAATGCTTCACAATTCCTTTTAATACCCAAGAACAACTACAATCTCACCACAATCTTGACCCTTTCTTATCAACATGACAATGCTACAGTAAGTTACACAATGAGATGTGAGAGGCATCAAGTTGAGACTCCATCCAGTAACTCCATAGTTTACCATATGAGAGGTGGGGGCAGGTTGATAGCCTTACAAGGTCAGCCTTTATTCTTCTGCCCTAAGTACACCATCTCTTGATCAAAATAGAAATTCAGCAAATTCAACAATTAATATTCATATAGGTTATTGTTCCTACATTTAAAATCACCTGTGACCATGCATCCTCCCGTAACTGGAGTTCCAGTAAATCTTTTTCGAGATTAGTCTTTATTCGTCTACCCTAAGTGGGCCTACACCATCTCTTGGTCAGTTTTTGGCACTTTCTTCATGAGGTAGGCCTACAGTTTGTACAACTAATTTATTTGTAACTATATAGCCTAGGAATACATGAGATTACATTAGCTACATTTCACAGTTCCACATGCAAAATACACCTGCCATTAAATGAACATCTCACTGTAGCATCATGCTCTGTTCAACAGGATTAGAATGTGCAAATCGTTTTTATACGATGTAAATAATAGTAGGCTACATGGGGAGAGAACTACCAGCTACCACATAATTCTCTGCATTCATTTCTGCGGCAGCCGTCAATGTCTTTTCGTCATCATCATCTTTTGATGAAAAGCATTCTGTTGGGGGAAACTGCTTGAAATAGGCACCAATTGATATTGAATTAGTATCATGTCGAATATGATTAAATTCAAGGTGACGTCGAGGCTACAATCACAAGCGTATAGCCTAAGCAAAATATGCATTACCTGTTCATAGTATGTTTTTATATTTAATAAAACATTGAACATGCTATTTTATTAAGGCCACCACTTTTTCTCCTGTAGCCTAATATTAACAGACAGTGGGGTTAAATGTTTAATGTATGGACTGGCTATTACATTCAAATGTATGCTCGGCAGCAATTGTCTCCCACGCCACTTGCATACACTGCTACAGCCGTGTTGCTTTTTTTCCGGAATATGTACTCGACCATTAACACGAAATAAAACTTGAATCTGAAGTTTGGTGAAGTAGGACAACGTTTTTTGTCGCCGGGTGGCATGGTGGATCCTAGTATCGGAGCTCCATTGATGTTGGCTTTCAATAGTTCTCATGCGCGCGCTTAACTCTGAGTTGACGTACTCCGAGTTGAGTTAACTAATTCATATCATCTTTTCTGGAACCGAATTCTCAGAGTTTCCCATGTTAGAGTAACTCAACTCAGAGTTCAGGGTTAATCTCAGAGTTTGTTAAACCCGCTACCTGGAATACCCCCCTGTCCTTTCACCCCCCTTCTCTCTCTCTCTCTCTCTATCTCTCTCTCTCTCACTCCTTCTCCATCTCTCTTCCTTCCTCTCATCCCTTCTCTATCTTTCTCCATTCCTCTCAACCTCTCTCTATTTCTCTTTCCCTTCCTCTATCTCTTTCTATTGTAATTGTTCATATCAGTGCCTTGTATTGTTATGATGTGGTCTACTGCAGACACAAAGGGTGATGATGGTGAGGTCTACTGCAGACACAGAGGATGATGATGGTGGGGTCTACAGCAGACACAGAGGGTGATGATGGTGAGGTCTGCTGCAGACACAGAGGGTGATGATGGTGAGGTCTACTGCAGACACAGAGGATGATGATGGTGAGGTCTACTGCAGACACAGAGGGGGGTTGATGGTGAGGTCTACTGCAGACACAGAGGGTGATGATGGTGAGGTCTACTGCAGACACAGAGGGTGGTGATGGTGAGGTCTACTGCAGACACAGAGGGTGATGATGGTCTGTGGGTTCCAGACAGGGGGGAATGAGGAGGGAGCCCTAGATTATAGATGATGGAATTAGGTAGCCGTTGATATCTGTGGTACACGGGGACAGAGGTGGATTAGTAATCTTGAAGGCAAGGCAAGGCGTGTTGGGGTATGTGACCTGGAACACAGACTGGACAGACACACAAAACCAGGACTGGACAAAACAGAAACATAACATGTATTTGTTTCTCCTCTCCTCCCCCTCACCTTCACCTATCTATCCTCCCCCTCTCTCTCACCTCCTACCCCTTTATCCCCTCTTCACCACTGTCTTTCATCGCTCCTCTTTCACTCCTCTCTCAACCCCCCACTCTACTCTTCACCTCCCCCTATTTCTCCTTTCTCCTCTCTTCTCCTCCCCCTCTCCTCCTTTTCCTCCTCCCCCCATATCCCCTCACATTGGGCATGCATGCACCCTTACATAAGAAAGTTCCAGTAATGAGACTCAACAGGATCAACTGGTCCAAACACAAGTGTGTGTGGGTGTATGTATGTGGTATGTATGTATGGGTGTGAGACATTCAAATATGAACTGTATGTACATTACTGACACACACAGAACCAGATGGAGCACAGAGAGGAGGCTGATGGTGAAACCAGAGTTTTATAAAGGTCAGTAGAAGATGTTTATTCATATTTTGGAGAGTGAAGGATTTACTGTCAGTCCAGGATAGGTTATGCTTAAGTAAATGAGCATTTTTATTCCTGGTCGGATGTCTTATCCTTTCAAATACTGGACATGTGTTTGTTATCAGCATACATCCTAGGCTACAATATAACATTATTTCATGTCTGTTAAACATGTCTATTGTGTCTGTAAATGTTATCATAGGCTAGTTGTGTTGGCAACAATGTGTCGGTGGTTAAGTAGGGTGACCAGATTTGAGTTTGTGAAAAAGAGGACACTTCGTCGCTGGGTGTGGGGGGGGGGAGAATGGTCGTATTTGGAGGATAAGTAACGTGCCCCTGGTAACACTGAGAAGGCGGACGACTACTGACTGTTCTCTTTGCAGTCAGAGCTTGCGCACGAAGGTAAGGGAGATACCCTTTCCAAAACATGGAAGGGCGCAATAGTTTGTGAAAGACCCAGAAAAACCACAAATATCCGACGAGGCAAAATCCCGGACGATTTTGGAATCCCTCCTGGACGCATTTTTTAGGCCTCGAAAAGAGGACATTCTGAGTAAAAGAGGACGTCTGGTCACCCTAGGTTAAAGACCTCCCACCTGTGCTGATCAACAGGAAGAGGATGTACTGTGTTATCAGTTATCATTGTCCAGGGAGGAGACAGACTAGGATATTTGACAACAACACTGTATGTGTCATTAAGGGTTTAAATAATATTATATTTGTATTAGGGCTGTCAAGCGATTAACATATTTAATCGCGATGAATCGCATTATTTCATATGATTAATCGCGATTAATCGCATTTAATCGCATTTGTATTCAATCTATTTAATCTGTTAAAATCCCTTTTAATAACATTAAAAGGGTTAACTTCAAAACTTCTAATAGGCCTAACTGGATGATAATGTCAATATAACAAGTTCAGATGGAAAACAACTTCAATTGTGAGGAAGTTTTATTCACTCACAAACTATACTGCTGTATAATATATGTATATATACATCCACAAAATTAGACTTGTTCTGGAATATAAAATACATTTAAGACATGTTGTCTCCGATATCCTGCTCCATAATATTCAAATCTCACTCAAACATACTTCAGATAGTTAAGCAACCATAGATTGACCTTAATATTGAACAATACAGTTTCTATTTTGTTGAACCCAGTCAGCTACTCGCTTCTTTTGCGAGTGTTGTCTGTAGGGACGAATCTAGGTTCCACTTTTGGGGGGGCTAAGCCCCTAGATAAAACCTATTCTTTTTCCTGTGACCCAGCAAAATTAGGGGGGTCTGGGGGCATTGTCCCCCAGAAGAAATTTTGGAAAATATCCTTTTAAATAATGTCCGCTAGTGGGTTTTAGGAAGAGAAATTAACAAATTTAGATTTAAAATATGAAAAAAAGAAGAAAAAAAAGAGAGAGAGAGAGAGAGAGGAGAGTTCTGGCAGGGCAGGTGATCAGAGACAAGGCAGAGAGAGGAGGGTTCTGGCAGGGCAGGTGATCAGAGAGAGGAGGGTTCTGGCAGGGCAGCTGATCAGAGACAGGGCAGAGAGAGGAGGGTTCTGGCAGGGCAGGTGATCAGAGACAGGGCAGAGAGAGGAGGGTTCTGGCAGGGCAGGTGATCAGAGACAGGGCAGAGAGAGGAGGGTTCTGGCAGGGCAGGAGATTCCAGAGTTACAGTACAGAACACAGTACAGTGATGATCATGTGACAGGGTGAAAAGTCATGTTTCTGGAATGATTAGGGGTGATTGGACATCAGACTGGCAGAGGTTTTTAAATGTGTTTAGATCACGTCGTATTTACCCATCATTCTTATAAGTCATGAGAATCACAACTCCACCCAACACCCATCATTCCTACTGGGAGTGTCAAGTGAAACTGCATTTCCTCATACATGACATGGTTTCTACAGAGCCTGTAGCAGCACAGGACTGGAATGTAGAAATGGGTCAAACCAGATAGATGAGAATCGAACTGAACTCTACAGTGGAGGTAGAGTTTGGTGCTGCTTGAGAGGAAAATGACGTTTTCTTGAAGAATTATTGGTAAATTCAAAATGTCATCATGATTAATGTGGCAATGAAAATATCAATTTCTATATTTCATTTTGCACCTCTAGACAGTAGATTGAACTAGCACTGTCTGTCAGTGTAGGGTTATGTAGTTTAGCTTAGAAACAGGTTTTGTTGCAGAGAGCCTAACAGGTAAGGTTTACACTTTGTACACTGCTGAATGATTCATTGGTGTGAAGTGTCATGAATGGCATGATTATATTCATAAAGGACAGGTCATGTCTTTGTCATGGGATCCATAACTGCTGGTGCTGCCTGGGCTAAACTACAGGTGTTTCCTCATTCATTACATAATTTACAGAGATTGGCAACACATAAGGTGTAATTTAGTCACTGTTACTCCTATATCTCCCTCTCCCTGCAGCTCTCCTCCACCTGACTACCTCCACCTGTATCTCCCTCCAGCTCTCCTCCACCTGACTACCTCCACCTGTATCTCCCTCCAGCTCTCCTCCACCTGACTACCTCCACCTGTATCTCCCTCCAGCTCTCCTCCACCTGACTACCTCCACCTGTATCTCCCTCCAGCTCTCACCACCCCTCTCTCTTTCTCTCTCTCTCTCTCTCTCCCTCCCTTCCTCACTCCTTTTCTATCTCTCTTCCTTCCTCTCACCCCTTCTCTATCTTTCTCCTTTCCTCTCAACCTCTCTCTATTTCTCTCTTCCTTCCTCTATCTCTTTCTATTGTAATTGTTTATGTCAGTGCCTTGTATTGTTACCCTTTCTCTTACCTCCTACCCCTTTTCCCCCTTTTCACCTCTATCTTTCTTCGCTCCTCTTTTCCTCTTCTCTCCACCCCCTCTCTACTCACCTTCCCCTATTTCTCCTGCTCTCCTCCCCCTCTCTTCCTCCTCTTCTCTCTCCTCTCCTCTCCTCCCCCTATATCCCCTCACATTGGGCATGCATGCATCCTTACATAAGAAAGTCCCCGTAATGAGACTCCAAACAGGACCAACTGGTCCAAACAGACATGTGGGTGAGTGTATGTATGTGGGTGTGAGACATTCAAATATGAACTGTTTATACATTACTGTCAGACACACACAGAACCAGATGGAGCACAGAGAGGAGGCTGATGGTGAAACCAGAGTTTTATAAAGGTCAGTAGAAGGTGTTTATTTATATGTTGGAGAGTGAAGGATTTACTGTCAGTCCAGGATAAGTTATGTTTAAGTAAATGAGCATCTTTATTCCTCGTCGGATGTCTTATCCTTTTAAATACTATAAAACAAATGTCATTATAATTAATGTGGCAATGAAAATATCAATTTCTATATTTCATTTTATGCACCTCCAGACAGTAGATTGAACTAGCTAGCACTGTCAGCGTAGGGTTAAGTAGCGTAGGGTTAAGTTTAGCTTAGTGTGTTTTTGTTGCTCCATTCTACTTTTCTTTGTACACTGCTGAATGATTCATTGGTGTGAAGTGTCATGAGTGGCATGATTATATTTACAAAGGACAGGTCATGTTTCTGGACATAATAGGTTTCATAGTCCATATGACTGTGTCTACATCGACATACAGGTGCTGGTCATATTATTAGAATCAAAAAGTTGATTTATTTCACTAATTCCATTCAAAAAGTAAGTAAAAAGTATATGTTATATTTATTCATTACACACAGACTGATATATTTCAAATGTTTATTTCTTAAAATGTTGATGATTATAACTGACAACTAAGGAAAATCCCATCCCCCCATCTTCCTCTTCACAATACCCCATAGATTTTCGATGGGGTTAAGGTCAGGAGAGTTTGCTGGCCAATTAAGAACAGGGATACCATGGTCCTTAAACCAGGTTGGCACTGTGTGCAGGTGCGAAGTCCTGTTGGAAATTGGAATCTGCATTATAAATTGAGAATATTCTAATTAAATGACCAGCACCTGTATATCTTACCTAGAAATATACCCAAAGCAAAGTTACTATTTCAAATCCCAAAGTAACCAGGTACCCAGTACTTTGTCATGGGATCCATAACTGCTGGTGCTGCCTGGGCTAAACTACAGGTGTTTCCTCATTCATTACATAGTTTACTCAGAACATGGAGGTTGGCAACACAGAAGATGTAATATAGATATCACTCTTACTAAGTTTTCTGTCAGAGAGGAGAGAGGGTGGAACAATATTTTTCTCTTTTACCACTGAAGTGTCAGTTAAAAACTAAATTTCCTCAGACATGAAAGGGTTTCAACAGTAGAAGTACAAGAATATAATGTGTGGTCAGAGAGAGAGAGAGAGAGAGAGGTTAGAAAAGGGTAGTGTTCCCTATCCCTGCACTGTTCTGTCTGAAAGGAACAAACAGTAGATTGAACTAGCAAGCACTGTCAGTGTAGGGTTAAGTTTAGCTTAGAAACAGGTTTTGTTGCAGAGGTCCTAACAGGTAACGTTTAGTTTACATCGGGGGTCAGTTCAATCAGGAGAGACCTGGGATGAGTGAAATACATTTATTACAGAATGATAAATGTACTACAGTGTTTGGAGCTTGGACCCCACGGGGAATTATATAAATCAACGGGCGCCTGCCCAACGTGTGAAGAAGAATCCCCAAAAGTAAAAGGGTAGGAAAGTAGAGCAAAAAAACGATTAAACCCGTGCGCAGGGATCGGTCTTGCCTGACTGAACTTGCGCAAAGCTTCATATGGCTAAGCGGTTAGGGAGTATTAATCAGAAGGTTGTTGGTTCGATTCCCGGACGTGCAAAATTACGTTGTGTCCTTGGGTAAGGCACTTTACCCTACTTGCCTCGGGGAGAATGTCCCTGTACTTACTGTAAGTCGTTCTGGATAAGAGCATCTGCTAAATGACTAAATGTAAATGTCTTATGTGAGTATGAGGTAAATGATTGAGGAACTGAATACATTAAGTTAACTGAGTTGTTTACATCATAGTGGTGTGTGAGGATATAAAGTTAGTTTTCTTTCCTCTCGAGGTAACAGTCTAATAGGGTTGGATTCTAACTGTTGTTTGTTTACAGGTGTAGACCTGGCTTCAAAATCCTTCTAATCTGAAGAGAAGTTCTGACTTTGAGAGAGAGGAGGGGTCCCTGCCTATAAAATGAGTCTCTCTCGGGAGAGAGAGGAGGGAGGCCCTGCCTCTAAAACGCGTCTCTCTGGGGAACATGACATGGACACCAAAACTAAAAGGTAAGATGAGAATCCATACCTGTTCATGACTGTTCTCCATCTCAGAGCTCAGCAGTGATATTATGACATCATCATTAGTCAGAATAAATGAGAGACTGAAGTTCTGTCTCTGTTGTGTTGAAGCTCAATCAAGCAGAGACCAGCCTCACCTGTACCCAGCTGTGTGTCCATGAACAGTGACTGGTCTATGGAGGCACCTATCAAGTTCAGTGATGGAGAAGGGCCTTCTAATGAGGAACGGTATGTACTGACCTCTGCTGGTGTTCAATGTTATGTGATGAAGGTGTCATGGAGTTTTTCTGAGATTGATCGGTCTTAAAAATATTGTTGTTCCAACTAAATTAATCGAATATTAAATAGTATTCATGTTCTAAAAGCCTAAATGAGCCCTTTGCTCCATCATGTCACATCTCTACTAAAACATAGGGTTAGAGCTGCTGACTGTAGATACTAAAGTATCCCTCATCACATCCTTACTAAATCACAGGGTTAGAGCTGCTGACTGCCAGCCTGGCTGACATACAGACCATGTGGTAAAGGTCCACAGTGAGAGATACAGAGTAACAACAGGTCTGGAAACCTGCCTGTCTGACTCATTCAAGTTGACCAGCAATATTCAAGCCTGGTTCTGACCCTACTGATGAATGACTACAGCAACACATGTTGGACAGTATGATATATCTGTGGTGTCTACTTTAGTGATTTATGTTTTTAAGACACTTTGTTGTTTGTTGACAGGATCAAACAGCAGCGACCAGCCTCATCTGTACCCAGCTGTGTGTCCATGAAGAGTGACAAGTCTATGGGTCTACCTATCGTGTTCAGTGATGGAGGAGGACCTTCTAATGAGGAAGGGTATGTACTGACCTTAGTTGGTTAACCTAAAACAAGGTTAGAGATGCTGACTGTAGATACCAAAGTACCCCTCATCACATCCCTACTAAAACACAGGGTTAGAACTGCTGACTGTAGATTCCAAAGTACCCCTCATCACATCCCTACTAAAAGACAGGGTTAGAGCTGCTGACTGTAGATACTACAGTATCCCTCGTCACATCCCTACTAAAACACAGGGTTAGAGCTGCTGACTGTAGATACTAAAGAATCCCTCATCACATCCCTACTAAAACACAGGGTTAGAGCTGCTGACTGTAGATACTAAAGTATCCCTGTTGGAGCCAAACCCCCTTTTTCCTTTCTCCCTTTGGTCCTGACCCAGAACTTGGGGAAATTACCTTATTTGGTATAATTGATTAATAGGTCTGTAGCTCCGCCCAGAGGGTGGGTGCTTATATGTGTGAGGGTTTTGTTTGTTGGCACAACAAGTTGGGTTTTGAGTTGTTGATAGAGAGCCAGCAGAGAGATATCGTTTTTCAACCACTTAAGTATACATTCACTTCCACAAACATACACTTATGCACTTACACACACAAACACATGCCCACATCAAACTTTGGATACATCGGATGCGCTAAACCTGGACTGAACCAACATCTGAAAGGTGCGTTGAGCTATCCATTACTGCTGGCACAGTGGTTACGTATAAAGGCTTTAAAGTTTTTAGATAGCCACTACAATCCCTCATCACATCCCTACTAAAACACAGGGTTAGAGCTGCTGACTGTAGATACTAAAGTATCCCTCATCACATCCCTACTAAAACACAGGGTTAGAGCTGCTGAATGTAGAAACTAAAGTATCCCTCATCATATCCCTACTTAAACACAGGGTTAGAGCTGCTGACTGTAGATACTAAAGTATCCCTCATCACATCCCTACTAAAACACAGGGTTAGAGCTGCTCACTGTAGATACTAAAGTATCCCTCATCACATCCCTACTAAAACACAGGGTTAGAGCTGCTGACTGTAGATACTAAAGTATCCCTCATCACATCCCTACTAAAACACAGGGTTAGAGCTGCTGACTGTAGATACTAAAGTATCCCTCATCACATCCCTACTAAAACACAGGGTTAGAGCTGCTGACTGTAGATACTAAAGTATCCCTCATCACATCCCTACTAAAACACAGGGTTAGAGCTGCTGACTGTAGATACTAGAGTATCCCTCATCACATCCCTACTAAAACACAGGGTTAGAGCTGCTGACTGTAGATACTAAAGTATCCCTCATCACATCTCTACTAAAACACAGGGTTAGAGCTGCTGACTGAAGATAGTAAAGTATCCCTCATCACATCCATACTAAAACACAGGGTTAGAGCTGCTGACTGTAGATACTAAAGTATCCCTCATCACAACCCTACTAAAACACAGGGTTAGAGCTGCTCACTGTAGATACTAAAGTATCCCTCATCACATCCCTACTAAAACACAGGGTTAGAGCTGCTGACTGCCAGCCTGGCTGACATACAGACCATGTGGTACAGGTTCACAGTGAGAGATACAGAGTAACAACAGGTCTGGAAACCTGCCTGTCTGACTCATTCAAGTTGACCAGCAATATTCAAGCCTGGTTCTGACCCTACTGATGAATGACTACAAATCAAATCAAATCAAATCAAAATGTATTTGTATAGCCCTTTTTACACGCAAGCATGTCACAGAGGGCTTCACATACGCCCATAAAAACTGCCCCTCAACCAACCTAAACCCTCAAGGAAGACAAGGAAAAACTCCCAGAAAAACTCAATGCAAGAGAAAAAATGGAAGAAACCTCGGGAGGAGCAATTCAGTGAGGGATCCCCTCCTCCAGAAACGGTTGGTGAAAGAGAGGAGCAGAACACAGGCTAAACATAGTGATACACAGGGAAGTGCCAATGGGTTTAGAAACACCAAAATCCATTGTCCAGCTTGGTAGATGTAGGAAGGGATCGGGAAACTCGCTGTTGCCCGTCACGGAGACTAGTTTCCGGTTGGTGAATAGGTCCAGCGTTGGCGGGACCGATGACCAGGCAGGTGCTGACAGCTCAAAACCCCCCACACCACAGGGGATGTGTGGAGGGGGGACAGAGAGAGGAAAGCAGGGATTAGAGAATGCCAGGAGCAGCTAACAGTTACAATGATATTAGAATGAGAATGAGATCCCCACCGGTCAAGTGTGGACTAATGCAGCGATTTAAACAAGGGTATTTGGTGCAGCCTTAGACACTAAGACACCGCCAGCCCCCCTCGGTTGGAACATAAAATCTGTTCCAGGGGAAAGAACTCTAAAATAAGTTATTTATAGAATAAGGGTGAGAATGCCCCGTCCCCCGTCGACACCACACCATAAGTTTACATTGAAAGTACATACACACACTTACCTTTAGCAGCCATAGATTTGACTAAACAGGAATGTTTTTAACCTGATTTTGAATGTCGCAACAGTATCAGCCTCCTTAATTGAGATAGGTAATTTGTTCCAGAGAAGAGGTGCTCTATATGAGAACGCCCTGCCTCCAACAGTTTTTTTATTTATTTTGGGAACCACCAGATAGCCGGCATCTTGAGATCTAAGTGACCTTGTGGGGCGATAGGGTGCAAGGAGACCAGAGAGGTACAGCGGTGCTAATCCATGCAGAGATTTGTAGGTTAGTAATAGAACCTTGAAATCAGCTCTGGCTTGGATAGGAAGCCAGTGTAAAGAGACGAGAATAGGAGTTATGTGATCAAACTTTCTGGTTCTAGTCAATAGTCTAGCAGCAGCATTTTGTACCCGTTGTAAATTTTTTATGTAGGTATTTGGGAGGCCAGAGAACAACACATTGCAATAGTCCAATCGGGATGTAACAAATGCATGTATTAGTTTTTCAGCATCATCTTTTGAGAGAAATTTTTGTACTTTGGCAATGTTACGTAGATGGAAAAATGCAGTTCTAGTAATTTGCTTAATATGGTACTCAAACAAAAGGTCCGGGTCCATTGTGACTCCTAAATTTTTTACCAGTTGGCTTTGAGAGACTTTGATGCCGTCTAAAGTTAGATTGGATAAATTATTTCTGTATTTTTTAGGACCAAAAATTTGAACCTCTGTTTTATCCGAATTGAGAAGAAGGAAATTTGTTGCCATCCAAGCTCTCAACCCAGAAACACATGTTTCCATAGCAAATGGTAAATCCCCAGGCTTTAAAGACATATAAAGCTGAGTATCATCTGCATAACAGTGAAAGTTTACCCCATAGCTTCTAATTATGTTTCCTAAAGGCAACATGTAGAGTGAAAACAACAGAGGGCCTAGAACTGAACCCTGTGGTACTCCGTATTTTACAGTGGAGCACCTGGATGAGCAGCCATCATAGTGGACATATTGTGATCTATCAGATAGATAGGATCTAAACCACTGAAGTGAGGTACCAGAAATTCCAACATAGTTCTCCATACGTTCCAGAAGAATCGCATGATCCACTGTGTCAAAAGCTGCACTTAGGTCTAAGAGAACCAGCACAGAGATAGAACCCGCGTCAGAGGCTAATAGTAGATCATTGACTACCTTAGCTAAAGCAGTTTCAGTGCTGTGGTGAAGACGAAATCCAGACTGGAGAGGTTCATAAAGCTGATTTGAGGAAAGGTGCTCGGTAAGCTGTTGTGCCACAGCTTTTTCTAAAATTTTCGAGAGAAATGGCAAATTTGAAATTGGCCTGTAGTTGCTGAGACAACCTGAATCAAGGTTTGGTTTTTTAAGAAGGGGCTTAATAATTGCTTGTTTGAAATCGTCAGGGACTTGGCCAGTTACAATAGATTCATTAATAATACTAAGCATGGCTGGTCCAATAATAGGGAGAAGTTCCCTACGAAGTTTGGCAGGAAGGGGATCGAGAAGGCAACTGGTAGGTTTCGATGAATCTATCAACTTGATGAACGCTTCGATAGAAATAGGGTTAAAATGAGAAATAGGGTTCAAATGAGTGAGAGCCTCGACATGTAGCGCGCTGGGTATAGAGGAAGATTCAGTGTCGATGGCCAATTTGTCCCTTATTGCATAGATTTTTTGGTCAAAGAATTCCAAGAAATCATTGGGAGAGAGAACAGTATTAACACAGAGTGTACTTTTCTTAGTGAGTTTTGCAACAGTATCAAATAGGAACTTAGTATTGTGTTTGTTCTTACTAATCAACTTAGAGAAATATTCTGATCTGGATCTGATGAGGACTTGTTTGTACTCAATTTGGCTGTCCTTCCAGGCCAGGCGGAAAACTTCCAATTTAGTGGTACGCCACTTATGTTCTAGTTTTCTAGTGGACCTCTTTAGAGTGCGGGTTTCCTCTGAATACCATGGAGCCAGTTTTTTGTCTTTTCTTTTACGTGGTTTAAGTGGGGCAACAGAATCTAGGGATAGCTGAAGAACCACATTCAGATCCCTTGTTTTAGCATTTAATGATTTATTTGGGACGTCAAGTGCTTCTAATGCAGCAGGTAGAATATTAGCCAGTTCTAGAGCTGTGTTTGGGGTTATGCAGCGGCTAGTAGAAGTATTCTGAGTGCCTCCAAGGCTTTGGCAGAGATCCATTTTGAAGGTAACCAGGCAATGGTCTGATAATATAGGATTGTGGGGGTGGACAGTGACGTCGCTAATCCTGATTCCTCGCGTGAGTACTAAGTCCAGCGTATGCGAGTGAAGATGGGTAGGTTTGGAAACCATTTGAGTGAGACCTGTGGAATACATTAGTGCAGTAAAGGCCTTACTTAAAGGATCGTTTGGGTCATCCACATGAATGTTAAAATCACCCATAATTAAGATATTATCAGTATATGTCACAAGATCAGCACTAAAATCAGCGAATTCCTCTAGGAAGAGCGAATACGGGCCGGGGGGGCGGTATAGAGTAACTATACAAAATGAGGGAGGGGGGGCAGGAGTAGTAGCAGTAGTCCTTTTTAAAGTAGTTGGTGGTTTCATGCAAATTATTTCAAATGTTTTAAAGGTGTTTACAGATTTTATGCTGAGGTTGAAGCTAGCTTCATATATCATAGCAACACCACCACCTTTCTTTGAGACACGAGGGATATGTGAGTACGCAAAATCGGGAGGCGATGCTTCATTAAGGGGGGAATATTCATCAGGTTTTAGCCAGGTTTCGGTGAGACCAATCAGGTCCAGGCTGTGTTCAGATATCAGATCATTAATCAAAACGGCCTTTGTGGATAGAGATCTGATGTTTAGGAGCCCAACATTCCAGTGTGGGTTTTTGGCAGCTTTAAAAGTAGACAATCCTTCTGAGAAGGTGGCACTGTCAGCAGAAAACTTAATAGGAGGAGCAACGGGGGAACAAGGCTGAATACATGTTAAATTGGTATAATTCCTAATAATTGAAGGCCGAAATTTGGAAAAGAGGCGGGGGACCGACACAGTCTCAATGGGGAAAACAACATCAGACACCACACTGGCTACACTATAAGCTAAGCTTTCGGGCCCCCAACAGCTCATAACATGCCTATCAACATACCTATCAGACTCTAAAAGAGACTGTGGCCCGGCTTGTTCTAGTGAGTGTCAGGCCCGGTCTAAATTAACATCAATATTCCTAGATAATAGAAGGGCACCTCTCCAGCTCGGGTGGAGTCCGTCACCCTTCAACAAGCCAGGTTTGGCCCAGAAACGAGACCAATTATCCACGAATCCTAAACCCTGGTCTGAGCAGAAGCGAACCAACCAGCGGTTAAGAGAGACAAGTCTGCTGTAGATCTCGTCAGTCCCCCTAACAGGCAGTGGACCAGAGACTATTACTCGATGCCGACTCATCTTTCGGGCAAGGTCACATGCCCGTGCTATATTAACCTTCGTGACCTCTGACTGCCTCAATCTAACATCATTGGTGCCGACATGAATGACAATATTCTCATATCTATCATCAGTGTGTGCGCCATGTGCCTTAGCTGTGGCCTTTGCCTTAGCCCTAGTGCTAGCCAGCACCCTAAGATTAGCTTCTATGTCGGTAGCTCTGGCCCCAGGTACACAATGAACTGTCGCTGGTTGCGCCAATCTAATGTTACGAGTTATGGAGTCACCGATCACTAGCGTCTGCGGAGTCCCACTCCCGCGAGTCCCACTCCCACCATGCTGCAGAGGTGAAACCGGTGGGGCTGATCTTGAGACTTCCCTCACGCTAGGACTCCCTGTCGGTGATGTTGTGCCAGTCGCATCTACAGTTCCTAGCATTTTCTCTCCCTCAAGCGACTGGACACGACTCTCTAACAGAGTCAACCTATCGAGTAAAGTGACACATGTAGGACAATGTGAATGAGAGTGAGACATTATAATTGACTTACACTGTTAGTAGTTTATGCCAGCCAAAATAATCCGTCAAGAGCGTTGAAGTTGGCTAGTCGAACTGCAACAGTAGCGTCGAGTTCCAAGGAAGAAAGCCGCGCCGAGTAAACCTAATGATAAGACAATAAATGTGTAGATCACATTGGGAGAGACAACATGAACGAAGTAATTATGTAATAAATATAGCGATTAAACAAGAAAAAGTTTAGGAAAAATTCCGAAAAGTTTGGAGCAGCAGCTCAGGTGTGCAGCGCGGTATATCGTCAAACAGGAAGTACACATGTTGGACAGTATGATATATCTGTGGTGTCTACTTTAGTGATTTATATTTTTAAGACACTTTGTTGTGTTTGTTGACAGGATCAGACAGCAGCGACCAGCCTCACCTGTACCCAGCTGTGTGTCCATGAAGAGTGACAAGTCTACGGGTCTACCTATCAAGTTCAGTGATGGAGGAGGACCTTCTAATGAGGAAGGGTATGTACTGACCTCTGCTGGTGCTCAATGTTATATGATAAAGGTTACATGATGTGAAGAAGCCGTCTGTGTATAGTGTATACAGTTGGTAGGCCACACACATTCAATGACAACACACAATAAATCATTTGAAGTATAACGTGATCATTAGATTCAGGATCATCATCTAACATTTTACAAGTCATAACTCATATCCTGGCTATATTCAGACCATGAGGTAGAGCTACACAGTGAGTGGGAGCTGTTATTTAATATTATTTCATTAACATGTGGTGTTGATCTTCTCTTTATGTATCTATGGTTTAACCACTAGACCACCATCAGGCACATCAACACCTTTGACCTCCTTGTTGTGTTTGATCAGTGAGAGACAGAACCACAACCTACCAGTCCACTGTGTTGCTTTAATGTTGAACTTTACCTGACATTAACACAGAGACACAACCACAACACAACCACAACAAACTACCCTGAAACAAATGCAATTATGCAAGCCATACCATACTACCATTAGGTCATTCCATGTTGGTGCTGAAAAATTATTCAAAGCTGCTCTCTCTAATTCAGTAGAGACTAGAGCGAACTCCAGGATAAGCCTGTGAGTTACTTCTCCACCTTAAAATACTTGACATTTATTGTAAACATGTAATTTAGGTTGATGTCGTAAACATGCACACACGTAACATGCACGCACACACGCGTGCTAGGTCTATGCAAGGGAGCCAATGAAGAAGAGCCATGTAACATTTGCATGCGTTGTCTTAACCAATGACATTCAAGAGTGCCTGTGTTTAAATTGCGAGCTAGCGCAACATGCTAGCAGACAAACTTGTAGCACTATGGTGTGTGATGTTTTTGTCTCCTTGCGGACGCAAGCAATAAAGCTTTCTTAAACTTGTTCACCGACTGACTGCAATGCTTGATAGATTAATATTTCTGACACCTCGCTACACACAGACACACCACACATACACACAGACACACACACACACACACACACACAGACAGCATGAGAGTCAATGTGCAGCCCTGCAGGTACCAGGCCTGGTATGAGCACAGACCGGGCGGGGCTCAGCCCACTTAGACTGCTTGAGACCAGAAGGTCTTAAACTCCTGGGCGGAGGAGTGCTGCAGTGTCTAAAGCAGGCTGTTAGCAAACATGCAGCCCTGTGTGAGGTGGACCCTGATGTCATTCTTCAGTGTCTGGTTGAAACACAACACACTTGTTTACCTGGGGGTGACAGTGCTCCTATCTTTGATTCATGTATTAAAGGAATAGTGCCTTGTAGTGGTATAGAAGATGGTTTACTTGGTAGTGATGGTTTCACTCTTATACAGTGTGTCTGTGTGCATGCATGAGTGGATACAGTTAGGTTTACCACTCATGCTTATGTATGATATACTCTTTAGTAGATGATCAGCCCTTCAAGTAATGTCATCCCTTGTCCTCAGAGTTCAACAAGAGAAGTCTGAGTCAGACCAGAGTCACCATGAGGACTTGTCCTCCATATTCACAGTGAGTTGTTAATCTAAAGTACAAACAAGACAGAATGATTTTAATCATATTGTTGTACTGTGTAGATAGTTCCTGGTTCGTATATATATATTCCCTCTCTGTTTCAGGAGCTTGAGGAGACTGTCATCAGGTTTGTGAAGAAAGAGCTGAAGAGGATGAAGAGGATTCTGAGTTCAGATTTCCCAGAAGGTTTAGAGAGTCAGAGGGAGGACCAGGAAGTGGACCCTGAATATCAGAAGCAGGAGAGCAGTGCCAGAGAGGGAGCTCTGAAGATCACAGTGCACATCCTGAGGAACATGAACCAGAAGGAGCTGGCTGATACTCTGGAGAAAAGTAAGAGACTCCATATTTAGTCTTAGTTGACTGATTGATGGTTTTTGATGAAGGTTAGATATACAAAGAAAGTTATGAGACTCAGAGAAGAACAATGTTGTATAGATCTTTCTATGATCTTGTACTATGTGTGAGTATACTAAGCTGTTTCATTATTGTGTACCTGATAAATGATCATAGATTTAAAATATGTTTTGAATTGAATATAGAGGACATATTGTCAGTTCATAATCTGTGAATAATCAAAACTACGTTTAAGAAAAATACACACTTAACATGTGTTGTTTTTTTGTTTAGATTGTTTAGACGAGCGAGCTGAGATTTATCGACAGAAACTCAAATCTGAACTGAGGAAGAAGTTTGAAACTGTGTTCGAGGGCATGGATAAACAAGGACATCCAACTCTTCTCAATAAGATCTACACAGATCTCTACATCACAGAGGGTGAGGGTGGAGAGATCAATAAAGAACATGAGGTGAGACAGATTGAGACAATATCCAGGAAATCATCAAGACCAGAAACAACCATCACATGCAACAACATCTTTAAACCCTCAGCTGGACGAGATACACCTATCAGAATTGTTCTGACAAAAGGAGTTGCTGGCATCGGAAAAACTGTCTCTGTGCAGAAGTTCATCACGGACTGGGCTGAAGGACTAGCAAATCAGGAAATCCATTTCATTTTTCCTCTCCCGTTTCGAGAGCTGAATTTGTTGGATGGAGAAGAGTTCAGTCTGATGGAACTTGTCCATCACTTCTTCTCAGAAACCAGAGAATCAGGAATCACCATCTATGACAAGTACAACGTTCTGTTTGTCTTTGACGGTCTGGATGAGTGTCGACTGCCCTTAGCCTTCAAAAAAAACAAGAGCTGGTGTGATGTCACAGAGTCCACCTCAGTGGATGTGCTGCTGACCAACCTGATCAGAGGAAAGCTTCTTCCCTCTGCTCTCATCTGGATCACCACTCGACCTGCAGCAGCCAATCAGATCCCTTCTGAGTGTGTTGACCTGGTAACGGAGGTACGAGGGTTCAATGACCCACAGAAGGATGAATACATCATGAAGAGATGCAGTGATGAGATCCTGGCCAGGAGAATCATCTCACACATCAAGACTTCAAGGATCCTCTACATCATGTGCCACATACCAGTCTTCTCTTGGATTACTGTTACAGTCCTTGAACACATGCTGAGAACAGAGGAGAAAGAGAAGCTGCCCAAGACCCTGACTGAGATGTACACAGCCTTCCTGGTGTTACAGACCAAACAGAAGAATGTGAAGTATCATGGGAAAACTGAGACTGATCCACACTGGGATGAAGAGAGCATTAAGAGCATCCTGTCACTGGGAAAACTGGCCTTCCACCAGCTGGAGAAAGGCAACCTGATTTTCTATGAGAAAGACCTGACAGAGTGTGGCATTGATGTCTGTGATGCCTCAGTGCACTCAGGAGTGTTCACACAGATCTTCAAACAGGATGGTAAAGTCTTCCAGGAGAAGGTGTTCTGCTTTGTCCATCTGAGCTTTCAGGAGTTTCTGGCTGCTGTGTTTGTGTTTCTCTCATTCATCAACAACCAGCAGAATCTGATGTCTGAGACTCCATCAGCTTCCAGTTACAACAAACTGTTGGCTCTTTTCAGAGAGAAACCAGAAGTCCGATTCTACAAGAGTGCTGTGGACAAGGCCTTGCAGAGTAAGAATGGACAACTGGACCTTTTCCTCCGCTTCCTCCTGGGCCTCTCAATGGAGTCCAACCAGACTGACTTACAAGGCCTACTGACTCAGACAAGAAGCAACACACAGAGCCATGAGAAAACAGTCAAGTACATCAAGGAGAAGATGAGAGAGGCTCCCTCTGCAGAGAGATGCATGAATCTGTTCTACTGTCTGAATGAACTAAATGACCATTCTCTGGTGGAGGAGATCCAACACTACCTGAGCTCAGGAAGTCTCTCCAGTGAGAAGAAGCTCTCATCAACACAGTGGTCAGCTTTGGTCTTTGTGTTGCTGACTTCAGAAGAGAAGATGGACGTATTTGATCTGAAGCTATACTCCAGATCAGAGGAAGGTCTTCTGAGGCTGCTACCAGTGGTCAAAGACTCCAAAACTGCTCTGTATGTATAAGGGTTAGATATTATGTTTCATGATTGTGTGATAAACATGACTCTGATGATGTTTCATTTTCTCCTATTGTCATGTAGGCTGAATGACTGTAACCTCTCAGAACGGTGCTGTGAAGCGCTGGCCTCAGCTCTCCCCTCCTCAGATCTGACAGAGGTGGACTTAAGTAACAACAACCTGGGGGATTCAGGCATGAAGCTGCTCTCTGCTGGACTGGGGAATCAACTCTGCAAGCTGGAGACAATGAGGTCTGTATTTATGTTCTACATGAGACATTAGTAAGGAGTTAGGTGGCTGAGCAGTTATGAAATCGGGCTAGTAATCAGAAGGTTGCCGGTTTGATTCCTGGCCGTGCTTTTGATGTTGTGTCCTTGGGCAAGGCACTTCACCCTACTTGCCTCTGGGGAATGTCCCTGTACTTACTGTAAGTCGCTCTGGGTAAGAGCGTCTGCTAAATGACTAAATGTAAATTTGGTGTATTCTAAATGTAAAGTTATAATCACATCATGTATTTGTATGGTTGATTCAGACAGAGTTTCTTATATACCAGTATTATAATTGGACCAATACGCTGTTCTTATCGGTCCAGAGACGTTCTAAGAAGTCCGCAAAACCTCTCCAGAGGTCCACATTTGCAGTTTCACTTATGTCTTCATCAAACAGAGAACTGGAGGGACTGTCATCTGCAGCACCTTTATAGAATCTAAATCAGTAGCACACATAATATCACGTTCCCATTGTGGTTGTTGTGATGTTAATTCTTCTTTACATTTTATGAATGTTGGGGTCACTAAGAAAAGTAAGACATTTGAAGTTGGAAAAAAAAACAGATTTGAGGGTTTTCTCTGCTGTTAAATATAAAAGCAGTCATGTTTGACCCTTTTAACAAAACAAGGGTTAAGATATAATATTCATCATATAATTGTACATTTACCTGGACGGGGAGTTATGCATCTGGCGGCTTTTGTGCTGTTGTTGAACATTTTTAAAGTCTTCAATCAATCTTCAAAGTTCCAACGGCACTGGAACTTAGCAAAGTTTGATGCAAAAATGTTATTGGTCTTCAAGATGACAAAAAAAACAATAAACGTGAGCAGGTTCCAGAACCCAACTGATCTTTACCCCCCAGGCATACAATTATATACTGCTAACCTATTTTCATGTGTTATTTTACTATTGGTAATTACAGATGGTCTCAGATCTTACTCATAACACAATTGGTCACTTGTTCTGGGGGTTTCAGATTTCACTTCCACCTTAGCTTTGGTGCCTTTGACCTTGCTTAAATTTGGAGATTTACATTTTGCTGCTGGGTGACAATAATAAGTGTTTCTCTTAAAACAGGTTCTGTAGCCCACATTTACGATGAGGCTGCTTACGCTGAGGCTCGTTGTAAATCCTCCCTACTTAGGGCTTGTGCTGACCTTCTGCAGGCGGCCACAGATACGATTCTAGGCGTGGGGCCAAAAACAGTGCATCTTGACTTCTAGCTCAGGCCTCTGCCTGAGAAGGAGAATGCCTGCCTCCAGGCCTTCTCCCTCACTCCTCAGCCTCTGTCACTATGATCTCACACTCAGGCTCAATATCTTCTATCGTTTAGTGGTAATAATAATCAGTCAACAGCTTAACATATGGTTTCCAGTAATATAAAATAATACTAAAAGGGGTGATTCGAGAGAGTAATTTTCAATCAGATAAATCCATAATCATATCCATCTTCATCGATTCAACAATATGGTGTCAATTTCGACGTCAGTACCTGTGGTTGACGCTTCTTCCACTGCATGAAGGGTTTCGGATTAGGAATAGCAAGAAAAGTGTGCTTGGTGTATAAATACTACTATGTAACTGGCTATTTTTACTTAAGAGAATGGTACATTTACATTTGTTCTTTTAGCAGACGCTTTTATCCAAAGAGAGAGCTTTACAAAAAGTGCATAGGTCAATGATCATAAACAACGATAGCCCCAAACATTGCGGATAGCCAAAACATGAAGCATACATTGTGAAAAAGCAAATAAGTGTCATGGGGTAGAACCAGAAAAGCATGTGGTTAAACAAAGAGTGTACCTGGTAGAAAGCAAGCAACAATAAAATAATTTTCAAAATAGTACAAATAGTTAAATCACTTACAACTAACCAACAGGAGTGACCAACATGTAGTTAAACAAACAGACAACAGACGGTTGTCAGAAGAAGATCGTAGGTGGTGGGTGGGGGTGTAAGGCTGGAGGACAAACTTGATGTAGTCGGGTGCAGTCCCGTTCACCGCTCGGAAGGTCAGTACCAGGGTCTTGAATCTGATACGGGCCGTGATGGGTAGCCAGTGAAGGGAGATGAGGAGCGGGGTAACATAGGAGTGTCTGGGTAGGTTGAAGACCAGGCGGGCCGCTGCGTTCTGAATCCTCTGGAGAGGGCGGGTTGCGCATGCTTGGAGACCGGCGAGCAGCGAGTTGCAGTAGTCCAACTTGGAGAGGACAAGTGCTTGGACTAGCAGCTGGGTGGAATGCTCAGACAGGTATCTCCTGATCTTCCGGATGTTGTAGAGCAGGGGTGTCAAACTCAATCCCACACGGGGCCGAAACTCAAAGCACACTTTAGGTTGCGGGCCGAACCGGATAACCATTTATTGAACAGACTAAAACAAAAGGTTTTTTGAACATCAATATGAATCGAAACAGACCAAATACAATATAATTCAAAAATAAATAAACGTAAAATATTTTGCTCTCCATAAAAATATCTCCTGTCAAAATTACACAAATTCTAAATATTAACATGCTGGGGAAAAATATGAAAATATAAATTAAAATTGTGCTTTTAAGTAACAGTTAAAATCATAACAAATCAAAACATATAATTTTTTGCTATAATGCCATTTTGTCAGAGCTTGATGCTTGGCATCTTTTCTTGGCAACAAGTTTGTTTATGTTCGGGGTTAGGTTCTGTGTTGTGGAGATTCTCAGGATGGACTGCCGGGGGTATTCCATCAACGTCGCTAACGCAAGTCTCGCTAAAACGAATAAGTCTCACTTGGGTAAACGTCAACTCAGACTTAAGCCTCAAGCCGTTCCACTAACGTTCTGTTCCACTAACAGGCAACGCTAATTCAAGCTTGACCTCAATAAGCTGAGACTGTGCAGCGCAGATAAGGCGATCTTCAAAAAGAGGAGTTATGTCGCAAAAAGAAAAGCATAAACCAGCAGAGTGGTGTTGTTTCAGCAGCGTAAATAGATTTTAAGAGTGTTTTTGGAGTTGTCCCCAAAAAGGGTTGCCGCAATTAACATGACAAGGGAGACAACTTGTCAAGTAAATAATTAGCGTAATTTGAAGCTGTTTTAAACCGTTCTGACAGTAGGCTGGCCTATGGCCGATATTCTCAACAGGAGATTGAAAATATAACCTAAAAAAGAACGTGGCAGCAATTGAAAATTGTAGGATAAAATTCAAAACACTGAAGAAGGCCATGGTTAATTGAACTTGAACACAATTAATACATTCCTTCAAAATAACTTTGCCGCACGCATTTATTAAGGTAAAAGATAAAACGGTTGTCAAAGAACGGATACGCCATAAGCGATTGTAACTTTTCTAGACGCTTTGTTTAGTTTCTAAGGTCTTATTTTATGTCACTTAACCAATGGCTTTTGAAAAGAGTTAAAGTGACATTATTTCTTAACTTGTTTAATTAAATGTATTAATTTTTTGGAGATGAAGTAAACACGTAAATCGTTCATGTATGCACTTCAAAAAGTCTTAATTTACGTTTCCGAACACGGACTAAAGTGTTTGGCGAGCAGGAATTTGCTTGACGGAACTGTCTTTTCAGATTCTGTTTCCGCTTGTTTGAAATTCTTTGCAACACATTTTGGTTTAGCTTGACTTTTAGCCTGACACGGAGCAGGCTAGTTCCGAAGTGTGAATTATCTTGGTTACGTAGCTTAGCTTAACTAAAATAAACCACCTTAATGGAACGGAACTCTCGCTAAAGTAAGTGAGACTTACTTTACTAATCAACGTTGATGGAATACCCCCCAGGTGCTCATCAGTGAGACGACTCCTGTGTGATCTTTTGTTAACTTTCATTACAGAGAACAGTTGCTCACACAGGTAGGTGCTGCTAAACATGCACAGTGTTTGAGCCGCATGTCGACGGAGCAGAGGCATTGCTTCAGGAATGAAGCGAAGGAACTCTGCAGGCCCAACAGTGTCGTACTTTGCCTTTAGTGTCCCGTTACACTGCAGCTCTATCAGCTCCATCTGCATCTGTACAGGTGCAGTTTCCACGTTGACGGCAAATGGGTTGCGAAGCAGCTCAAAATTACTTTTTGTAATTCAAAGTCACCGAAACGCCGTGCGAACTCGGTGTGAAGTGCGCTCAGTTTCTCAGCAAAGGGGGCATTTGGGAACACCATGGCGCTAACTTGTTTCAACATGACTTGGCAACAGGGAAAGTGAGACAAGTTGCATTGGTGCATTTGTGTCTCCCATAAACGCAGCTTCACTTGAAATACCTTCACTGCATCATACATATCAGTGATCATGCGCTCCCGTCCCTGGAGCTGAAGGTTTAAGAGGTTGAGATGCGTAGTGATGTCAGACAGAAACGCCAACTCACATTTCCACATTTCATCCCGCAGAACTGTGGAGTCTTTTCCTTTAATGTCCATGAACTGACAGATTTCAAAAAATCTATTGAACTTTTCCCCGGCTTAGCCACCTCACCTCCGTACGATAAGGCATGTCGGCAAACTCTGAATCTATTTCCCGCAGAAAAGACTGGAATTGGCGGTGATTTAAACCTTGGGCTCTGATGAAGTTTACGGTTTGCGTTAGTGTTCATCACATAATCCATTTTTAGGACTTTACCACCCAGTGCTTCTTGGTGTATGATGCAGTGATATCCTGTCAACTCACGAGCACAGTTCTCCTCCCGCATCTTTAAGCGCATCCTTCCCACTAGTCCACTTTTTTCACCGCACATTGCCGGTGCTCCATCTGTTGTAAGTCCAACAAGTTTGTCCCAAGGCAGTTTCATGTCGGTTACACTTTGACATACATTTTCATAGATGTCTTTTCCTTTTGTTTTCCCGTGCATCGATTTAATGTCCAATATTTCCTCTGTAACGCACAACCTGGAGTCCACTCCACGGATGAAGATGGCTAGCTGTGCAGTGTCAGTCGTGTCAGTACTTTCGTCCACAGCAAGGGAGTATGCAACAAAGTATTTCCCTCTTTCATTCAACTGTGTTTTCAAATCAGTGGCCATCTCACAAACCCGATCAGCAACTGTATTTCTGCTAAGGCTTACATTTGCAAACACCTGCGTTTTATCTAGACACATGACGCCGCACACTTTCATCATGCAGCTCTTCAGAAACTCTCCCTCTGTAAATGGCCAGGCTGATTTGGCTATCTCCTCTGCCACAATAAAACTTGCTTTTACAGCAGCTTCACTTTGTGATTTCACTTTGGTGAAAAACCTCTGCTGAGATGTCAGATTCCTCTTCAACTCCTCTACCTTCTGTAGCTTCTGCTCTGCATCTAGGTTTTTTAACTTGTGTTGTAAGATGTTTTGTTTCGTAGTGCCTTCTAAGATTATATTCCTTAATTACAGCCACACCAAATGAGACACACAGGTTTACCGGCAATTTCAGTAAACATATACTCATTCTCCCACCGGTTTTGAAGGGCTCTGTTTTCTGAATCAACTTTTCTCTTGGCCATTGTTAGGGGCTAGCTTTGATTTTAAATTAGGGTCTTTGACGCGCAAATGATCGCAGGTAGCCTATTCGATAAGGCAGCTGTTGCACTGCGTTATGGGATTTGTAGTTTGTGTGTTATTGGTGCTTCATATAGCCGGGCAATTAAAAAAAGATATATATAAAATGATCTCGCGGGCCGGATATAATTGTAGACCGGGCCGGATGTGGCCCGTGGGCCTTGTGTTTGACACCTATGTTGTAGAGGGTGAACCTACACGACCGGGAGACCGCAGCAATGTGGGCTGTAAGGGAGAGTTCGTCATCCATGGTAACCCTGAGGTTCCTGGCAGAGGATGAAGGGGTCACCGTCGCAGAATCCAGGGTGTTTGAGAGATCGTGGGAGATGGCCGGGATGATGAGAAGTTGTGTTTTGGCGAGGTTCAGCTGGAGGAGGTGCTTGGTCATCCAGGCGGAGATGTCTGTGAGGCAGGCCTGAGAATGTAATGGTGAATTTCTTATTTGCACTGTGATCATCTGAATAGTCAAGGAGATGCGGTTCAGTACAATTTATTTCGATTTTACAAGTATATGTTTAAACAAAGCTTTGCTGATCAGTCAACCACGAAGGAGGCGCTATTCGCACAAGTTGTTCGTAGGAGTGATGAAGGACAATGGGGAAGGTCTCCCTTATATGATACTAGAACAGATGTAAACAATCAATCAATACATTGGTCATTCTGGTTGGCCAGCACTGGTCAGTGACAGGTTAAGATAATAAAACCCCTAGGCCAGTGTTCCATGCCCTTTGATGTAATTTCTCTATCTATTATACAAACAGGACACCAGCCCCAATCTCCTGTATGCAAATGTTTCATGGCAAAGAGGTCAGCTTGCCTGCCTACTCTCCCCAACCCCCAGACCTAACTCAAGACCCTCTGGCTCTTAGTTAGGTATCATAAAGCAACACCATAAATACCTTAAGACAATATGAGTGTTCCTTCTACAGAGTATACCACACCACAGAGTTCCTTACATTAACTGTCTATAACAAAGGAACTTACTTTTTACCGCTTAAAGAAACATATATATTGTAACTATGTCAAAAATTGCCATCACAAGATCCCCGGATCAGTCGGGGGGAACGACAGGTAAAGCTGCATGTCATCAGCGTAGCAGTGGTAGGAGAAGCCATGGGAGGTGATGATTGGTCCAAGTGAGGTGGTGTACAGAGAGAAGAGGAGGGGGCCAAGGACGGAGCCCTGTGGGACACCAGTGGAGAGCTGTCACTTTGCCTCCCCAGAAGACCTGGTAGGATCTTCCAGACAGGTAGGATGCGATCCACTGAAGTGCAGTGCCAGTGATGCCCATCTCAGAGAGTCTGGCGAGCAGGATCTGATGGTTAACCATATTAAATGCTGCAGAAAGTTCCAGCAGAATGATGACGGATGACCTGGAAGCTGCTCTGGCCGACTAGAGGGCAGTGATGACTGACAGGAGGGCAGTTTCAGTGGAGTGGCCAGTCTTGAAGCCCGATTGGTTGGGGTCAAGCAGGTTTGTTCTGAACGAGAAAGTTTGACAGTTGGTTAGATACAGCGCGTTCAATTGTTTTTGAAAAGAAAGGTAGCAGTGATACTGGTCTGTAGTACTGGAGGACAGCTGGGGTAAGGGAGGGTTTTTTTAGTAGAGGGCTAACTCTGGCCTGTTTGAAGGCAGAGGGGAAAGTGCCGGAAGTAAGAGAAGAGTTAAGGACATGGAGAGTATAAGTTATGACGGAGGGAGAGATGGTTTGAAAGAGAGGGGAGGGGACTGGATCAATGGGATAGGAGGTGGGGCGATGAGAGACAATGAGGTTAGAGATCTCTGCCTCGGACAGGGGAGAGAAAG
This sequence comes from Mallotus villosus, assembly GCA_903064625.1. Classification (NCBI taxonomy): domain Eukaryota; kingdom Metazoa; phylum Chordata; class Actinopteri; order Osmeriformes; family Salangidae; genus Mallotus; species Mallotus villosus. The sequence continues at coordinate 36,180 of CAEFZP010000715.1, forward strand.
AGTTTAAACATTTAGTTGGATCAGTCATGGAGGGTGAGTGGGTAGGAAAGGTGGGTTCGGGGAACCGACTGCTAATGTCGGCGACTTTTTCCTTAAAGAAGGAGAAGTCGTCTGCTGTCAGGGTGAAGGGTGGGGGAGGTGGGTCAAGGAGGGTGGAGAAGGTAGAGAAAAGTTTGTGGGGGTTTGGGGCAGAGTTAATTTTGTTCAGGAAGTAGTGAGTTTTAGCACCAGTTATGGGAGCAGAGAAGGATTTAAGGAGGGAGTGATACTTATCAAGATCCAGACCGTCTTTGGACTTGTGCCATCTCCTCTTAGCTGCCCGAAGGGTGGACCATTCTTCACGAATAACATCCGTAAGCCACGGGCAGGAGGGAGAAGATCATGCAGGCCTGGTTGACAGGGGACGGAGAGTGTCGAGTGATGCAGTTAATGTGGATAACAGAGTGTTGGTGGCAGTGTCAGTGGGGTGGGACCTGAACTCGTCAATGGGAGGGAGGGAGGATGTTACAATGGAGACACATGGAGAAATGGCGGGAAGTTACGAGGGGAGGGGAGGTAGGAGGAGTTGGGGGAAGAGAGACAGAGAATTGGATAAAGTAGTGATCAGAGATGTGTAGTGGGGTTACAGAGGTTAAGTCAGTGATACAGTTGCATGTCAGGATGAGGTCGAGCTGTTTTCCTACCTTGTGGATCGCCGGTGTGTTGAGCAGCTTCAGGTCGAAGGAAGTCAGAAAATACTAAAAAGTCGACGGCCTGCGTTCCTTCGAGGTGGATGTTGAAGTCCCCAAGGAGTATCAGCGGCGTTCCATCATCCAGGAGGGCGCTGAGGAGCATGTCCAGCTCCTCCACAAAGTCAGCTAGCGGGCGATAGAGGACAACTATAAGTGCTTTGATAGGATCAGTTATCATCACATAATGGTGTTCAAATGATTTGGCAGTAAAAGAGAGTGTGGATGTGTATTTAATATGTGGGGAAAGAAGCAAACCTGTCCCACCACCTCGCCCGGTTGAGCGAGGTGAGTGGTTGACGGAGAGAGCAGCAGTGTTCTCTGGGTGGATCCATGTCTGTCAGCACAAGGGCGTGCAGAGAAGCATGGGATGCAAACACCGGGATGAAGTCTGTCCTGTTCACAGCAGACTGGCAGTTCCAGAGCCATATAGAAAGAGAGAGGGCAGGTGGAGAAGATCTAGAGAGGTGGCTAAGGTTAGAAGTGGAACGTATATACTTTGTGACATATCTACGTCTATCTACGAAGACTCCCTGTCTTTATTCGACCAAGTCTTGGTGCACCGAGGCTGCCAGGCGAGGCTGCCACAGCAGTGCTAGCTGCAAGGCGCAGCTGACAACGACCCTAATTATGTAAACAGCCAGGGTTTCACACGGCCAGGGTTTCACACGGCGGTGAATACCCTGAAACTCGATCTCTAGCTAGCTACTTAACTGCCTGTATAACTGCTGTCTCTCAGCTCTACCCTGACACAAGTTTTAGCTTAAATGTAGCAGATACGAGACAAACAATATATGTGTATCTCTTTATCTTTAATAGTTAGTTCCTATAGACCACTTTCATGTTTACCAACATTCAGGATGCGCGCGCAGCTAGGTTTCAGAAAACCGGGAAAGGATAGCATTTACAATGGCAAAAGGACCACACGGATCATACAAATAGTTCGATTTAAAAGACCAAAAAGTCAGAGGAGGACAGCCTTAGAGAGAGAAATAGCGATTCCCCATTGATCTGTCGGATCAGAATTTTGATTTGGGTCACGAAAGTCTTGACATTTGAGTGAGAATGTCGCCCGGTACAGACCGCATAGTGGAGCGGCAGCCATGTCTTCGCGTCATGTCACAAAGTTCATAATTTTACAGTTTTACAGTCAATTCGACATCTAAAAAGTCGAGCAGGGCAGCTTTCAAGAGATATGGGAATTCTGCTGTTAGCCAGCTGGTCCGATTATTTTTGTGATTTGTTTAAACTGGCAATTTGAGTGTGAGACTGCGTCCCCATTAGCCTCAGTCAGACTCATATTGGATATTGGATTTCTTTAACCGAGCCTGTTTCATTACTCTTTTTCCTGAGAAAGCAACCTCCGTTAGCCAGGCTAGTTTTGCCCGATCACTTGGTCAGGCTATTTAAAGCTATGGGGGTCAAGTGACTTTTGTGCATTGACAAGTGAAATGTAAATGTACTCGTCCAAAGGACAAGTGCCTCAAACAGTTAATGTCAAGCCCTGTAATCCAGTGAACAGAGATATATGATGACCTGATCGACACTCCAAGTGTATTATACAGGGGAGAAGTTCGTCTTTTGCAACCCACATGCGCAGTTGAGCCAGCTTGACAGTCGTGTGACGTAGGTTTGAAAGTGGTCTATAGATAATGATAGCCCTTGATATAATTGGTGCCACACAGATGTCTGAAATTATAGAAAGTGCTGTGCCCGTGATGCAGCTGGTGATGACAGTTCATGTATTGTACTGTAATGTATTGTACATTCTTTAGGGGCAGGGTAGGGGGAATGGAAGGTAGTTACAAATATCTAGGAAGAGGCAGCAGGAGAGGGCTTTGTCGTCCTAGCAGTTCAGGTGAGGTGGAGGCTGGGTAGGGAGGATCTCTGAAGGTACTGTAATGGCAATGTTCTATTTTTCCAATACGTCTAAATCGTTGTCATTATACATGTTAAACAGAGCTTGACTGCTAGATATACAGACTCAATCTATATAAACTTTGGGAGGACAAATAACATACAGAGACTGGATGCAAGTTCTGAGAACACTCAATCAATTTATTTTGTGCAGGTGCATCAGCTTTTATAGACACACACACCTGAAATGAATCAGCAATAATTGGGAACACAATCAGTTGTCAATTAACAATACACATGTATTTTAGGAGTGATCTTACGCAGACACAATGTATCAGATTTTCCAGTCCTTATTTGCCGTTTATTTGTTTATCATGCATACAAACTCATTGACGTAATGCAGGAAAGGAACGAGTAGTCTCAGTGAGTGATTCGTGACATCTCGTTGGCAGCGCATCGGGACTGTTGCATTGGCTCAGTAGAGGAAACAGAAAGGATTTGTTCACCTCATTCACTTTCACGTGACTGCTAGGTTTAGCATAGAATACGTGCATGATTGGAGTGACAATTACAGGTTTTGTTGTTTTTACTTTACTTACAGTTCAGTGCAGTGTAATTGTTTTCCGTGATAATTAAATGCCAGTGTGATAATAAGTGACCATTTCAAATCATGCAAACAGTCATGATGTATTTTATTTAATGAATATTTGGGGGAAAATTATCTGGCACACACATGTGCAATTCCCTTCCCTATAGCCTACTCTAATTTATCTTGGCTGGTTTAGATGCAATAAGATTTCTTCCTTTGGAATATGATAACTGTTTAAAATAGTGGAAATATTCAGGCCAGGGAATTGGATAATTGATTGAATTGTTGAATTGTTGAGCAAACTTGCTTGTTCTTAATCCTCGATTTTCTATTATCATCCCAACATTCCCAATACAAAAACCATGTTGTACAAATATATAGATTCATTGTCTGTCACATGGCTCTTCTTTCATTGGCTCCCTTGCATATATCCTGCGTGTGTGCGTGCGTATGTCTTGAAGTGGCCCTGCTTAGGCTAACTAAATGAAATGCTCAGATAAGATAAGGATCTTCCTGTTTACCTAAGCCTGGATCTTGCCTACAGTTCTCCTGGGGGGTTGGCCTCTCTCTACACAAATGGAATGCTGAACACAGTATCATTCTTATACAGGATAAAGAGTTACATCTTCAACTTTTCTGATATTGGATTATGTGGGTCACTCTGTCTAATGAGGGGAGGTGCAGCTATGACAGCACCTGCCAAATGAACCCCTTTGTGCTGACTCACTCTGGAGGCCCAGATGGATTCTGTCACAACATTGATCATCTTTCTACAGGCTGTCAGGATGTCTGGTCACAGAGGAAGGCTGTGCTTCTCTGGCCTCAGCTCTGAGGTCCAACCCCTTCCACCTGAGGGAACTGGACCTGAGCTACAATCATCCAGGAGAAAAAGGATTGAAGCTGCTCTCTGCTGGACTGGAGGATCCACACTGCAGACTGGAGAAACTCAAGTAAGGAAATGTTTGTTTTTATATACCTCTTTATGTAATGTTGCTTATCACTGAACATACATCAAACTACGAGAATAAGACTTGCATTTCCTGATAATACAATTAAAAACTGCATGTTTACTATACAATCTACAATATGGTTCAACTATGATTGTAGCCACAATCATAATTGTATTTCCAGAAAGCGGGTTTAGTAAAAACTGAGTTTTAAAACCCTGAGATGAGGGAAACTCTGGGTATTTAGCTCCAGAAAGAGAGGTAACTAAAACCAGATGTTGTAAAATGTAGCTCAGCTCAAACCTAAGTCCTAGTGTCAGTTTGAAATGAATGTAGCTAGGGACTTCAAGCCTTAAGCCCTCACAGACTTAGTGAGAACGTACCTCAAAGTCTGTGAGTCTGTGAGGGTGGACATTGGGATTGGGCCTAACCGTTTGTAAACTCCAGATTGATTGTCCAGTTGTCTCTGAGGGAAAAAGCTGTTTGTCCCGTGCATTGATTCAGAGCGTGCATGGAGAGAGGGGCTATACACAGACGGGTCCATTGTAGTGAGAGAGAGAACGCAAGCGGGGCAAGGAGGGGCTGATGTGATGTTAAACAGTAAAAGCAAAAAGACAATTTGTATACATTTGTGGTGGTCAATCTTTAATTGTGGCGGGCCACTGCAAATAAATCGACCCCCTCGTCTGAGAGCCCAGTCTCCCCTCCCTCCTTTCCCTATGGGAAACACTGAAAACTTTGGGTATGTTACCACGGTAACTGAACCTCACCTGCTTGCTGGCAGGCAGCTTTTCTTTAACAAACCATGAGTTTCTCCCTCTCCCCTCCCTCATGCTGAGCCTGAAGCAACTGTCAGACATGGGGTGTCCTTTCCTCATCAACCTGATTGTTGTTGAAGCCATATAACACATACGGATGACATGAAATTCTACAGTTTTTCTACGTGATAGACTTGGATGAGCTTCCTCCAGGGATGCCTTCAGCCACTGGTCTCTCAGCGTTCTGGCTCAGAACCAACTCTTCTGCCTCTGTTAGTGGTGGTGCCCTCCTGCCTTTTTTCCCGCAGCACATCCTATGTCATTTGTCAGCAGCATAAGTTTATGGAGGACTAAATGTGCCAAAATTAAATACATAAATAAATAAATACTTAAATAAATATATATATAAATAAATAAACATCTCTTAAGTGATGTTAACATTTATGTTAACATTATGTTATTGGGTGTGCCACGCCTTTGTTCTCTCACATATATCTTCTTCTTTTTGCCCCCCTAAGGATCTGTCAATATTTGGACTACATAGAAAACGTTGGTTTCAAACGTTTTGTCTTGGTCCCGATTGAGTTGTTTGTATTCGAATTTACGTTCCGTTGCACAGTTTAGGAGGATACAACGTTTTTGTGGCAAAAAGTGTATTTTGTCACCGACGGGTACTCAGTTCTAGCCAACGTCACTACGCCTAATCACGTTAGCAACGACGCATGGATACAACGTGATGGAGATGTTCTAGCACGCAAATTGGAGTTTGGATTATGAGTGTAAAATACCACCCTCAAAAAAATCACAACCATTTGGCTTTGTTGAAAAAGCGATTTCGAGTGGAACTGAAATCTCTGATTTTTGATTTAGGTCGTGAAAGTCTTTAAAACTTGAGCGAGTGCGGGTCGCCCGTGAGACCGCCTAGTCTCAGGCGGCAGCCATGCTAGAAAGCGTCATATTAGTATTTTCGTAATTTGATAGTTCGGTCAATTCTAAATCAAAAAACAGAAGGAGGGCAATGTTATGACGATATGACTATTGTGAAGACAGCCAGGTGGGGGATACAAAAATATTGCCCCCAAAACATACACAAGTTTGACATTAGCGCCGGAATAGAGAATGTTTCTTTTGACATAAAGTTTAGCTGTGGCATCGAAGACGGTACACACCATAGATATATATATCTATGCGACGCGGTCTCACTCAAATTCTTTAGCTTAAAATATGGCAATTAATGCGAAGACAGCCAGCGGGTCAGCATATTTTTGTGATTTGTGTAAAACTTGGAATTTGAGTGAGACCGCATAATGTTTTGACGTTAGCCTTAGAGTCAGACTCAGTTGCCCACTGGCAGTGTGTAGTACTACTGTCCTCATTTCCGGCGCTTTCAAACAATCAGCAGCCAGCTTGCCTCTAGCAAACTTATTTTGAACTAGAAAGGTACATTTCCTAAAGAAAATATGTGTGTTTGCTGAATGCAGTTAAAACTATTTTGTTTTGATGGCTTGAATAACAAAGAAGGTTTTACAAAGATTTTAAAAGAGGTATGTGCTTTTAAAACAAAATGGTCAGAAAAAGTATTAAAAGTAGGCCTATATCTGTCATTATTATACATTGCAATATTTTCTTACTGTTGAAAAAGGAGAAAAAAAGAGTGATGAAAAGAGTATCTTATTGACTTTCATAAATCTTTAAGCGTTAAAAGTATTAAAGAATGAAAGACTGAGAAACAGAAAAAAAATTTTTATCAAGATATTGCCATATTGAACTATGTTGCCCTATTTGTACTAAAGCCATTTTATATTGTATTTCATTCTAAATCTTTTACATTTTTAGCCCCTTAGTATGAGTTACACTTGTACACTTTTTAAGATTCTTATGTATGGAAGCAAATCAGTGTCATAATGTTTAGAATTTTAAAAGGCATCGAATACTTAATATTGAAATTTAAACAACACTGAATTCTCATCTGAATATATTTCAATGTAAAATAAAATTCAGGTTGCTTAAATTCGAGCCTAAAAAAATAGATCTTTAAAAAATCAACTAAAAAAAATTCGACCCTATCAAATAGCTCTTAAATATAGTGATGAAGAGCGTTGGCCAATCGGATTGGTTCCTTGTTTCTTGTAACGTAGCAATGGTTGGTCATTGTTAGCAAACCTAGAATCTAGGTTTCACGTACAAGGTGGAGGAGAAACTAATCATATGTGCCTTCACACCCAGTCCTGTTCAGACACTGAATTTAAAGATGACATAAAAATCATAATCCATGGTGCAAGGTTGCCGATGTTGCCGTTGTCCCTGGTAAGTTTGTTATACTTTTAAATTGAATCTCGTCACATTACGTGACTTTGTTGTGCGACTGAAAAAGCTACTCGAACTCAGATTTAAAATCTGATGCTGCAAAAAGCTGAACTACAGTATTGTGGGTATTAAATAAGATCATGCTACATCTAACCAGCAGATCATTTCTTGCAAGTGTGTCAAAGTGGTATTTGTACATATTATATTAACACCTTAGGCGTGAACAATGCATGCATTGTCATCCACCTGACTTTAGCCGAAGCAAAGCTAGAGAGAGGATGCATTGGGAGAATTCCTACAGTAAGCTAGATACTGCTTCAAATTGAAAACGGAGAAGATATTTAGAGTAAAGACAAGTTACTTAACATCTGTGTTCAATATCGTCAATATCATAAAAACTTTCCACTTACGAAGCGTTTGTTCCTAGGATTAACGCCAGCTGCAGCAAACACTTAGCGTTAGCTACAGAAGCTAGCTACCCCAGCCCCGGTTTGGCTGTTCGTGACGGTCAGCTACTGTATGACAGTCTTGAGCCTCAATTTGTGCAGTTTCTGGGAAATGTGCTCAAATAAAAACGATCTAGCAAGATTATTTACACTTTAAGGTCAATGTACATACCTTGTTTGGCCAAGTTGGTCGATTGTGGAAGTCCAACCGTTTTTAGTTATGGAGAGCCATCGCGCTAGCTCGATTTGAAGATACAATAACCGAAATGTTGCTAGACCCACACCTCAAACGAGTTAACCTAGACGCAAACCTATATGTCCAATCCAAAAAATACGGATATTTTCCGAGACCCAAGACTCTGCCGAAACTATAGATATCCTGTATGTGTCTGTGCGGTCAGTTTCAAACACGTTTATGGTGCGTGTCTGTTTGGTTACCACCGTGACGGCGCAGCTGTCCTTGCTAACGAGTTGTGAGAAAATCTAACATTTCCCTTAATATCCACACCTCAAACAAGTTGACCTAGACGCAAAACTATACTTCCAATAAAAAAATGAGGATATTTTCCGAGACCCAAGACTCTGCCGAAACCAGAGATGTCCTTTATGTCTGTGGAGTCAGAAATACGACTCTACCGGCAGTTTAAAAAAACGTCTACCTTCAAATTTATCTGACGAATTGTAGCCATCTCTTCATTGAAGTTAGTGAGAGAATTTGAAAGGCTGCTCTCGCTTCAAGGCTCATATCTGAAAATCTGTAAATGTGAGCTCTTAAGTAGTTATATTGTCTGAAAGAGGACATGTTTTCCTACATTTTAAGTTATAACTTGTTTCTGTAAGTTAAACTATATGAACGTTAGAGGAATTTGTTTGACGATTTAGTTGAATATCGGAAAAAGAGCGGCAAGCATAGTGTGCCACTCTGCTTCCTTAATCATTCATAAAACTCTAATTGTTATGTATTTAAAACTGTCATAATTCAAAATTGGCTGAATATTTGAAAAAGCTGAATCATTTGGGAATAGCTGAATGTCTTGTGAACATTTTAAAGGTTGAATGGTGTCTCTAGCTGAAAGTATGCTGAAGTAGTTACGTTTGAAAGAGGAGGAAGCTTTTTAATGATTTGAAAGGATTTACCATTACTTTTAATGGGAGATTAATTTGCACAAAAACCTTAATTATTTAAAAAGTATAAAAGTGAGAAATACCAAAAGTCATAGCATACATCTCCTGAAGGAGCTGAAAGTTTTAAAATCAAAATTGTATGAATCGGTGAAAGTATGCAGGACTAGTTCAAGCGAACGGAAGAACTAAGAAGTTGGAATAATAAGTATAAAGAGAAACAGGAAAAGATGCTTAACAGCATTCTCACAACTAGAAACGGCTGTTCCTGCGAAACAGCAGTGAGAATGCTGAAAACCTGAATGGGGATAGCTGACTATGCTAAAAAAGCTGAAAATAGTGAAAATATTGTAGAAAGTTATAAGCTGAAGCTTCAAAGCGCCCGAAAGGTATTTTTGAAAGGGGCTGGAGCTGGACAAAGGTATAAAACTACAGAAAAGAGAAGAAAAATGCAAAAAGAGAAATAAGAATTTGAACATTTAGTAGAAAGTCATTTTCTCAGGTTTCAAAAGGCCTGAAATGTATGAGTTAGGGCAAGATGAAGGCAGAAAAGTAGAGAAAAGAAAGATGAGCTGCAGGAAAATTAGAACATTTAGCAGAAAACCAGTTGCTGAAGTCTTGGTTGAACGAATTTGAAGGTAAAAGGACAACACTGGAATGAATTGAACTTGCTGGGGAAAAAAAGGCACAATTGATTAAATGGCTGAAAAAAAGTTATAAGTCCTAGCAGAAAAAGTAGAAGGTTTAAAGAAGGAGATGGGATATTCATTCTGTTCATATTTTGAATTATTTTTCTATCCTTATAAAATGAAGTCACCTAAAGATGCTAAATAAGTTGAGAAAAGGGAAAAACTTAGGATGGAAAGTACTTGTGGAAGGACAGTGGAACAGTGAAGAGTGTTGGCCAATCGGATTGGTTCCTTGTAACGTAGCAACCGTTGGTCTTTGGAAACATTTATAACCTAGAATCTAGGTTTCACGTTCAAGGTGGAGGAGAAACTAATCATGTGTGCCTTCACACCCAGTCCTGTTCAGACACAGAATTTAAAGATGACATAAAAATCATAATCCATGGTGCAAGGTTGCCGATGTTGCCGTTGTCCCTGGTGAGTTTGTTATACTTTTAAATGGAATCTCGTCACATTACTTGACTTTGTTGTGCGACAGCATTGCTTAACAGCATTCTCACAATAAGTAAAATGCAATAACAATAGTGTCTTTGCTTGTCAGCAAACACACTAATTAGCCATTTCATAAATTAATGTCAAACGTTTTGGGGGCCACGTTTTGGGTACTGTTTGAATCGCGATTCCATCTGAACTATTGCCAGTGACAACGTTGTTACAGTGAGTGACAGTAGCTTGTTTCAAAGGGGGTTCGTTCGTTTTAAAGTGTTCTTACTGAATTATGCAATATGAGTAGGCTAAATGCTTAAAAAATAACACTAGAAGGAAAAAACTTAAGGGGACGGACCCATCTGCAACCGACGCAAGCGAGCACACCCTACAATTTCCCCAGAAATGGTATGCTCTCTAGTTGTTAACATGTGGCCTGTTCTCAGTCACGTTCATTGAAGCAAGATCATGATCAGGTAGAGGATCAGAGAAGTGTGTGTGTCTTGTTTGTGCCAGGCTTCCAGCACAGTAGACACAGCAAAGACGTGTAGTTAAATGTAAAATTTGTATAGTGCTTTGAAATGTACTAAATGACCAATTTGCCCCTTTTGCTGTTGCAGTAGTTTTTTTGCTTTCTGAAAATGTCTTCATACTCGCCTGCTCGCAAGAGAATTTCTAATTCCAGTGAATTAGAATTGAACTAACTCAGATCAGTTCTTCTGGAAGCGATAACTCTAAGCTTCCCATCTCAGGGTTCATTAAGTCAGAGTTTAGGGTTAGGCTCAGAGTTTGTCAAACCTGCTTTCTGGAATATACCTCTGATGATAAGAGCGAAACAGCAGGTCTACTTAGAAAGTCAGTTTGTAAGTCACTTATCAACAGGTAAAGTGTATTTTCATAATTCCTCTGCTTATCCCTGCAGTGTGGATCACGGAGGAGAGTGCAGGATCAAACCTGGCCCTAGGAGACGTGAGTATTGACTGCTACTTGGTTCTAGTACACAAGGTCATACAAGGGACAATACCATTAGTGACTTGGACACTGTCAAAAATGGACACACAGTATACACACATCAATACTGTGTACATCTGTGTGTGTTATGTTCCCTCCCTTCACCCTCCCTTCTCTGTCCTCTTCTCCTCTTTCCCCTGCCCTTCCTTCTACCCTCCTCTCTTCGCCTCGCTCCTCCCCCCCCCTCCCCTGCCGTCCCCTCTCTCTTACACCTCTCCCTTTTCCCCTCCCCTATTCTCCTCTTCTCTTCTCTCCTCCTCTGCTCCTCCCTCTCTTCCTCCCCTCACCCCTCCCCTGCCCACCTCTCTCTTACACCTCTCCCTTCTCCCCTCCCTTCTCCTTCTCCCCTCCTCTCTTCTGCTCCTCCCTTCCCCATCTCTCCTGCCTTCCTCTCCTCCTCCCCTCTGAGAGACAGAGAGAGAGAGATCAGTAATATATTGTGTCTGGGTCTCCCCCATCAGATGCCTGTGAGCTCACACTGGACTTAAATACAGCAAACAGAAAACTCTCTCTGTCTGAGGAGAACAGGAAGGTGACAAGGTGGAGAGAGGAGGAGCAGCCGTATCCTCGTCACCCAGAGAGATTTGACTACTGGTCACAGGTGCTGTGTAGAGAGGGTCTGTCTGGGCGCTGTTACTGGGAGGCAGAGTGGAGTGGATGGGGGGTTGATATAGCAGTGACATATAAAGGAATCAGCAGGAGAGGAGAGGGTGGTGACTGTAGGCTTGGACACAATAACAAGTCCTGGAGTCTGTACTATGATCATAACAGTTGCTATGTCTGTCACAATAAGAAGAGAACTGTCAAACCTGCCCCCCCCTCCAGCCCCGACAGAGTAGGAGTGTATCTTGACTGGCCGGCCGGCACTCTGTCCTTCTATACAGTCTCCTCTGACACACTGACCCACCTGCACACATTCCACAGCACATTCACTGAGCCCCTCTATCCTGGGTTCTGGGTTGGGATAGACACCTCAGTATCCCTGTGTCAGGTAGAATAGCCCACACACATGTCACACACTGCGCTGACATAGATGTCATTGAAGATTGAACTGTATACAGTTGGAATTCAGTTGGTGTTTGTAAATATTGGTGTGTGTTGAATGTTTGTTTTGTTTTAATTGTTGACAAATGACAATCCTGTCTCTGATCTCAGTTCCACTGAATGTGATGAACTAAGGGGAGGGGAGGGAGGGCCGGATCTAGGGGGGGGCTGGGGTGGGCTACGCCCCCCCAGATTTCTGCCGCGCCCTCCCAGATTTCCGTTTATTTTAGATAAAGCTCAAATCAGCAACTACAAAAGGTGTGGAAGTCAGCAGTCACTGTCGTAGCTTAGTCTCGTTTACAGACAACAGGGACTGACAGATCGAAAGCTAAGAATATAGCCTAACGATGGAAAACCAGGCTAAGAAACGTAAAGATGGGGCTGAAAAATTAAGAGACAAAAAGACACCACATTCACTAGACAAGGTTTTACCAATTGAAAGACGACTATGTTTATTGGAAACCAGCGTACGCAAGCTTTTTGTGCGTACGCAAGCTTTATACACGAGGCCCCAGACCAACATGACACAGAGCGTTCCTTGACTCTGACCACCACAATACTGTCACAACTCTGCACTTCTGATCCTTGATTTACTGTACACTCTCTATACGCACTGTATTTTATGAGTCGCTCTGAATAAAAATGTCTACCAAATTCATAACATTTTAATATATGAATTCCAGAGTCAACATTATCACTGTGTGGGCAGCAGCACAGAAATAAGTCAATTACAAGATGAATGTTTTTCCCATGAACACTTTCACTCTAGTTCAAGGAGATCACCTCCCCACTGCTACAGTACAGTAGCTGCTGGGCCCAGGGTAGAGGAAACCAAATACCTGCCTTAACATGCACCTGTTGTCTGTGGAAAAGCAACAGGAATGTTAGATCAGGCTGGTTGATGTTACAGTCGTTAGATGTTCTGGAGGACAGGCTGCAGCTGAGATAGTACTGTGAAGATGGACATGTTCCATCTGAATACCTTAAAGCAGCACCCTACCAGCAACTTAAAAAGACTGGATGTGCCAAGTGATATGTGGATTCCAAATGAGAAAGCCATGTGGTTCAATCCTAGCTCACCTACCTACTACACACAGACAAACACAGAAACACACACTGACACACACACACACACACTGACAAACACACACACAGACACAGACACACACACTGACCCTGCAGACCAAGCCCTCGGGGTGTCAGAGGGAGTTGATGTGTAGTTCTCCAGGATGGCATGAGCACAGGCGCCACACTTGGGTACAAACATGTTGAAGTCACTATCACAAGACCAAAGTTTATTTCAGGTTGGATATTTGACAGATTTCCCTTTTCTCTGCTACACTACGTTAGTCTGCTAATAGAGGGTTCCATCCCATCCCTATAACGCCTGAAATATAATGTTAGGATGTATGTCAAATTAATGTGTTTGAAATGTGTTTCCTTGATAAAGAAACAACTTACGTTGTTTGCAGGAAGGGGAGTTTGGATGCTTTGTCTTAGCCAATAAGAGTCTAGAGCGCCTTGTGTTTAAATAGCTAGCTAGCGCAACATGCTAGCAGACAAACTTGTAGCACCATGGCATGTGATGTTTTGTCTCCTTGTGGCCGCAAGCAATAAAGCTATCTTAACTTGTTCACTGACTGACTGTGCAATGCTTGATAGATTAATATTTCTGACAGTTGTTTCAACTATGATTGTATTGTTTTAGGAGTGAGCTGATGATAGGAAGAGACTGAAAACAGATCCATGTCTGTTCTCTAGTCCAGGGGGGTATTCCAGGTAGCGGGTTTAACAAACTCTGAGATTAACCCTGAACTCTGAGTTGAGTTACTCTGAAATGGGAAACTCCGAAAAAATCGGTTCCAGAAAAGCTGATATGAATTAGTTAACTCAACTCAGAGTTAAGCGCGAGAACTATTGAAAGCCAACATCGATGGAGCTCCGATACTAGGATCCACCATGCCACCCAGCGACAAAAAACGTTGTCCTACTTCACCAAACTTCAGATTCAAGTTTTATATCGTGTTTATGGTCGAGTACATATTCCGGAAAAAAGCAACACGGCTGTAGCAGCGTATGCAAGTGGCGTGGGAGACAATTGCTGCTGAGCATACATTTGAATATAATAGCCAGTCCATACATTAATCATTTAACCCCACTGTCCGTCATTATTACAGGAGAAAAAGTGGTGGCCTTTATAAAATAGCATGTTCAATGTTTTATTAAATATAAAAACATACTACGAACAGGTAATGCATATTTTGCTTAGGCTGTATAAGCTTGTGATTGTAGCCTCGACGTCACCTTGGTTTTAATCATATTTGACATGATACTAAGTAAATATCAATTGGTGCCTATTTCAAGCAGTTTCCCCCAACAGAATGCTTTTCATTAAAAGATGATGATGATGATTATGACGAAAATACATTGACTGCTGCCGCAGAAATGGATGCAGAGAATTATGTAGCTACTGGTAGTTCTCTCTAGCCTGGTCCTAATCAGACTCTCGTACATTTCATTTGTACAGAGTCTGGCCTCGCTCCATTGACAAACGTTGACTTCCTTGTAGTAAAGAATGTACAATACATTACAGCACAATACATGAACTGTCATCACCAGATGCATCACAGGCACTGCACCTTCTATAATTCCAGACATCTGTGTGCCACCAATTCTATCAAGGGCTATCATTATTTATAGGCTAGTTCAAGTTATCAGTATGTGTGGCATCTTAACCACCCAATGCATCACAGGCACTGTGCAACGGTGGATATGGCAACAGGAACAATGTTCGTACTACTTTATAAAGGATGCATGTCTTAAAGAATATATTGTGCTTATTAAAGTTACGTTTTATGAACTTACAAGTTTGCTTAGGCTTAAACATTGTGTCTCACTCAGGGTGGGGGGAACAGGCTGTATTTGGTGTCTTAATCGTTTCATTTTAGGAGCAACCTTGAAGCCGGGCTGAGATGGCACCGGAGCGTGGGGCGCGCCAGCAAGAACAACTCCTGCATGAGAAAGCTCAACCCTCTTTTGATCATTTTGTATGACGGCACTGTAGCCTATAATATATCCTGGGGCAGGGACAGATAGCCAGTTGGACTTTGTGAACCTAACATTGTTGCGGTTAGGGAAACGTAGACAACCCCAGAGCTCTGTACTTGTTGATTTCCAACTGCTGCATTAAAGCTGATACTATCGGACCTCTGCGACTCCAGACCACTCTTTCTAGAACACAGACTTGTGTCATTGAAAACTAGCATTACATAGGCCTATTGGAATAGACACAAAGAATCTCAACCCTTCAATACAATAGATTTATTTGCACGTTTTTATTTCAGAGTACCAGTACATCACAACAACGACAACACACAATAAACGCAGAATGCCAAACAGATGCATCTCACGAGGACAAGTGTGCAAGTGTGGCATCTCACGGGACACAACTGTCTTATATGACATTGGAACCTCGCCTACGAAGCAAAGGTAACCGTTCTAATTACTCTTACCTTATGTTGCTTGTGTGTTATAAACATGTGTAGCATTATGCCTAAGCATTTAGCAGAGCAGTGTTATCCAAGTATGTTTACCATGATGACCGTGTGCGTTAATCAATTATGTGAGCCATTCACAACAAATTAACGAAACATTCATAGTAGGAATATAACTATTGTTCATCTGTATTATCACTGATTGGTCTGATCTCAAACATTTGCATTATCTTTTGTGGGGGAGGCTGGTGATAATTATTTGGTCAATAGGTATGAATGGGTTTATATACAAACGATATGACTGAATAGTAAATGGTGTGTTGAAGATGCCTTTTCATTTACTTGTGCTATTGTATCACAGCAATACATTGTCCTTAGGCACTCAGCTATCCGTAAGAAATACCACTAAAATACTCTCCCCCTCCCCCCTTGAAGGCATACAAATCAAATCAAAATGTATTTGTATAGCCCTTTTTACACGCAAGCATGTCACAGAGGGCTTCACATACGCCCATAAAAACTGCCCCTCAACCAACCTAAACCCTCAAGGAAGACAAGGAAAAACTCCCAGAAAAACTCAATGCAAGAGAAAAAATGGAAGAAACCTCGGGAGGAGCAATTCAGTGAGGGATCCCCTCCTCCAGAAACGGTTGGTGAAAGAGAGGAGCAGAACACAGGCTAAACATAGTAATACACAGGGAAGTGCCAATGGGTTTAGAAACACCAAAATCCATTGTCCAGCTTGGTAGATGTAGGAAGGGATGGGGAAACTCGCTGTTGCCCGTCACGGAGACTAGTTTCCGGTTGGTGAATAGATCCAGCGTTGGCGGACCAATGACCAGGCAGGTGATGACAGCTCAAAACCCCCCACACCACAGGGGATGTGTGGAGGGGGGACAGAGAGAGGAAAGCAGGGATTAGAGAATGCCAGGAGCAGCTAACAGTTACAATCATATTAGAATGAGATCCCCACCGGTCAAGTGTGGACTAATGCAGCGATTTAAACAAAGGTATTTGGTGCAGCCTTAGACACTAAGACACCGCCAGCCCCCCTCGGTTGGAACATAAAATCTGTTCCAGGGGAAAGAACTCTAAAATAAGTTATTTATAGAATAAGGGTGAGAATGCCCCGTCCCCCGTCGACACCACACCATAAGTTTACATTGAAAGTACATACACACACTTACCTTTAGCAGCCATAGATTTGACTAAACAAGAACGTTTTTAACCTGATTTTGAATGTCGAAACAGTATCAGCCTCCTTAATTGAGACAGGTAATTTGTTCCAGAGAAGAGGTGCTCTATATGAGAACGCCCTGCCTCCAACAGTTTTTTTATTTATTTTGGGAACCACCAGATAGCCGGCATCTTGAGATCTAAGTGACCTTGTGGGGCGATAGGGTGCAAGGAGACCAGAGAGGTACAGCGGTGCTAATCCATGCAGAGATTTGTAGGTTAGTAATAGAACCTTGAAATCAGCTCTGGCTTGGATAGGAAGCCAGTGTAAAGAGACGAGAATAGGAGTTATGTGATCAAACTTTCTGGTTCTAGTCAATAGTCTAGCAGCAGCATTTTGTACCCGTTGTACATTTTTTATGTAGGTATTTGGGAGGCCAGAGAACAACACATTGCAATAGTCCAATCGGGATGTAACAAATGCATGTATTAGTTTTTCAGCATCATCTTTTGAGAGAAATTTTTGTACTTTGGCAATGTTACGTAGATGGAAAAATGCAGTTCTAGTAATTTGCTTAATATGGTACTCAAACAAAAGGTCCGGGTCCATTGTGACTCCTACATTTTTTACCAGTTGGCTTTGAGAGACTTTGATGCCATCTAAAGTTAGATTGGATAAATGATTTCTGTATTTTTTAGGACCAAAAATTTGAACCTCTGTTTTATCCGAATTGAGAAGAAGGAAATTTGTTGCCATCCAAGCTCTCAACCCAGAAACACATGTTTCCATAGCAAATGGTAAATCCCCAGGCTTTAAAGACATATAAAGCTGAGTATCATCTGCATAACAGTGAAAGTTTACCCCATAGCTTCTAATTATGTTTCCTAAAGGCAACATGTAGAGTGAAAACAACAGAGGGCCTAGAACTGAACCCTGTGGTACTCCGTATTTTACAGTGGAGCACCTGGATGAGCAGCCATCATAGTGGAAATATTGTGATCTATCAGATAGATAGGATCTAAACCACTGAAGTGAGGTACCAGAAATTCCAACATAGTTCTCCATACGTTCCAGAAGAATCGCATGATCCACTGTGTCAAAAGCTGCACTTAGGTCTAAGAGAACCAGCACAGAGATAGAACCCGCGTCAGAGGCTAATAGTAGATCATTGACTACCTTAGCTAAAGCAGTTTCAGTGCTGTGGTGAAGACGAAATCCAGACTGGAGAGGTTCATAAAGCTGATTTGAGGAAAGGTGCTCAGTAAGCTGTTGTGCCACAACTTTTTCTAAAAATTTTGAGAGAAATGGCAAATTTGAAATTGGCCTGTAGTTGCTGAGACAACCTGAATCAAGGTTTGTTTGTTTTTTTAAGAAGGGGCTTAATAATTGCTTGTTTGAAATCGTCAGGGACTTGGCCAGTTACAATAGATTCATTAATAATACTAAGCATGGCTGGTCCAATAATAGGGAGAAGTTCCCTACGAAGTTTGGCAGGAAGGGGATCGAGAAGGCAACTGGTGGGTTTCGATGAATCTATCAACTCGATGAACGCTTCGATAGAAATAGGGTTAAAATGAGAAATAGGGTTAAAATGAGTGAGAGCCTCGACATGCATACAGGCAACAGTGCTATGCCAAAGTGTGGCAGTAGGCACAACGGCTCCTTCAGTTCCTGGGCCATCATCTTCAACTCCTTTGAAGGGTGTGAGGCCAGCAAAAAGACCTCGTCTTGCATTTGAGGAGGAGATGAAGGAAGTTTCCTATGTAGGCACTGATCCTCAAGATTCAACATTCAATCCTGCCGAGTCAGTTAGGACTGACACAGAATCCTCTCAGCTTGTGTAAGCAAAGTTACAACTCTCACAATGCAGCAGTGTTATTTACATATATTGTGACTGTTGTCAGATTGATTTTTGACTGAGATGGACAATGTTTTTTTTTCATCTCTTGTAGAACATCACCAGTGTCATCGTATGGGGATGCAAAATACATTGTTTTTGAGCAATGCCTCTTCAGCCTGTTCGAGACCTGCCCTGTGTGCACAAGGCACTGCAATGTCAAGCCACTCCGAAAAGGGTCCTTCCTAGCTGTTGACCAACTATGCCCTCACTGCCAGTTCAGCAGACAGTGGAAGAGTCAGCCAGTTAGTGGGAGCACCCCTGTGGGCAACCTTCAGCTGTCTGCTGCCATCTATTTTTGTGGAGCTTCATTTGCAAAGATGAAAAAGGTACCGTGATCATTGTCCCCTGCAGAAGAATTCATTTTAATTGTAACGCGCTCTTCATTAATCATTCATTCATTCAGTGCCAATCTCAGAATGTATTTGTCTAACCTTCACTTCACCACTGATTTACGTTGAATAATTTTATAGGTGTTTGGGGCAATGCAGCTGAGAACACATAGTTATGCTGCCTTCAGAAAACATGCTAAGGCATACCTGGAACCAGCTATAATCCACAGCTGGACTGAATGGCAAACCCATAAGCTTCAAACGCTCAGTAAGGCAACCAGTGTCATTCTTGGGGGCGATATGCGAGCAGACTCACCAGGTACACTTTTATCTGTCTGTTTAAATGTGTATGCATTATACCAACAATTTTAGGTGAGGTGTTGCCTTACAGTGAATAATTCCACTCATGTTTATTGACTACATTTAGGACATTCTGCAAAGTATGGGAGCTACACGATGATGGATGTGCAGACCAACGAAGTTGTAGACATACAGCTGGTGCAGGTATTTGAAATTATTAGGACTAATGCAATAGTTCACATGCATATGCACAAGTAGTATTGACAATATTGTCATAACAATTCCCTGTAAGCCTTAGCTGTCTTTTGGCATACATATGTGGTCACAATGGTCAGAAACGTGTGTGTGTACATAATCCCCAGTTTTGATACAGAATGGACAAAGATTAATGGATCGCTTCTCTATGTCTGTCTGTTTCTACACAGAGCAACGAGGTGGGGGGAAGCTCATACATGGAGAAGGAGGGTCTCATTAGATCTTTGGACCTCTTACATGGTAGTGGTGTGAAGTTGGACTGCATCATCACCGATCGTCACCCTCAGATCCAAAAGTTCCTGAGGGATCGTAAAATCACCCACTACTATGACGTATGGCATGTAGCAAAAGGTAAAGTGACCCTTTATTTATATATTGTTCAATACATAAATACGTTTATTAGTGAACACATCAGCTTTTACATAAATCAATCAATCACTCAACAATTTTTATGTCTTGCTATGTTTGTTATATACATTTTATTAGGGATGACAAAGAAGCTGGAAAAACTTGCCAAAGACAAGGACTGTGCTTTGGTGAAAAAGTGGCATAGGAGCATAGTCAACCACCTGTACTGGTGTGCCACAAGCTCCCTCTCTGGAACAGAGAAGGTAGCAAAATGGAAATCAGTGATGAACCACCTTCAAGATGTCCACAGTCATTCTGATCCAGCTTTCCCCAAGTGTGAACATCTACCAAATGCCTCAAAGGACCTTGGCAAGAGGTTTCTGTCAGAGATATTAATCTATCAAGTATTGCACAGTCAGTCGGTGAGCAAGTTAAGAATGCTTTATTGCTTGCGGCCACAAGGAGACAAAACATCACACGCCATGGTGCTACAAGTTTGTCTGACTAGCAACCTTTGTTGCTAGTCATTTTAAACACCAGCGCTCAGGACTGTAATTGGCTAATACAAAGTATTTAAATGTTCCATGGCTCTTCTTCATTGGCTCCTCTGCATAGACCTGGCGCGCGTGTGTGTGTTTGAGTGTGTGCATGTGTGCTCTTTGACCCCTGTAAGCCTCCCCCACTTCTTTTATGGCCTCTCCAGAAAGATAGTGGTCAAGACCAGGTCCCCTTGTTAATGCAAGCCTAGTGTTACCCAGAGTTCAGATTTGGGGTTAGGCCTATCTTTGCACACAAGAAATACTGGAACACAGAATCATTCTTATACAGGATAAATATGTTACATCTTCAATTTTCCCTACAGTTTCAACCAGGTGTGTATTATAAAGTGTGTTATAAAGTGTATTATAAAGCAATGATGTGAGCAAACATGTTGTGCATCTTCATCAATATACATTTTAAATTACAATTTACATTGACTTTCTCTTAGGTTTGACAGCTCTGAACAGGATTGATAAGGTCCTAACAAACAAGAGGTGCCTTACTAGGGTGACCAGACGTCCGGATTTCGGCCGGACAGTCCGGTTTTCCAGCCTTTTGTCCGGACCGCTGTTGCGTGTCCGTCTTTTCGCCCTTTTGTCCTCCTTTTTGATCCTTCCTGCCCAGCGTCGCAATTTAAAACTTCGCGGGCTTCAATCAGTGCCAATTAGGCTATTCAGTAGGCTTTCAGATGCCGAAGAGAAAGACCTCCTTCAACCATACGTGGAGTGCAGAACTCCCCTTTGTCAGTAAGAGCAGCAAATACCAATTCCATGCCTTCTGTAAACTCTGTCACATTGACATAGACGTGAGTAGTAAGGGGAAATGAGCTTTAGAGCGGCATGCCGCTTCTGCCGGGCGCTCTTCGTTGACATCGTTTTTTGCTCCGAAAACAACAGCGGATGATAAAACGACGGCTGCTGAGATGACAAAATTATTTCACACTGTAAAACATCACCACTCTTATAGGAGTTTAGACTGCAGCGTAAAAGTTGAGAAACTTATTTATGAAGACTCTGTGGTAGCTAAAGGTGTGACCATAGGCAGAAAGTTGCATACCATAATTTGTACTAGAATTGAAGTAGTTTTGGCAATGGTGTCTTATTTTCTTCTTTGTATTTTGACCATACATATCATATCACCAAAGACAGACAATTGCACTTGTAATGAGTTTGTATTAAAATATAAATGTTGACTTGTTATTGTATTAATTTCATCCAAAGTTGGAAAGATGATACGTTTGGACCTGCTCTCTCAGCGCCTCGAGTTCCCTCAACATATCGACATACTGCTCCCTGTCCACACATACGGTACCGCTGGCCATATAGTCGTGGTAACTTAATGGTTAATACTTAAAGTACATTTAAAAGTAAGTACTTTTTACTTTTACTTAAGTTGGATTATTGATGTAGTACTTTTACTTTTACTTAAGTAGGATTGCTGATGTAGTACTTTTACTTTTACTTAAGTACTAAACTTCAGTACTTCTTCCACCACTGGTCTTGGAAATGTCGACTACAAACCTTGGTGTCTTGGGTCACCAAATATTCAACCCTCCTTATCTTGTGCTGCCACCGTGCACGAAGGCAGGTGTCCTTCGGGAAGCAGTGAAAGCTAACATGGCTGTTGTAACAACCTGAAGCCGCACACAACAATGCTGCTTAGATCCACGCACAGTTGTAGCTTGGAATGTAAATGTATCAATACGTTATATTTCGTTTTAGTTGTTTTTTTCCGTACAACCGCAGCACTCATCTAGTTCGTTTGCTAATGCGGATGAGGACAGGAAGTAAACCGGAAACTAATTTGCCCAATATCTCCTATAGCGGAAGTTTCTCAGGACGATTGTGCACAGAGCCTATTGAAAATCTCCAGTAATATGTTCCTGAATTTGTGACGAATCAGGTGATACAGGAAGACTGATGGGTGACCGCTGAAGGACTAAGATTCTTTGTGTCTATTCCAATAAGTAATGATGCATCCAATGACACAAGTCTGTGTTCTAGAAAGAGTGGTCTGGAGTCGAAGAGGTCCGATAATATCAGCTTTAATGCAGCAGTTGGAAATCAAGTACAGAGCTCTGGGGTTGTCTACGTTTCCCTAACCGCAACAATGTTAGGGCTTGGTTCACGAAGTCCAACTGGCTATCTGTCCCTGCCCCAGGATATATTATAGGCTACAATGCCGTCATACAAAATGATCAAAAGAAGGTTGAGCTTTCTCATGCAGGAGTTGTTCTTCTCAGCCCGGCTTCAAGGTTGCTCCTGGCCCCTGAAATGAAGAGATTAGAGCACACAGTACAGCCTGTTCCCCACTCCCTTAAGTGAGACTATGTTTAGGCCTAAGCAAACTTCTAAGTTAAAACATAAAACATTACTTTTATAAGCACAATGTATTCTTTAAGACATGCATCCAGTGATTAATAAGCCACAAATATTGATAACTTGAACTAGCCTATAGATAATGATAGCCCTTGATATAATTGGTGATACACAGATGTCTGGAATTATAGAAAATGCTGTGCCCGTGATACAGCTGGTGATGACAGATCATATATTGTGCTGTAATGTATTGTATATTCTTTACCGCACAGCTGGGGAACCAGTTAGCGTGGAAACCAGTTGGGCGACAACACTGGTAACCGGCGAATTAAAAAATATACATTTCATGCTCTCGTTTCTCTCAGGTAAGTTTGAATTTCATAATTCTTAACTCTTTTTGTAGGTTTGGATCATGTAAATAGCTAGGTGTCAGTCTTGCTGTGTTGAATGATTATCTGAAAAAGGCAAAAACGCTATAGTTTAAGCTACATATGAACGGGAGAATCCAGCTAGATTTAATGCTCTCGTTTCTCTCAGATAAATTCACATTTCTTAATTCTTTGCCCTTTTTGTAGGTAATTCGGTGGTGCATGTAACTACCATGTAGCTACCCAGCTAACAAAATGACGTCCCCAGGACATCCCCTGAACGTCCCCGAAAGTTATCAGGACGTAGCAAGGGATCCCCGTGACGTCTTTTTGTAGGGGTCCCTAAAGGTCCCGGGGACGTCGCAGACAAACGTCCCCGGGACGTCCATGTAACGTCCTCATACCATTTAGGGGACGTTCAGGGAACGTTTGTCTCCAACGTCATGGGGACGTTCCCTTGCGACGTCCTGATAACTTTCGCATACCAAATGCAGAATCAATTTATCAACCCTAATTTATAGTCACATGTATGCATTTAATGGATATTTATTGTATACAAAGTATACAACCTTGTGTATTGTAACTGTAACGGATCCCCGTATGTATAGTGGCATTAAACTTACTGCTGGTTAAATGTAGGCTACTTGATTTTCTTCCTTTGCATAGAAAAAACATTCCATAAAGTAAACTATCACCACCGTAAGAGCTGTAGCCTTATACGGGTCTATTAAACTATAAAACTTCAGAAATGGATGCAAGTGCATCCGTTCGTCACAAAATCTGTAATCAAGTCCTAATTATATGTAAGAGAGAAGGTGGCATAGAACATCAATAAATTATTCAAACAATACATGATCATTTAGGCACACAAAAGATCATTAAAGCAAATGCAAAGCAGGCAATCAACCCCAAATTAAACCTTTTATGGGGTTATTTACAGTAACTTATTATGTGTATGCTTAAAGAAAAAAACACACGATTTAAAGTATAAACAAACACTTTATTTAAATAGATTTTTAAGGCCTGAATTAATTGTCTTATATTTTGATTGTCAACCCCTCCTCCTCCCCCTCCCTCCCCCCCTATTCCTCCACTTCGTTGTCCCCCTCCTCCTCCTCCCCATCCACTTCGTTGTCCCCCTCCTCCTCCTCCCCCTCCTCCTCGTCCTCCACCAGTTCATCCGAAATCAACACCTGCAACAATTAGCTACAGTTAGTACATCCTGTATCCAGCACAGCTATATCTTCAGAAAGTACATCCATCCGGAAATTCAGAAGTTGCAAAATGAAAAAAAAAGATTGTTAAACTCTTGCCATCAAGAACTACAACGTATAATGATTTCAAGCAATTAACCATAGCAATAAGCCAATATTACCATATGAGTAAGTGACACATACTTTTCTATATTTATGTATTGCCTAGTGGTTTGCATACAGAAGATTCCATATTAAAATGTATATTGAATTGTGCATGTTTGACTTATGTACAGTAGTGCAGTTTAAAATAATAAAAAGTATTTGAATTGTTATGGACAGCTTGTGGGTAATTGATTAAATTCATATTTTTTCGTCTAACTTAATTATCGTAGTTAAGTGTCCGTAGGTTATGTAGCCTATGTTAAGTGTTTCAGAGTTTCATTAAATTATGATCTTTAAAAAACAGGTCTATTACCTGCTGTGGCAATTCAGATGTGTATTTCTGCCATTACTTTCAATACTAGAGCTCGGAACGTCACGTGACTTTACTGTTTAGCCGTCCGGCTGTAATGCTCCCGGAGTTATTTTTACGACCTTAACAAGTGAAACGGAAAGCTTCCTTGACCTTCAGTATCCAGATATTTACAACTATCTATTCAACTTTCTTTAATCTCTGGAGACTCTCCGAGAGTGACAGCGCCACTCGGCCACTCGGCTCAGCGCCACTCGGCTCTCCACTTGTCCCAAGTAGCAACAGTAACTAAGAGATCATGCGAGTCCGTAACCAGGACAACAATGACGTCAAAAAGTAGCTTCTGTAGAGCTAGACTAGAGCAGTAGCCTTCACCTGTCAAAAGTAGCCAATTCAGCTGTTTTGTATTTTCTGTATGCTTAAAGGGGCGACAACACTATATTGTGTAGGCATTCCCATTTAATGCTATCGTCGGCACTAGCTAACATTGTTATACAAATTAAGACGATATAGCCGACTTCGCATTCAGTAGTGTAGTAATGGCCAGAATTTAATATAGGCTACATAGCTAAATGTTCGATATTGCTAGCTATTTCACGTAAGCTAAGACAAATAGCTAGGACACATACAAATACACAGATAGAGTTAAAGTTTGTATTCACACGAATTGATTATCAAATGGTATTATATAAAGGAAGGATCCGGATCAAAAAGTTTTGCTGTCTCTCTCAACGACGTCTTCACTGAACAACAGGGTTCACGAGCGTTGACAGGGACGCATCACAGAATGACACCACCGCTATGACCAACGAATGACGTTCCTGGAACCCCCCGAATGTTTTTTTTTAACATAATGTCATATCATAACCAACAAGGGACGTTCCTGGAACGTCCCAAATGTCCCCCGAAAATGTTTAACATAATGTTATATCATAACCAATCAGGGACGTTCCTGGAACGTCCCCTGAAAGTCTACAAATAGTTTACAAAATCGTGACCTTTTAGGAACTTTAATAACGTCCAAAGAACGTCCTACGGACGTCCTAAGGATAACGTCACGGTATAACCTATAGGGGACCAAATAGGAACGTCACCAAACGTCCCCAGGACGTCCCTTGTTAGCTGGGTAGGTGTCAGTTTTTCTGTGTTTAATGAGTCTCTGAAAAACTGCAAAAACGTTAAGTTTAAGATACATATAAACATGAAAATCCAAATAGCTCTGCATTTAATGCTCTTGTTTCGCCCAGGTAAGTTCAAATGTATTCATTCCTGGCTCTTTTTGTAGGTAATTCGGTGGTGCATGTAACTAGCTAGGTGTCAGTTTTGCTCTGTTGAATGATTCCCTGAAAAACTGCAAAAACGCCATTGTTTACACGTGCGGATTTGACATGTTCCTCTTGCCATGAAATATGAGCTAGTTTTTCACTTGGATCGATGATCTGGTAGCTTTGCAGCAATATTTTATTATGAGGTACGTGTTATGGGTGCAGGGCTGCCAACTTTTCAAAAAACCTTGGCGTGAGATTTGGTAGCTGGCATCATTGACAGGGGGAGCTGCGCAATTCTATATTATCGATATCATATACTCTATATCTGGGCCGGAGTGGGACCCATTTTCAGCCTGGCAGTGTAATGGCGAAAGCCAGCCGATCCCCTACCAGGGGCCGAGCCATACGTCGAAAAATCGGGGCTTAAACCGAACCTAGGAACTAGACAAAGTTTTAAGGCGAGGTGAAATCTGAACTTCACATTGAACTACACTGCCAAGATGGCGCCGACGATGGCTGCCTCGGTGGTTCGGTGCGCTGTGTTTTGTCTTGTTTTGTCTGTTAATTCAGTGTTCTGCCAAAATATCCGGGGTTCTCTAACAAGAGAAACATTGCTAAACTTTAGGTCTACAACTCCTGCGGATTTATTTCCCACTTTTCTGCTTCCAGCGGCAGAATTAGTGGGAATTATAGTCAAGGCCACCCTCGGCTTTGTCCTAGCAGCGAAGCGTCGTAGGAGAGGTAAACGTGCCGGAGCCCTGGTGCGACTCCGCAGGCGCGGAACACGCACAGCGTTACCGGGGATATTTCTCTCCAACGTGCGTTCGCTGAGCAACAAACTGGACGAACTTCAGCTACTGGGGTGGAAAAACAGAGACTTTCATTCATCTTCCGTTTTGTGCTTCACGGAGACATGGCTGAGTGAACTGATCCCGGACTCTGCGCTACAGCTAGCAGGTTTCAAACTGCTGAGAGCGGATCGTGACTCCCTGCTCTCTGGCAAAACGAAAGGCGGTGGTATCTGTTTTTTTATTAACAGTGGCTGGTGCGAAGATGTGACAGTGATCCTGCAGCACTGTTCTCCTGATCTGGAATCATTTTTTATAAACTGTAAACCTTTTTACTCGCCACGTGAGTTTGCTTCATTCATACTGGTCGGCGTTTACATGCCGCCTCAGGCTAGCGCCAATGAGGCTCAACGTGTGCTCGCTAGCCAGATATTGTGTGTGGAGCATGAAAATCCGGATTCCTTGGTTATTGTGCTAGGCGACTTTAACAAAGGCAATCTCACTCAAGAACTCCCCAAGTACAGACAATTCATCAAATGTCCTACCAGAGAAGGGAACACTTTGGATCACTGCTACTCTACAATTAGTAAAGCATACCATGCGGTCCCCCGTGCAGCACTGGGTCACTCAGACCACGTCATGGTCCACCTGATTCCTGCATACAGGCAGAAGCTAAAGCGCTGTAAGCCTGTTGTGAGGACATCGAAACAGTGGACCAGTGAGGCTATGGAGGATCTGCGGGCGTGCTTGGACTGCACCGACTGGGATATGTTCATGACTGCCTCCAATAGTTTGGATGAGCTCACAGAGGCTGTGACGTCATACATCAGCTTCTGTGAGGACTGCTGTATACCAACACGCACCAGGGTGAGCTACAACAACGACAAACCCTGGTTTACAGCTAAACTCAGAAGGCTGAGGCTGGACAAAGAGGACGCTTTTAGGAGTGGGGACAAGGACAGATTCAAGGAGTCGAAGAACAGGTTTAGCAAGGCTGTGAGGGAGGCTAAACGACTGTACTCAGAGAGGCTGAAGCGTCAGTTCTCTGCTAACGACTCTGCTTCTGTCTGGAGAGGGCTCAGGCAGATCACCAACTACAAGCCCAGAGCCCCCCACTCCACTAACGACTCACGCCTGGCCAACGACCTGAACGAGTTCTACTGTCGCTTTGAAAGACAATTGGAATCCCCTGAACTATCCCTTCCCTCCCCCCCCCTTCCCACCAACTCTGTGACGTCACTCTCCATTCAGGAAGGTGAAGTAAACAGACTTTTCAAGAGGCAGAACCCACGCAAAGCAGCTGGGCCGGACGCTGTCTCCCCTGCCACCCTTAAGAACTGTGCTGACCAGCTGTCTCCGGTGTTCACCTACATCTTTAACACCTCCCTGGAGACATGCCATGTGCCAGCCTGTCTCAAGGCCTCCACCATCATCCCTGTGCCCAAAAAGCCCAGGCCAACTGGACATAATGACTACAGACCTGTCGCCCTGACCTCTGTGGTAATGAAGTCTTTTGAGCGCCTAGTGCTGGCACACCTCAAATCAATCACAGACCCTCTTCTGGACCCCATGCAGTTTGCCTACAGAGCCAACAGGTCTGTGGACGATGCAGTTAACATGGCCCTCCACTTCACCCTACAGCACCTGGACTCCCCAGCATCCTACGCCAGGATCCTGTTTGTGGACTTCAGCTCTGCCTTCAACACCATCATCCCCGCCCTGCTTCAGGACAAGCTCTCCCAGCTGAACGTGCCTGATTCCACCTGCTGGTGGATCACAGACTTCCTGTCTGACAGGAAGCAGTGCGTTAAGCTGGGAACACAAGTCTCTGACTCCCGGTCCATCAGCACCGGATCTCCTCAGGGCTGCGTCCTTTCTCCTCTGCTCTTCTCCCTGTACACGAACAGTTGCACCTCCAGTCATCCATCCGTCAAACTCCTGAAGTTTGCGGACGACACCACCCTTATTGGGCTCATCTCTGGTGGAGACGAGTCTGATTATAGGTGGGAAGCGGCCAACCTGGTGACCTGGTGCAGCCAGAACAACCTAGAGCTCAATGCTCTTAAGACAGTGGAGATGGTTGTGGACTTCAGGAAGAATACAGCCCCACTCACCCCCATCACCCTGGGTGACTCCCCAGTCAACACTGTGGAGTCCTTCCGCTTCCTGGGCACTATCCTCTCCCAGGACCTCAAGTGGGAACTGAACATCAGCTCCCTCACAAAGAAAGCACAACAGAGGATGTACTTCCTGCGGCAGCTGAAGAAATTCAACCTGCCAAAGACGATGATGGTGCACTTCTACACAGCCATCATTGAGTCCATCCTCACCTCCTCCATCACCATCTGGTATGCTGCTGCCACTGCCAAGGACAAGAGCAGACTGCAGCGTATCATCCGCACTGCGGAGAAGGTGATTGGCTGCAATCTGCCTACCCTCGAGGACCTAAACACCTCGAGGACCCTCAGGCGAGCGAGGAAGATTGTGGCCGACTCCTCCCACCCTGGACACTCCCTGTTTCAGTCACTCCCCTCCGGCAGAAGGCTGCGGTCCATCAGGACCAACACCTCTCGACACAAAAACAGTTTCTTCCCTTCTGCTGTTGGCCTCTTCAACAAGGCCAAGGGTTCACACTGACTTATTGACTTTACTTAATGACTCTAATATTCTGCACTACATTACTGCATCTTGTACATTTGTATTTTTTGTCATATTTGTATTTTTTGTATTTTTATATTGTAAATTAGGCAACTTATATTTTATTGTATATTTTATTTTAAATATAATTCCACTTTAGTATAGATAGTATAGTTATATAGTATAGATATTTAGTATAGACAGTCCACATATTTAAATTTAAGGATACTATATGTTTATTGTATGCACCTTCCTGCCAAAGCAAATTCCTTGACTGTGCAAACTTTCATGGCCAATAAATCCCTTTCTGATTCTGATTCTGACATGAATGTGCAATTTTTTGCATTAATTTCAGTGCAAAATAGTTTTTTGAGCTTTCTGTGGGCTAATATAAACATTTCGTTGGACTCATATTGTAATAGTCTCCGGATATTATAACCCAAATTTGATTTGGAACTGAAAGATTCAGGGCTTTTGAGAAAACATATTTTTCCCACCCTTGCAGGATTTATGAATTGACAGATCTTTCTTTTTTACCTGCCTTTTTCAGTTCCTCCTGGCAACTTTTCCCCATCCATTTCATTATTTTCGCATCAGCTTAAATCTTGCTAACTCCACAACAAAAAATGATTGTTTAGGGTTGTCTCCGTGGCAACAACCTTACACGCAACCTTACACGTGTTTGAGAAAGAGAGGGTGACAGAAAACGCCACTTTTTAATGCACGGTCTGATCATGCGCTTATTTACATTAAAACCTAGCTTAGCTTACTTATCAGTCAGTCACACAGTAACTTAACACATATCGTTTTATTCAGTGTGTTAGAGCCATTTTTGGTTTAATATTATATTTGATTTATGGTTAATATGCTAGATTAATTCAGTATGATTATTCGAGTTATTTGTTTGTTTATATTTAGAAATAACCATTTGCCTTTGTCATGCTGGGGCTGCCGTAGTTGGCCTGATGAGCGCACGGTGCGCACCTGAGTCACGACACAGTGTGTGAAAGAGAAAGCAGGCGATCTGCTGGAACAATTTATGAGCGGGCAGAGCGGCCCAGCGTGAATTCTCCCGAAAGAACGAACGCGGTTCGGCCCAAAATCAGATTTTTTTTTGCCATGAGAAATTGTTTGTGTGGCGTTAGTGCGTGTGAAAACATGCAAAAGCGTGTGTCACACGGTGAAACCGTGAGAGTTGGCAGCTCTGTGGGTGTGTTATTTGTCCGCTGTGCAGTGGATTTCCCTCCATATTGTTTGTGTCCTTGTAACTGCTGATTTTGGATATGGGAGAAGTTTAACTGAAAACTTTCTATTCCTGTTTCCATGCTGTATAGTCTTGCTTGAAACATGGGGAAGTGTAGCGTGTGCAGCAAAAGTTTTACTTTAAAATCCAACTTGACACCTACACCCCTCCTCTCCCCAAGTCCCCCCTGCAATGTCCTGCTGTCTTGAGACGTGCACACCTTATTGCAGAGATGGAGATGATTCCATCCTACAGGGCCTCCATCCTCTAGCCTGACGTTGTCATCCTCATAATTCTGGTCAGAATATGAGTCTGAGAACTCTCCCGTAGACGGTGACTATGTATGGGGCGTGTTTTAAACTAACCCGGAAAACAAATGCCTCTTCACTCCCTCTTCACTCAATTGCATAGACCTAATAAATTAAACTTTTACCAAACCCCATAGGAAGGACGGCAAAAACATATTTTCCATCGACAAATGCCTTGATTGCATTTCTCTGTCTTCTAAAACAGACTCGATGGCAGAATCATAACATCTCAGCTCTCCAGCGGTAGCCATGTTTGTTGAAAACGAATTCAACTCAAGCGCTATTTCGTGACGTGGTTGGTTACATTACTGTTGATCATCTGTCCATCATCGTATAAAGCCCGCGCTGACAATTTGATTGGTCCGAACAGCTCCTGTTCGGTATATAGTGTTTTCCGGACTAAGCCCCCCCAGACCCACTTTCCCGACCAAATCACTTTGGGCGGGGAGAAGTTTGGCTGGCACCCAGGCTATCCATCCTCAGCACGACTGGAAAAATACTCTGCATCGATGGCACAAAAAAGATTTGTATCTAATATCACTTTGATCAGTATTCTGTCATACTCATGAACTCACGATTTCTTGATGATTGAATTGTGCATTATGATTTATAAAGAAACTGTGTTTTTTTAGATCCTCAAGAAGATATACAGTAATGGCCATGCAGTACGTCACCAGTGTTCTGAACGAGTGGGGCCAGTTTGTGACAACAGTGGTCGTGACAACAGTGGTCGTGGCAGCAGAGTCTGAGGGGTGCTACAGACGTATGGCAAGGCTCCAGCACCAACAATAATCTGCCCGATGGTGTTTTGAGCCCTCACCATCGACTTCCAGGCTGCAGCTGCCTGGAAGTCACGTCCAGCCTCCCACCGGCTGAGCCAATCATAGAACAGAGGTTTCGGCACGTTAATTTGCGATTTGAGCGGGCGGTTTGAATTTGCGATTTGAGCGAAGCAGAACCAAGCAGGTAGCTTACAAAGGTAAATTACCTACATTATCTTCAAATACTTTGATAGTAGGCTTAGTGTTTTATTTAAGCAGTGTGTGTGTGTACCTAGATATCCTATGTGTGATGGCTAGCACTACATAGCACTACTGATGTCAGCTAGCTATTAGCTGTTTTAAACCACTTAATGTAGCTAGCTTTTAGCTGTTTTAAACCAAGGCACTTTGCTTCAAAAACTTGTTTTCAACCTGCTTACAAATCTGGTTAAAACAACTAGTTTTATGTTAACACCACTAATTTAGCTAGCACTATCTTATTATTTAGCGCAATGCTAACATGAGCTTTGAATAGCTCTGAGCCATCTTGTTGACTGCCAGGCTGCCTGTGTATACAGGTTAACTCACAGGCATCCAGTTGGTTTTAGATACCTGTAAGGCATCTAAACCAGGGGTGTCAAACTCATTTTAGTTAAGGGGCCACATACTGCCCACTTTGATCTCAAGTGGGCCAGACCAGTAAAATCATAGCATAATAACACATACATAACGACGATATTTCTTGATGTTTAAATCTTTGGTGAAGGTTTTAGAGATGATAAACCCTATTTTAAGGTATTTCTACAGCAAACTAGAAACATAAAGACCAAAAACCCAGACATCAGCCCACTGTTCATCTGCCTGGGCTCTCCTCTGCTGATTCCCGTGCTTTGTGACGCGTTTGACGTCAAACGCGTCGCAAAGTGCGCAGCAAGCACTGCTGCCTGTGGCAATGAGCGCTTCTGCCTCCGGAGCAGACATCGCATTTACTATGTTTTTTAAGCAATTACTGGATCGATTAAAAAAACTATACAAACGTATTGCTTAATAGACATTTGGATTCGGAATAGCAGTTACTTTTATCGAAATGAAATGTATGTATTTCTGTAATTTTCAGACTTTGCTAAGACATCCGACGGGCCGAGCTGGATGCCCTGGCGGGCCGGTTTCGGCCCTGCGGGCCGTATGTTTGACACCCCTGATCTAGACAGATTAAGAGGGGCTCACTCCCAGACTGCTTACGAACACTAGTTAACTGTCAGGCAGCCAATTGTCTTTGGATGCCTGTGAGGCACTTGACGTTGAGACTGGTTGACTTCCAGGCTGCTTTGGAATAAGGATAACTCCAACTGGTTTTAGATACCAGGAAGGCATCTAGACAGACAGATTAATAGATTGAAAGGCCAGGGCTAACTCTGAGACAGCCACCTGATAGCTGTAGGGCATGTCCTGGAATATTTGTCTTCCAGGCTGCGTACATACATCTAGCAGATTTTATATAGCCTACCTGGCTAGGCATCTGTCATCATTTTGAATAGGTGAACACTTCCAAGCTGCTTAATAGGTAACTCTGTGGATGTTTTACAATGATGGCCAATATTGTTCATGATATCCCTTAGTACGGTGGCCGACATGCAAATTAAGAAAACACATGCAAATAGACAAAACACAAGCAAATTAAGAAAACATCTTCATTAATTTGACACTTATGCGCTGCATTCAGCAAACGCGCTGCAAATACATAACAAACACGCTGCAATACACAAACGCGTTGCAAAAACGAAATCACGCAAAACGAAAACGCTGCATCCAGTTTTCACAACGGAAGTTCTTCAGGCCTCGAGGGGGAGAGCTAAGTGAAACAGCTTGATTTTCTGCCCCACGGAGCGAGAGAGAGCGCATATGAGAAGTTTGGAGTTAAAAAAAACTGTAAAAGAGGAGGGCTACATGTAAACATGAATGCTAAGCTTTCTTTTTCTGTCGACTCTTTACTTCGATGTTGGTCGAAACCAAACTTCTCATATGCGCTCTCTCTCGCTCCATGGGGCCGAAAATCAAGCTGTTCCACTCCGCCTAGAGGCCTGGAAAACTTCTATTGTAAAAACTCGATGCAGCGTTTTTCGTTTGCGTGCTTTCGTTTTTGCAGAGCGTTTATGTACGGCAGCGTTTTTGGTTTGCTTGCTTTCGTTTTTGCAACGCGTTTGTGGTTTTGCAGCGCGTTTGTGTATTTGGTTGTGTTTTGTGTATATGCACCACGTTTGCTGAATGCAGTGCATGAGTTGTCAAATTAATGAAGATGTTTTCTTAATTTGCTTGTGTTTTGTCTATTTGCATGTGTTTTCTTAATTTGCAGCGCGTTTGCACATGTTGGCCACCGTACCTTAGTAATAGTTAAATTGTTATTGAATTATTGAATAAATCGGCCAGATTATTTACAATTACACTTTTCTAACATTGCATATGTCCAACATTATGTGATAATACTAATCACACAAATTTATATTCATCAAGTCTATTTCAGTTTTTGTTTTAATGGCGCCTAAGAAAGCTAAGGTTCAACCTAGACCTACTTAAATGACTAAGAAAAGCTCTCTCTCACACACTGACATTTAACAATGACTACAATAATTCCCCCCACAATACTTATACTAATACTAATACTTAGTGCCTTGCTTTGTCTTTATAGCACCGAAGCGCAAGGCCCTGCAGGTGGCAACAGGTGGTAAGATATTCTTTGTCTTGCCATGTACTAGCGGAACAACAATTAATGCCCTCTATTGGGGGAAGTCATTTATCAACCCACTTCCTTTGTCCATCTATTAATTTACCAAAAATATTCATTTATTTACTGAATTAAGGCAGAGTCTTTGTATAGCACCATGGGATGTAGTAGTTCATCTACTTCCATCTACTCATATAGCAATTTGTTTTTTTCTTTAAAGGGCCATCGGAAAAGGTGTTCATTTTCTACCAGTCACCACTGACTGGTGGAGTCTCTGCCCCGTCTCTGCCCCAGCCCCAACCCCACCCAGCCCTACTGCCTCACCAAGCCTGGGTGCCCCACCAAGCCTGGCTGCCCCACCCAGCCCTACGGCCCCACCAAGCCTAGCTGCCCCACCCAGGCGTGCTGCCCCACCAAGCCTGGCTGCCCCACCCAGGCGTGCTGCCCCACCAAGCCGTGCTGCCCCACCCAGGTGTGCTGCCCCCCAAGCCTGGTTGCCCCACCCAGCCCTACTGCCCCACCAAGCCGTGCTGCCCCACCCAGGCGTGCTGCCCCCCCAAGCCTGGCTGCCCCACCCAGGCGTGCTGCCCACCAAGCCTAGCTGCCCCACCAAGCCTGGCTGCCCCACCCAGGCGTGCTGCCCCACCAAGCCTGGCCGCCCCACCCAGCCCTACAGCCCCACCAAGCCCGGCTGCCCCACCCAGCCCTACAGCCCCACCAAGCCTGGCTGCCCCACCCAGCCCTACAGCCCCACCAAGCCTGGCTGCCCCACCCAGCCCTACTTCCCCACCAAGCCCTGCTGCCCCACCCAGCCCTACAGCCCCACCAAGCCTGGCTGCCCCACCCAGCCCGGCTGCCCCACCCAGCCCTACAGCCCCACCAAGCCTGGCTGCCCCACCCAGCCCTACTTCCCCACCAAGCCCTGCTGCCCCACCCAGCCCTACTGCCCCACCAAGCCTGGCTGCCCCACCCAGCCCTACTGCCCCACCAAGCCCGGCTGCCCCAGCCCAGCAGGTATTTCAGAGAATTCAGCCTGCTGAGGGCATGCTCGGGGCATCGAAGTGTGAGGTGAAGCACCCGGCTAGGCATAGGTTTCTTCAAGACAGGTTTATATTTTTAGCGGTAGTGTGGTAGTAACAGTGCTGAGGCCATTTGTGATGGGATCTTGGAAATCCAGTCACATGGTGAAATGTTACCTTTTCAAAGCTGATTTCAAGCTCTTTTCAAATTATTGTCATAGCTGGTCTGTATCAAATGTTATGATTGCCCAAAGTCAGCTGATCAGTTGTGTTTCAGAATTTTAAGGAAAAACTACTTTAAAGACAGGGGTTCTAAACAGACTGGCTGGTTGAATTATTGCAACACATTACATTAATGAAAAACAAGTACATATGTTCACGGATGATAGACAACATGTTATAGAATAATAATTTCATGAAAACCCAATTTCACCAAAATACTGAGTTTCGACCTACAGTATTTTCACTCTATTCTCAAAAATGTCCCTTTTGTGTGTGTGACTGGTTTTCCCAGATCCCATCACAGTTTTGGGTTATAGGAACATCTATTGGTGTGGCAGTTAAGACAGAAGGGCTATGTACAGACATTACATTTATGTTCATATGTAAAGAAGATGAAATCTTAGTATTATTGTTATGAATATTGTTGTTGAAACATTAAAACCTTC
Organism: Mallotus villosus; assembly: GCA_903064625.1. NCBI lineage: Eukaryota > Metazoa > Chordata > Actinopteri > Osmeriformes > Salangidae > Mallotus > Mallotus villosus. The sequence continues at coordinate 72,215 of CAEFZP010000715.1, forward strand.
TTTGAATGTGACTCTCAAATTATATTTACAAATATACCTAGTAACGGTGGAGGAGATCAGGAGGAGGACTGCTCCTTCTGAGAGCATGTCAGTTAATACCCTCACAGCGCTCCTGAGGACCAACAAAAATCTGAAGAAGGACCTCAGGCAGCAGCTGCAGGGGGTGGGGGTGACTCTGGCCCCAGTGACTAGAGTCACCTCACTCTGTTCCAAATTGTCTGAGGGTACAGTTCAAGTCTACACACTATTCTTGTAACGGCAGTTTTTACATAAATAGATATCAAGAAAGAACTTCAGAAAGCCAGCTCCAAACTATTACACCCCAGTGTCAATAAGTGTTTCATTGTGACATTGGTATGCGCATAAAATCTGAATTGAATACTGTGTTCGTGTCATGATATGTCTGTCCCATTTTTGTTAAGGAGACCTGTGCTCCTCTGTTGGTGCCCTGGCTGCCAGGAGCATTACATTTAAAGGGGTTATTGACTGGGTTTTTTGAGTGTTTTACACTGTTCCTTAAGTTCTCTGAATAGGGTATGTAACATTGGTTTGGCTGAAAATGGCCCAGGTGCTGTTCTATGCCCTCTTTTACATTCAGCATTTTTTTCCCGGGAAAAAAAGCTAGCTTTTTCCCTTATATCATTGGTATTTAGATGAGCTGTGCGCTGATTGGTTGGTTTACAACGAGCGAAGCTGCGGAGCAAAGACGGCCAACAGCAGTCACTGAAACAAGAAGGTGGCGACATGAAATAAAAACGTACAAATAAATCTATTGTGTTTACACAACACAGTTTTCAACAGATTGACTAGATATAATTTGAAATGATAACGGTAGTTTCCACTTCTGTTGTCGAAGCAAACAGAATCGCCTTAGGTGGGTAACGTTGGCACTACAGCTTAGCAAACAAACTATCGTGATTCAACTCAGCTTCAGTTAGCTCTAGCTATCTTGCTGAAAAATAGATCTGGACAAACATCTGAATTGTAGATTTACATAACAACACAGGTTCATTCCAGGTCGGTGTAGATTTCATCATCTTATCATTATTCTAACTGATGCAATTTTATTCAAATTGCCTTGTTCATCATTGTCCACGTTCTCTCTTTTTTTAGGAACGAGTGCAAACCTGCTCAACTTCCAGCTCTACCTCCTGGAAGGCTTGAACAGGTGGAACCAGAACCGTGCAGCGGCCTCCATCACCACTAAGCGCATGGCGCTGTTGACCTACGCAGGGGACGTGCTGGAGTCCGTCAACAGCAACAGCCTGAAGGTGTTTGGAAGGAAGTATGTCCCCTCCTTCACCCCGCCCCCTCCCCGAAAAAGTACACCGGTAAGTCTCAGGGCAAATGTGAAATCAAATGATGATGTTGTTAAGAGCTCAGTATTTATGCATTATGGTAAGTTCCATATCTGTTTTATTAATAATTAGCTCTGCATTGTTGTTCATGTTTAGGAGAGTTGCTTAGGGGTGAACTACCTGCTTAGGCAGACAGGGCAGCCCTTGCAGGACATGGACCCTGACTCTGAGGAGACAGACCAGCTGCTGAAGGACCATGCCATGGAGGAGGAACAGGCGGATGAAGGGTTTGAGGATGACGGATAGGACCTCACGATCGGTAGTGTTTCTGAAGACCTCCCCTCTTCCACCCTGCCTTCCACCACCCTGCCTGTAGTCCCCACCCTGCCACTCACCTCCTCCACCCTGCCACTCACCTCCTCCATCCTGCCTGTGGTCCCCACCCTGCCACTCACCTCCTCCACCCTGCCTGTGGTCCCCACCCTGCCACTCACCTCCTCCACCCTTCCTTCTAACACCCTGCTACTCACCTCCTCCACCCTGCCTTCCGCTACCTTGTCTGTAGCCACCTCCATCCTACCTGTCACCACCACCACTCTGCCTGTCACCCCCATGCCTGTAGCCACCACCCGGCCTCCCCCCATAACCCAGCCTTGTGTCCCAGGTGCCTCCTCTCAGGTGCCTGCAGAACAGCTGGTATGTTAACTTTCTACTAGTAACTAATTGTCATTCATAGAAACTAACAAGTTCAGTAGATAGAAAAGCGCAATTGATTATTAAGAACAACACAATAATTGACAGCAAACACATAAAACACACAGCAGCAGCAGCAGACAAACCTTTGCCGTAAGGTGTTCAGCACTAATGTCAAATTGTTAAATGTTTCAGGCTGTGGACGAGCATGGCATGCCAGGCATGGATCGGGTGGATAGGCTGGCAGAGTGTTTAGTGGAGCTGAGGCATCAGACCAAAATGACCCTCGATAACCAGCAGGTCAGCAAGACATACATTGTACAACAGCTATTTGTTTATATATTATATAAACAAACATATATAATATATGTTTTCTTTCCGTCTTAGGTCAGCAACATTGTGGGGCCTGTGGCAAGACCTGCTGGATTACGACAAGCAGAGGGTCGTGTTTGCTGCGCGGCACCTTGACAGGCTCATCAAGGGGAGGTTCCGCACCAAAAAAAAGGTGGAGTTCACGCCAGGTGTGGAGAGGTACATCGTGGGGTCCACTGGTTCGCCTGCCCAGTGGCCAGACTGCTGCCGCCTTGTAGAGGCCATCTTTGTCCAGCTCTCGGACATCTTTAAAAGTCCCAGGAAGCAGGGGACCAGCAACATGTCCAGGTGGACTCTGATCCTGCAGGACTATCGCAAGGTCCGGAAACTTATTCTGGGCAAAGGGGCCATAATGCAGGGCACCACCCTGCAGCTGGTGGAGGTGAACCAGTCCACCCTCTCCCAGTGGTACAACCGCAGGGTGAAGAGGCAGGATCTGTCTGTGCTGCTGCAGGGCCAGGTCCACTCTCTGTGGCTGCCGAGCCTCTCCTGCCTGCCAACAACCACCCTGCTGTTGCTCCACCTACACCCCAGGCAGCAGCCCACACCTACCACCTGCCGCAGAGCACAGCAGGGCAGGCAAAAACCAAGAGACAGGCAACTTTTGCAGCCCCAGCACCACCTCCAGCGGTCTGACCCAGGCTGGCAGTCCAGAGGCAGCTCTTCCCTGGACCTTCAGCCGCCCTTGGAGCCCCCACCTCCACTCCCATCCTTATAATGCCCCGTCCTACCCCCATTGCTCCTCACCCTACCCATATCGCCCCTCGCCCTGCTGCCGTCCCCACTGTGCTGTTTGTCTCCAGAGCACCTGGTATGAGGCCGCCCTCCGCCCCCTCTCCATTGATGGTCCCCCAAGCCCAGCGTTTTCTCCCACCCTCTTCTTGCACTACGTCTTCCCCAAAGCTGCAAAATTCGTAAATTCGGGTGTTTTTTCGTATTATCTTAAAAAGTAACGGGTTTAAAATGTTCAAACTATGAATGGGGACTTTGGAGTTTCCCCTTTTCTCTCTTCTCCCCTTTTTCTCCCTCTTTTCTCCCTTTTTCCTCCCTGTTTCCTCCTTTTTCTTTCCCCCTCCCTTCTCCCCCTTCTTCCCCCCTCAAACAGGCTATTGTTCCCCAGCTTTAGCGGAAATGGTAGAGCGCTCGCTTAGCATGCGAGAGGTAGCGGGATCGATGCCCGCATCCTCCATAGGTGATGCTGTTTAACTGGCAAGATTTAGCTTCTTTCCACAGCACATTTACAAGAATCCGATTGGCCTGAAGGATGACTACTACGTAGGCGTGGTTGGCCTAATACATTTTGGGTCCTCACGCTGACGCTCACAAGTTTCCCAACGAGGAGCTCAACATGGGGGATTAGCTCAAGTGGTAGAGCGCTAAAAATAAATAAAGTGAAATATTCCTCCCGTTGTCTACCTGGTCTCTTACATGATTCTCGTGCCACTTCGGGTTCGTTGAGACTCACCGCACCTAGTCTGTTACGCCACTCTCTTGCTGTTTCCAAGTCGTTTTGACCAGTCATAGGGAATTGCTGCCCATACAGAGCTAGAGGCGAGGCAATCGCTCTACCCACATATCCCAGACTTCTCTTATCGCCGCCAACTTGTCCGTGGCGCGTCTCGCCACTCGTGTGCTACGGTCGTCAAATCGTATCGTTGACGAGTACGTGTAAAAGAGTTTGAGCGGCATCGTAGCGCGGAAAATCACTCTGCCGCTTTGCGCGTCCCATAGACTAGCGGCCGCTTCGCCTCGGGACTTGTACACCCCCGACAGGATTAGCAGCCCTATGTAGGCACGTAGGTCCGTGGCGTCCATGGCCTTCCACCCTTCTCCTCGTTTCAGATACCCTTCCCGATTTGTCTCGTCCAATATTACTCTTTCGATTTGTGGCGTGACAAAGAGTACGAAACGTGGAGACCATGTCATGAGCATGGGAAACGGCGTAAGCTGTGGGTCCGGGGGGTCTCTCCGCGTGTTTCTACGTTGCGGCGGCGGCTGCCTCTGAGTCTCATACGGAACCGAAGACCATTGGATTTTGCCGTTTTTTGACACGAAAGTATCTGGGACATGGTCCTCAGGACGATCATTGTCGGCGTTGTCCTCTTCGGGGGGCGGCAGGTCGCGGCGGTCTGCGTTGTGCTCTTCTCCGCCGCCGCCGCCGCCACCGCCGCCTTCTTCTTCTTCTGACACATTCTCTGCGTTGGGCTCTTCACATTCTTCTTCTGACACATTCTCTGCGTCGCCCTCTATCACGTCTTCTTCTTCTGATACATCCTCGGCCTCCTTCAGAGTCATCTTGCTCGACACTTGCAAACATCTGCTGTAGAACTTGCAGCGCAGTGAAATCCACAGCCATAGCTGCGTGACTCTAGACAACGGATACTGGCCTGACCCTAACCCACTGAATGTATGTAAGTAGTAGTAGTAGTGGTAGTAGCACTCTCCCAGACAACCTCTCCTCGCACTCAGTGTCCAAGCGCTCAGTATTCCCCTCATTTAGTTCAACCTAGTTGCAAGGGAAGACCTAGAATGTCAGACCGACGTGAGGAAGTGTAGAATGTCAGACCGACGTGAGGAAGTGTAGAATGTCAGACCGACGTGAGGAAGTGTAGAATGTCAGACCGACGTGAGGAAGTGTAGAATGTCAGACCGACGTGAGGAAGTGTAGAATGTCAGACCGACGTGAGGAAGTGTAATTCGTCCGACCGACGTGGGGGCTATTATTTAGTCCGACCGACATGAGGAAGTGTAGACTTGTATGGGCTCTGGGGGTAACTGGGAGAGATGTTAAACTCCCTTCAGTGAAGGGAGGAGTGTACTCAGCTCCGCTCAGCAGAGGAGACAGAGACCCAGGCTCCGCTCAATCATGTTCTCCTACTATGAGGTTTGTGACAAGGTCTTATTCAGCTTTGTTGTCGTATTTACGTATGTATGATCTGGAGGTGTACATTGAAGGTCAATTGACAACTGCTGCTCCTCAATGGAAGGTCCCACAGGCACAATGTTGCAGGTCTGTCTAGTTCTTTGGGGTCTTTGAAATCTATCTTTATATAAAGGATATTTATAAAAAGGATAAAGGATCACTACAGTCTGGAAAGTTGGTCTTGGCAAATAGAAAGAGGATTGTGCAACTTGGAAAATATATGTACGGTCAAGAATCTTTTCAGTTTTGAACAGTCATAATGTCATCCTTTTTTATCAAGGCATGTTATGGTGTCTGGTGAAATAGCTTGTTCTCTCTCACTTCATCTACTACTAGTGTCTTTCTATGTCTCTCATGACTGTTGACGCCTCTCTCTCCCCTTACAGCCTATTGTGCTTGACTATGACATAAACGACACTGGTTCTGGCGACTTGGGTGTGGACCCGGATGGTCTGTGTTTTGTGGATCAAGTGATAACCCCTGACGTCCAGCGAGTGTTCCTCCCTGTGGTCTATGGCTTCATCTTTGTCCTGGGCATCACTGGGAACGGCCTGGTGTTGATGGTGCTTGGCGCCAAGCGCAGGTGAGCATAAAGATGGATGACGAAGACGATGACAAAGATGAGATTAGCTTAGTTCTATAGTTAGTTTTGTTAGTTACTTTGTACATTTGAATCTTTTGAAAAAGAAAGAACAAAGAAAGATCCCTACATTCGTTTATTATAGGCACATTAATGCTGTCACAGTAAATTCCCTGTTTGTGTGAACACATTACATGGCAGATAAAACACATTCTGATGTTGAAGATGACACACAGAGCGTTTCTATCTGATTGTCCCCAGGTCAAAATTGAGTCTGACAGACTGCTACCGGCTGCACCTCTCTGCTGCAGATCTTCTCTTTGTGCTGACGCTCCCGTTCTGGGCAGCGGATGCAGCCCTGACGGACTGGCGTTTCGGATTAGGCACCTGTGTGGCCGTGCACGTCATCTACACGGTGAACCTGTATGGGAGTGTGCTCATCCTGGCCTTCATCAGTCTGGACCGCTACCTAGCCGTGGTCAGAGCAACAGACGTGCACACCTCACGCACGAGACAGCTACTGGCCCAGAGACTGGTGTTTGTAGGTGAGCTGCGTCTCTAGCCTCATCCCTTATCTCTCTCTCTCATGACGTGCCCATGCCTCAGATGTACAGAGGTACATCTTCACTTTATATATTCCCCATCTCCTGATCTAACCATCGATTCTCATCTTTGTCCCCCCTCACCTCCTCTCCTTTTCCAGGAGCCTGGTCGTCTGCGGTTCTCTTGGCAGTGTCAGACATAGTGTTTGCCAGGACTTGGGAAGCAGGAGATGGGACGATTGTGTGCCAGCGCTTATACCCAGCTGACAACGTTCCTCTCTGGATGTCGGTGTTCCACCTGCAGCTGGTGTTGGTGGGCTTGGTGGTACCGGGCCTAGTTTTGCTGGTGTGTTACTGTGTCATCGTGTCCAGGCTGACCCGCATCGGGCCTCTGCAGGGGCAGAGACAGAAGCGCAGAGCTGTCAGGACCACTGTGGCATTGGTCCTCTGCTTCTTCCTGTGTTGGCTCCCGTATGGGGCGGGCATCACTGTGGATATCCTCATGAGCCTAGAGGTCCTTCCCAGGGGCTGCCGTTTGGAGGCGGTGCTGGATGTGTGGCTGGCTGTGGCTGAACCAATGGCATTTGCCCACTGCTGTCTAAACCCGCTACTGCAGGGTTCTCCAATCCTGGTCCTCGAGGGCCACTGTCCTGCATGTTTTAGATGTTTCCCTGCTCCAGCACACCTGATTCAAATGATTGGTCATTACCCGGCTTCCACAGAGCTTGATAACAACCCATTCATTTGAATCAGGTGTGCTGGAGCAGGGAAACATCTAAAACATGCTGGACAGCGGCCCTCGAGGACCAGGATTGGAGAACCCTGCGCTACTGTATGCCTTCCTGGGGGCTGACTTCAAGAGGTCCGCCAGAAGGGAGGACTCAACAGTTCTCCAGTTTGAAGAGTCAACCTCCTAAACGCCCCCCAGGAACCTCTACTACCACAGAGTCTGAGTCATTTACTCTACGCCCCAGCTAACAGAATATGGTTGTGGATGTAGGTAGGTGTGGGTTGGATGAAGAGGGTATTCTGCTGATCCATGACTTTGTCCCTTGTCTGAAAGATAAACCTTTCCGTAAACAGGGCTTGTGGGTCACTGATGTTGTTGTTTTGAAGTTTGTTACATACACAATAAAATTTCGAAATTACATTTTCTCACTTTTTGTCTTACTCGTCCCATCTCTCAGAATTGTCAGTGTGTGTGTGTGTGTGTGTGTGTGTTTGTTAGTAATAGACAACGCAGACAAAATAGCCGTGGGTCAAAACGACCCCGATACCGCACGAAGGATGGAGTAAATGTTTCACCTCATTTTTTTGGCATGAAACCTTTTCACAACAAAGCTTGTAGGTCAGAATGACCCCGATACAGCCCGAAGGATAAAGAAAATGTTTCACATCATTTTTTTAGCATGAAAAGTGGTCCCAAAATAGCCGTGGGTCAAAACGACCCCGATACCGCGCGAAGGATGGAGTAAATGTTTCACCTCATTTTTTTGGCATGAAACCTTTTCACAACAAAGCTGTAGGTCAGAATTACCCCGATACAGCCCGAAGGATAAAGAAAATGTTTCACATAATTTTTTTGCATTAAAGTTGTCACAAAATAGCCGTGGGTCAAAATGACCCTAAGGGAGCACAAGGGTTAAATCATTAGCGAAAAGTCGCCTGGGGGCGCGGTCAGAAAAATCATGTTTGGCTGTAGCAAACTTCGGTTGCAGTGCTGCTGAGATCGCTGTCCTCCAAATCAAACACACGACGAACTGATTGGCTCTCAGCAGGAAGCAAATCGCTCTCATTTGCATGAAGTTGAAGAATTCTCAACTTTCTGCAGCCCGCAAAGGCGATTTTTTCCTCGCTAGGCAGCAAATCGCTTCCATTCATTCCCAATGAGAGCAACGCGATAACGCGTGCCGTGGACACGAGGGGTAATGCGAGTGCGCGTAGCGAGCAAATTTTTTTCGGGCCAGTCCGGTGGACCACCTTACCTTCTGAGTCCCCTCACCTCAAAATCTACCTCTTCAAAGACGGTAGTGTAAACTTTTCCACCGGAGCTTTAGCTAGCTGGCTAAAGTTGCGTTCTCTCCTGCTGTGTTCAATGACTCAATTCATCAAGCTGCAGCTAACGTTAGCTAAAGTCTATGTCAACAGAGCTCCTGGGTGAGTTGGTGGTCTGCACTGGTGATGCAAGGCCCTTCGCGTTAATATTTCCATGCACTCACGCTCCCTTCTGACACGCGCACCTGTTCGCAGTTCACTGAATATGAATCCCCAAAAAACAATTTCTCATCGAATCTACACGATTCACGTAGGTCACCTATTTTGGTTTCAAAATGGCGAATGTCGCCGAAAGGTGAGGAATTTTCATGCCTGTTGTTGTATGACGAGTTAAGATTTGTTTGTAGTGATGAGTTTCTTATTACCGCCCCAGTCTGATGTTAGCTGACTGGTTCCGTACTGATTACAAACATCAAGATTCAAGTTTGTTTGTCTTGATTCACCCCAGAGCTGGATTGTGACCTGTCATGTTTCCTCTCTCCAGCAGGAGGCAGTAGCAGCATGGCCAGGCTGGTCTGGGGCTGGAACAGTGAGGTGAGCTGGGGTTCATCTTCAATGGTACTTCCTGTTAGCTTGTCTGGGATGTTGAGATGATGGTACACGCACTTCCAGTCTAGGATCTTTGCCCCTGGTCCAGCCCCCCTGGACTATCTTCTGACTCCCCCAGAGCGCGCACTCTGTTTGGTTCTCCTGTTGACCCAGAGTGGGGCTGATGAGCCTAGAACGCACCTAGGGGTAAGGCTCTGCTCTGGGTTCTGATGAAGGACCAGTGGGGGTGGTCCTGGAGGCCGGCTGGGGTCAACAGACCCTCATGACTGAGAAAACAATCTGATCTCATCCTGACTCTAAACTCCTCCATCCACATCATGAAGTCTCCTTGTGACTCATCCTCCTCTTCTCTCTCCACAGACTGTCGTTCTGGCTTCCAGAAGTCTCTTGCTTGTGCTGAGGTCAGTATTTTACATGTGATTATTTTCTACTGTGGTTTGTGAAGTGATGTTCCTTATTACCGCCCCAGTCTGATGTTAGCTGACTGATTGGTAACCGTACTGATTATAAACCAAGTCACTGGATTCTTTATCAAGAGTTTCAACCCAGATTTGATGTCTAAAGCTGTCATTTCCTGTTTACAGAATGCAGTTTCCTGTTAAAGATGGAGGCTGGTGCACAAAGCCATGGTAGGTGTTCTGTCCTGGTCACCCACAGCTCTGCGGCGGCCATCTTGTCTGCCTAGCGTCTCCAATAAAGCCCTCTGCGGTCACTATGACGATTAACTTAGCTCACTTTGAACCCACGTGTAACGAGATGAACAACTGAGTGATGAAGGTGTTTCAGTGTGGATGTTAGACAGCTGTGTTCTGGGTCTGACGTGCGTCTGTTTTGTAGGTGTCTGTGACCCGTACGAGATTGAAGGCACTGGACGAGTTTGCAGGTGCCGGACTCTGATCATGGAGGTATGTCTTCTCTCCAGGTGGCCATTTTGTATTTCTGAGTGGCTGTTTCTGCTACTCTGCAGTTTCCATGATGATCAACTTAGCTCACTTTGAAACAATGTGAAAAGACACGAACAACTGAGAAACTGTCCGTCACGTCATCACCCTGCTGCTCTTCCTCTGCAGCGTCTTATGAGTCGTTCCTCTTCCCCCTCCAGCCTCCGCTGCCCCCTGTGGAGACCCTGCAGTACTGCGGCCTGGAGTCTCTAACCAATCAGGTGAGTTTGACCATGCGTCTTTTTAAAGGAGGCGGGCTGGGTCTTGATTCTATATTGGAATCTACCTTACCAGCCAATCACGACGCTCATTCATAAACCTGCTTGAAATGATGATATACTTTCTGGAATCTCGTTCGTCTGAACTCCTGTTGAGAAATGGAAATCTGACCGCTGCAGAGTAGAACAGACGTGATGGTGTGTGTCTGACCGCCCAGACGTTAATAACATGTCTGTTCTTTCAGGGCCTGTCCTGGAGGGTGTGCAGCAGGGCTGGGATGCACGTCTACATGGTGAGAATGTGTTCAGTCATTTTCTCTGGTTGATAAACCATGTATGTATTGGGTTTGAACACGACACTGAAGAGCTGTCTTTCAGTGTGTTATACACTGCTTGAGAGCTCGGAGGACTCTAGTTTGATTCCTGAGGGGGACATTTGGGGAGGCAGCTCTGAGCAGTATATACCTGTCAGTCATAAGTCTGTACCTGAGAACCCAACAATGTTGGAAAGCAGGAAGCTGTGCGATACCTGGGGGTGGTAAATCTGCAAGGCAGGAAGTGATGCTATTCTGGTTCCTGATGATGACACCCGCATGTGTCTTACGCCCCGAGCTGAACCTGCGAAGGTGAACCCACTGGGGTTGCCGGGGCAACAAGGTGAAGGTCTCGTTGGGGTTACCAACAGTCTGACTGGGGACCAGAGATCTGCCCACACAACATGACCTGCCAGGCAGGGGCACTTCCTGGTGGCGGGCTTCTGGGAATCTTCAACGCCTGATCGATCACTCACGACTTCCTGTTTGTGTTTCAGGTGTTCCTTCTCAGGTAGCTTGGCACGTTCATGCTGAAAGCAGGTGTGACCCAAACCAGCTTCTCCAGAGGGAGGGGGGGGGCTCCTCACTGGGACCATGAGGTGTGTTTCCTGTCACTTCTACTCCACTTCCTGTTGGCTGATCTGGGATGGTTATGATGATATCTGGCACCTAACAGTCTGGTCCAGCCCCCAGAACTATCTTGTTGCCCCCCAGAACGTTACGGTCTGTTTGGTTCTCCTGTTGGCCCAGAGTGGGGCTGATGAGCCTGGGGTTTATCATCGACCCAGGGGTAAGGCTCTGCTCTGGGTTCTGATGGAGGACCAGTGGGGGTGGTCTTGGGGGCCGGCTGGGGGCAACAGATCCTCATGAATGATAAAACAACCTGATCTGGCTGGGATACCTGACAGACACAATGTGACGGCGGCTAAGGCAGACCTGGAAAAGGTGCTGGTCGTAAGGCCATGGAGATGGGACAGGTGAGAGGAGGAGAGGGCTGAGTCATGATGGCTAGTGGAAGTATTATACTGTCGGTAATGTTCAATCATGAAGATGGGATGGTTGGTTATAGATTGCATAAAAGTAGAGCAAAAAGTAGCCGTTGAATTGCATGATTTAATGGGTGTGACCTCTTCCTTCACATCAACATATTGTTTGTAGAAAGTAGGCGTGAGTGCTTTTTGGCTGTGAAGTAACTATTGTGAAATGTGAACTCCACCATTTACTTGATAATGAACAGTAATATGCTGTCATTTCTTCACAGATGTGTTTTACACTGTATAACATTTCTGTGTGCAAGTGGACGGCGTGGAATGGTTGCATGTGGGTGTTTTCTTGTTTGAGTGTGCACACACAATACCTGAATAAACAAGCCTTGGTCTATGTGTGCCTCCACACAGGTGTATTACTACATGGGCGTGGATGCCGTCCAGGAGAGTCTGCTGGTGGACGAGGGGGCTTTGAACAACGCCCTGGTGAGTCTCTCCCAGGCCCTGCAGTGCGACCTGGGCGACAGCCTGCCTGACCTCCACCTCCTCAGGGGGCGCTGCCTCCTCCTGAAGGGCGAGGAGCAGAACGCAGCCGACTGCTTCAAGAGGGCCCTCGAGCTGGAGCGTCCGGGCAGTGGGGACACGTCGGCTCTGCGTTGTCTCCTGGAGGCCCTCCTGGCCCTGTTTGCCCAGAGTGGCCCCGGTCCCGCCATCGGCCAGCTGGAGGTGTGGGTGCGGCGGGCCGAGGAGAGGCACGCGGAGGACGCGATGGAGGCCGAGCTGAGATATCTCTGTCGGACACACACGGCCGAGGTCACAGAACTCTCCAGGACTCTCATCAGGAGAGGAAGACTAGACCTGGTGAAGAGGCTGCTTAATACTGTGCAGCCCAACTGCACTGCCAGTAAGAAAGCACTGGCAAGGTCTATGTCTATTTGAAGAGGGATTCGATCTTTCACCAAGAATGGAAGATAATCAGTTTCTCCTCCGATGAAATGCAATTAATATGTTGGCCATTAAATAGAAGTATAGAAGTATACTAGAAGTTATAGCATTTTCTATAAAAGAGAATACATTGTTTATGCTGCTTTGTAGCTATTCAGATATAGATATATATCTTCTTAGCATGACCCACTGCAGTAACTAAGAACCCAGAATAACTAGATCTAGACAGGCAGCTAAACACCAATGTATTTCACTGAATACAGAGAACAAGAAAGTAACTTTAATGTTCAATTTCAGCACAATGCATGTATATAAAAACAAATAAGAGGTGTTCATTTACACTGTACACAGACAGAGTTGATTTATACAAGATATGGAGATTTCATATGTTGACGATAAAATAAAAGTTTCAATATACTATAGAGTATGTTCATGATGTAAGATTCATTTACAATCCTGGAACCCACTACACATTTAGCTCCAGTACTTTTTGACCTGTTTACACATCTCTGCATGGATCACAACATTGTTGGAAATGCGAATACGGTTTTTATTTTGGACTCAAAATATGCTTTGTGTGCTGCTTGTAGGGGCACAGACACGCCTATGTGACAGGGCCTCAGTCATCCTTGGGGATTCCAGAGGAACATGTCATCCTCTTCCAAAGCCCTCTGAAGAATGCACGGATTCTCTTCTTCTTCTTCTTCTTCTTCACCTGTCTGTCTTCATCTGCTGAATAAAAACAGCATACATCACTGAATTAATTTAACGCATTTCAAACTAAGGTAATGGAGGCCAAATGATCGTGGAGCTTTGAATAACTCACCAGCACACTTGGCAGCCTCTCCACTGCACTCCTCAGGTACAAGATCAGTGAGCTGAATACAGAGACACAGAAATGAACATGTGTCTAAAAACATCCAAATGTAAAGATGGTGTTTAGTGAAAAATGGCAAGGTGCACAAACCATAAAAAACGTAGTCACCCATATCGTCTCTTACCTGAGGAAGCTGAGTGGCCAAGGGGGGGCAGTCAGAGACAGATATCAGGGCCAGGGATCTCCTCTTCTCAGACTCTTTCACAACCTTGAGCAGGAGTTCATTGAGAACATCCTTAGCAGCAATCTCAGACTTCCCATTGAGGAGGGTAACCTTCCGGGTCTGAGAGATCTGTAAACGGCAAATCAGTGTAAAGACTTAAATAAGTTACATGTACTGCTGTCTGAACAGCAAAGTAAGCTTTGATGAATGATGCCAGACCTGATTATCCAGGGGAGTGGGCATGTGAACCATCTCTACTGCAGCTATGAGGTACTCCACAATGTTGGAAGCTGCAGTCTTCAGGCTGTCCATCACCAGCTCCTTGGCTTCAGCCTTCATGAGGGCTTTTTTAGCACGGACATCAGCGATGTGTCCAGTTGCCAAAAGCTGTTTGGCCAGGATAGGCCTGTGAGAGAGGTCAGCCAGGACCAGGAATCTCTTCTGCTCAGAGTCCATCACAACCTTGTGCAGGAGTTCATTGAGAACATCCTTAGCAGCAATCTCAGACTTCCCATTGAGGAGGGTAACCTTCCGGGTCTGAGAGATCTGTAAACGGCAAATCAGTGTAAAGACTTAAATAAGTTACATGTACTGCTGTCTGAACAGCAAAGTAAGCTTTGATGAATGATGCCAGACCTGATTATCCAGGGGAGTGGGCATGTGAACCATCTCTACTGCAGCTATGAGGTACTCCACAATGTTGGAAGCTGCAGTCTTCAGGCTGTCCATCACCAGCTCCTTGGCTTCAGCCTTCATGAGGGCTTTTTTAGCACGGACATCAGCGATGTGTCCAGTTGCCAAAAGCTGTTTGGCCAGGATAGGCCTGTGAGAGAGGTCAGCCAGGACCAGGAATCTCTTCTGCTCAGAGTCCATCACAACCTTGTGCAGGAGTTCATTGAGAACATCCTTAGCAGCAATCTCAGACTTCCCATTGAGGAGGGTAACCTTCCGGGTCTGAGAGATCTGTAAACGGCAAATCAGTGTAAAGACTTAAATAAGTTACATGTACTGCTGTCTGAACAGCAAAGTAAGCTTTGATGAATGATGCCAGACCTGATTATCCAGGGGAGTGGGCATGTGAACCATCTCTACTGCAGCTATGAGGTACTCCACAATGTTGGAAGCTGCAGTCTTCAGGCTGTCCATCACCAGCTCCTTGGCTTCAGCCTTCATGAGGGCTTTTTTAGCACGGACATCAGCGATGTGTCCAGTTGCCAAAAGCTGTTTGGCCAGGATAGGCCTGTGAGAGAGGTCAGCCAGGACCAGGAATCTCTTCTGCTCAGAGTCCATCACAACCTTGTGCAGGAGTTCATTGAGAACATCCTTAGCAGCAATCTCAGACTTCCCATTGAGGAGGGTAACCTTCCGGGTCTGAGAGATCTGTAAACGGCAAATCAGTGTAAAGACTTAAATAAGTTACATGTACTGCTGTCTGAACAGCAAAGTAAGCTTTGATGAATGATGCCAGACCTGATTATCCAGGGGAGTGGGCATGTGAACCATCTCTACTGCAGCTGCCAAGAGGTCCTCCACAACAAATAAATGATGTGTTCAGCTGCAGCAAGCTCTTTTTCCTTAAAAGAAAACAACATAAACATAGAACATGTTGCAATATGAACATTGAACATGATAAGGCCGGTAAAGTAACTTTAGATATGTCTCGGTTCATACCAGCTGTTTGGCCAGGATAGGCCTGTGACAGTAAGAGAGGTCAGCCGGAAATATGTTCTGCTCTGAGTCCACCACCTTCTCCAGGAGCTCACTGGGGACTTCCTCAACGAGCTCCGAGGAATAGTCATCAGCCAGGGGTAGCTGGTACCTGTAGGCAGCAGCCATTTTGCTCTGGTAAATCCTTCCCAGATAGGTCACCACTGCCTGGACCACAGGCTTCAACTGGAAGAAGGTGCTGTTGAAGCCCAGTAAGTAGGTCTTGGCTGATTCTTTGAAGCACCAAAGCACAGCGGCCATGCTGTCCCGTGCAATCATGCCTGTAACTGATGTCAAGAAGTGTTTGGAGCAGTTGCCACAATGGGACAGGAAGATGGAAACCACTCTCATGACCAGATTATACATTTCAACAGTGGCTGCCACCGCCTTCTTTCCCACAACAGAGACAAGGCCCAGGTTACTGAATTGTATACTTAGCTTTGCCAGAGACTGCTGGACCATCTCTCCGGGTTTCTCCAGCAGGTGCTTAAGGGAACAGGCCATCGTGCCTGGGACCAGGACCACAGCTCCCATGGTGAAGTCAGACATGGTCAGGGCTAAAGACTCCATCGTTTCTCCAGACGATGATGTGGAAGTGCTCTTCATGCTCCCTGTTGCCCTAATAGGAAGGCCTATCAAGGCCGGAGAGAGGCACACCCTCACATCCTGAGCTGCCGCAGAACTGATCTTTTGGAGGAAGGTGTCCAGACCCTCCACTGTGATCTTCACAGAGAGAGAAAGAGATAAGGAGATCCAATTTAGATATTTTATTCACCAAACTAAATCTGCTCAGTGTCATGAGAGAGGCTAAGGACAGAAATGCCAGAATGCTGTGTTGTCATTCATACCTTTCCGTCGAACAGCTCCGACAGACGACGTTCGTATGCTTGCATTTCACTGAGAATGTTCTCCAGCTCACAAACTAGCTCACGCATTTTGGTGTTCTCCTCCTGAATCCAACATTTGAAACTTTTAACACTGAATAATCATCTCCAAAATGTCACTCAAATAATGACTTCTGAGCCTTTTTCTTTTCTTTACAGACAAAACTACAATGCCAATGTTGTAATCAATTTCATTAGCATCTTTTATAAACCTTACCAGGTCGACTAGATTTAGATCAGTCTCTTGTGTCTTGTCCCCACTCCTTCAAATGAACATAAAGATGAGCCATCACATATTTTTCCATTAATATGACACTATTAACACTAATTATTGACATGAATGCTTCACTCACTCCACATGGATTCTTGTCATAATCCTTATGGGTCTTCTTGACATAATCCAATGGTAGACCAATTTCAAATAACGTCAATTACGGTTTAAAGATAATTATTGCAGATACGGTTTACTGCAATTCTGGTGCTGTTGTGAAGAGGACAAAAAGAAGCTTTTACTTTAGTACTTCAGAATGGAATGACATCAGGGAATATTAAGACATTGTGATGTCACAGTTATTGATGCATCATCGTTCTTGTCAAAACCATAACAACTGTACACAGAAACTGAATATTGATTGGGTACTGTCAATGACATACATTTAGATGTGGAAATCAATGATAATACCAACTAAAGAAATATTATGATGCACAGTATGGGTCATTTATATAAACCATATCTTATACTGTACATTCATATAAGCTGCCTACATGTTTGACATTTTTTATCTTGGGAAAACACCAGCGCCATCGGTCTATCAAACATTTAATAAACTGCCTCTACCACCATATTGACTTAAATTGATACGGCATTATTGGTTATAATAATATACGGCAGTAATTTAGGGTAGCCTAATAACAGCATAGCGCAACAGTTTATCCAACAGAGATTCCGTTCAGAGCGGATCCCTGAATATGCTTGCCACGTTCAAAAGGTGACACTCACTTTCAGATAGCGGCACAGGCCTATGACGTAATCATTCCAATAACTACTACTAATGTAATTTAGTAGTAAAACCAAATGCCTTATTATGAATGATCAGTGGTTAGATTCTCGTCTCATGCTTATGAAGCATTTATATTCAAACATTTGTATTAGACACTTGTGAAACAAAGACATTCACAGAGAGGCTGGTTGCACTCAGGGTACGGAACAATTCCCAACGCAAATGCTGTGTTGGATCTTCTGAGGGCCATGGCTGTTGACTGTGTGTCCTGTGATATAGAAATACTGTTATGAGCAGTGTTAAATTACAATCTCAGAGCAGTTGAAATGCCTAGTAGCCTTAATGGTTCAAAAACATGTTGTTCAGTTGTGACGAAACATTTTTGAAATCCAATTGTGTCTGTCTCTACACTACTGTATTGTCTTCTTTCTATGCAATACAAGAAAACAATTAGCTAATGACGCCCCCCAGTGGAAATAACACCATAGAGCAACTCTACCAGTTCTGAGTTCAATTTATCAGGGCTAAACAGAAATGTTATAAACCCTTTGTGATCCACAGACTAACTCCATAGTTATGCCTGGACAAAAAACGAAAGTGTATCTCCTGTTGATGTCCTGAACATGGATCGATCAATCAGTAAGAGTGCTTCCTACATCCCCACCCCTGCTGTCCACCCCTCATGTCCCCCTCCCCCACAGCTCTTGCCTGGTGTTACATTGGCATCCTGCTGGAGAGGAAGGAAGTGTTCACCACTGTCCCCATGTCTGTGCACGACTGTGGCTTCTCTGGCTCGGATCCCCTGTCCTGCTATGGAACGGTACGTCCACCGCAAAACATGGGAAACAGATATTAGTAATAAAATCTATCATTTACATAAAGAAGGCCATTCTGGCGCCTGATATTGTCTGAGTCATGATGTCTACTTCCTGGACGCACGCAAGGACTATAAACTTGGCGCCATGTTGGGTGTTCATCTATAACTGTAGATGTCGTCTGATTTTTCTCCCTAGGCTATAAAACTAGCCAAGGATGATGCATTCATCCAGAACCGCTTGGCCAAGGTGTTCGTCCTACTGGGTAAACACGAAATGGCCACGGGGATCTGCAACATGGCGCTAAACGTGTTGCCTGACGCCGAACTCAACTGGCAGGCCTACTGCACACGTGCAAAGGTGAACCCAACCCATGCCAACGTTCACTACCCAAATATTTTCCAGCCCCCGTAGTAGTGTGGTATTCAAATATAGAGTATGTGGTACTGGAGAGTAACGGATCTGCTGGTCGCCCCCAGATCAACGTGACGGCTTACGTGAGGGATCTGGAGAGAGCCAAGCAGGACCAGGCTGGGATACCTGACAGACACAATCTGACGGCGGCTAAGGCAGACCTGGAGAAGGTGCTGGTCGTAAGCCTACGCACACACCTGGAGATGGGACAGGTGAGAGGAGGAGAGGGCTGAGTCATGATGGCTATGAGTCTTATAGACTCTCATGTCAAATCTTTTTTTTTCACAAAACAGGGCTCTCAATTCAATCTCTATGGCTTCCGGGAGGGCTCGCCCCACCGTGCCTTCATCATACGTAACTGCGTATAAGGACGTCATACGGCTTTGATCAGGTCGCATTCTGTCAGGGTGGCTAACGTTCAGTGCAACAACTCGATTCGCACTTTAAAAGAAACTTATGAAGTTAAATTCAAGAACAAATAATAAGTACCTATTTGGGAAGCCCTACCTCTCCTAGAATTGGTACGAAAGAAAATCGTGCCTAACAGGCTGTGAACGCGTGTATTTCTATACCACTGTCACTTTTCATAGGCTACTGGCTTTTAAAACTGAGTTATTTTCCACATGAAGACTTATTGCCTTTTTAAGCCAATGCTTTCAAGATCAGTCAATACATATTGTTTGTCTGGATGCAACTTTCTTCCATAGCTTTCCACCTGTAACTATAGATACTTTATTTAGCTAGAAGGGACATCTTTCTGCGGTTTTCTGCCATCTCGTGAACGAAAAGGTATTCCTGCATGAGTTATTCATCTAACACCAAATGTATACAATTGTCTTGCTACTGAATGGGTCGCCTTAAGTAATCATTGTCAAGAAAATTGCCCCACCCTGAGAATTCTTTCAGGAGCTGCCACTGGATGAAATGCATCATGAGATACTTCAAATTAATGTTAAACTTAACTAAGACACTCAAACAACACCAACCTGGCCTAATTCCCGCTGATTAAGAGTGGAGTGAAGTGGAATTACTGAATCCTTACTACAGGCTATCTTCTGAGGCAATGGCAGTCAAATGCTATAACAAATGCGAAAAGCCATTTCAAGCCAGTGTTTTGATTTGTCCCTTCTAGGCTTCTGTAAAAACATGGTGGTGCAACATGGTTTCATGGAAACATAGAAACATCCTTTCATCTCTTCTTTGAAATCATAACTAATTATAGCTAGATAACATTACTGATGTTCACATAAATTCTTTAAACTCAAGCTAACTTAACCCTTGTGTGGTTTTCATTTTTTTTACTCAGCAAGGCGCTGTATTTTTTTACATTTACATTTACATTTATTCATTTAGCAGACGCTTTTATCCAAAGCGACTTCCAAGAGAGAGCTTTACAAAAGTGCATAGGTCACTGATCATAACAACGAGATATCCCCAACATTGCAGTAGTCAAACATGAATCATACATTGTGAAAAAAAACAAAAATAAGTGCCAAAGGGAAAAATCATAAGAGCATGAAGTTAAACAAGTTACAATTGGACAACATGAATCTAAAAGTGCACCTGTGGACGAGCAAACAACAGTAAACTACCTCACAGCGAGTACAATAATTTTAATCAGTTACAGCTAACCGACAAGAGCAGCAGCTCTCTAAGTCAGAGTCCTTGTGATCCTGGAAGAAACTAACATCATGTCCAGCAGATCTTTCCTAGGTACCGTTGTATTCCCGGAACAAGTGTGTCTTGAGCCTATTTTTGAAGGTGGGGAGACAGTCAGTGTCTCTGATGGAGGTGGGGAGTTGATTCCACCACTGGGGGGCCAGACAGGGGAAGAGCTTGTGTTGGGACCGGGCGGTCTTGAGCGGTGGGACCACCAGACGGTTGTCAGAGGAGGACCGAAGGTGGCGGGAGGGGGTGTAGGGCTGGAGGAGAGACTTGATGTAGTCGGGTGCAGTCCCATTCACCGCTCGGAAGGTCAGTACCAGGGTCTTGAATCTGATACGCGCCGTGACGGGCAGCCAGTGAAGGGAGACGAGGAGCGGGGTAACATGGGAGCGTCTGGGTAGGTTGAAGACCAGACGGACCGCTGTGTTCTGAATCCTCTGGAGAGGGCGGGTTGCGCATGCTGGGAGCCCGGCGAGCAGCGAGTTGCAGTAGTCCAACTTGGAGAGGACAAGTGCCTGGACCAGCAGCTGGGTGGAGTGCTCAGACAGGTATCTCCTGATCTTCCGGATGTTGTAGAGGGTGAATCTACACGACCGGGAGACAGCAGCGATGTGGACTGTGTTTATTTTTTATTCAATACAATCAAACATGTTATGTTAAAATACTCAACAGATGTTTACTTCATCCCAATTAAAAGCAATATAAACAGCAAATGTGGTTCATATTTGGCCTTGAACATATATCACATTTACGAATTAAAGTGATACTCGTTTTTTAATATTTTTTATATGCCAGTCCAAAGTCCTTAGCGTCTAGCTAGTTTCATAACTACTGTACTACTGTTTATATAGCATCCTGAGCTAGCATTAGCTAGCTAAATAGCTTGGTTAACTGACAATAAATGAATTAAATTCATTCCACATCTGAAAGAGTGATTCACTGGTATCATACCCAATCATAGACAGTAATACAGTACACACAATTATGTTTGTCTCTCATGACACTCTTATGAGATTGGAATTCTCAGGGAGGCATTAAGGTTTTAAAATGTTTGGTTGAAGCCCATTTATTGATGGTCCTTTGGAAAGAAAATTACACACTTTTTACCATTTGCAACGTGTGTGAACATTGCACAATGTGTGAAAAGTGCCATCATAAAATACAAAATGGCTTAGATGGGTGACAAAGATCACTAACATGGCACTGGCTTATCAAGAGGTTTACAGCGTTCAACAATTCCCCTCATCTCTCCTACCTCCTGGCCAGTGTAGGTGCCAGAGACGGAGGTCTTGCGCACATTGTACAACAAGTATGTTCAAGTGAGTACAGCAGTGAATGGGATGGTGGTTGTGAAAGTGTTCCCTGTGATCACCATGCTACAGGAATGGTTGGGTTCAACCTCCAAATGCATTCTTATAGAATGAGTTTGTTTTTCGCTTGTGGATCGACTATAAGTGAAAGTAAAACGCCCCTCACCTGACAAGCCGACGCCTGCTTTGGCAAGTAATGGAATGTTGGCATTGACCTCTGTTTTATATCCAATTGCCAAAGAACCACTGAAGTCGAATTTACTTATTTTATCAGTCTTGTCCAGGTTTGCCTCCTGTTTGACTACTTTGCACTCCTTGTTTTCAACTGTGTCTCAGAACTTCTGGGTTTCCTGATGCATCTTTTTTTAAGGCATCTCATAGTTAACCTGGTCTATACTGCCCTTCAATATCATGATTCATAGTGAGGAGGTTCAGTCCAGGAGTCTTTCCCTGTGTCATGATGTACCCTAAACCAGCGTCTGTCCTCGCAATGTAGAAATGTTTACAAGTCTGGACTGCATTGGGTGGAATCCTTCCATTTGAGGATGGCCTCCATTCTAAAATGTCAAAGTAATCTTTGTTCACAAGGAGCTCATAACTTTGGGCTTTTACACTACCGTATGTCACAAACCAGTCGCCAGGGTTTTTACCTGTTTTCTGTCTCTGAATAACTATCAAAACATTTTGATTATCATCGTAAAGACAAGAAAAACATTCACCCCTTTAGCCATGTAAAACATTCTTTTGTTTTGATGGTCGTAGGTAAAGAATGTTCATTTGGGCATGTCTTTGTGTGACAGGTGGGCGTATTAAACAGTGTAAATGGGGGGATTCAAATCGGAAATGTTTGTATTACTGTGTATTGATTTTGTACTTAATGTCGTTGTAGTGTCCTGTGGGGGAAATACCTGGTTCCCATCTGCAGTCTGACATAGACATACAGGTACTAATTGTACGAGACTGTAATTGCATGTAAAACTAATTTTAAACATTTTGATGGACACGTGGCTAATGTGATGCTTGATACTTGCAGGGATCATTAGTGGCCACTGTTTTTCCCACCGTATTTATTATAAGATTACAGATTTAACACCATATAGATATATCATACCTGCAAACTCTGAAGGGCTGAAAATCAAAGGCTGTAATCAACCACGTCACAAAATAGCACTTGAGTTGAATTTGTTTTCAACAAACATGGCTACCACTGGAGAGCTGAGATGTTATGATTCTGCCATCGAGTCTGTTTTAGAAGACATCGACAGCGCATTCATTTTGAAAGAGGAACAGAGAAACGCAATCAAGGCATTTATCGATGGAAAATATGTTTTTGCCGTCCTTCCTACGGGGTTTGGTAAAAGTTTAATTTATCAGGTCTATCCAATTGAGCGAAGAGGCGTTTGTTTTCCGGGTTCGTTTAAAACACGCCCCATACATATTCACAGCCTACCGGAGAGTTCAGACTCATATTCTGACCAGCATTATGAGGATGTCAACGTCAGGCAACCCCAAAAAAAACAACTCTCCGGATCTACACGATTCACGTGGATGACATTTTTTCTATTCAAAACTGCTATTTTCACCTAGAAGTGACAAGTTTGCAGGTATGATATATATACGCTGTTCCTAGCCAACTACTATAGCAGCTCAGGGGTTGCGGTTTTCTGTTGTGTGCCTTGTTTTTTATTTTTATTTTTATTTTTATTTAATACAGGGACAGTGCATATTATCAAACATTTCTGTCAATATGCCAGAATTAGCCAGAAGGCTATTTTTCATCTGCAGTCCCTAGACAGATGGTAAAAGTCACCCTAAAAGAAAATAAGTTACACATTTACATAACACAACATACCTATAGTAAAACGTACTATTAAAAAGTAAGTAAAGTAAAAAGTACTATTAAGCTAAAATATACAATAAAAACACAGCAGAGCAACAATCAAACAACAGCAGACAATAACATGAACAGGTTAATGATAATGTAGACATCTCTGGTTATCAATGAGCCATTTCTTTAACTGGCATTTGAATGATCTATATGGGTTCAGATTTCTGATGGCTATGGGGGTGAGGTTCCACTCAGTAGCTGCACGAACAATGTTTATTGTTTATGTAAGACCACCTCCAAGTGTTTTGTGTGTTATTTATTTTGTTGGACAGGATTTATCCGTTCCATTTGGTTTCTTTGCAGTGAGAGTGCCCTTTTGTTGGTTTGATTTAATGTTGATTTGGAGGGTCAAATTGTAACAGGCATAGTAGCTTGTGTGAGCATCTTGTGAATAAAGTGCATGATTTTGTACACCGCCTCCTCCCTCATTCATTCAGTTGAATACCTCATCGTGAGGAATACCGTTACCACTGGCTCTCAGTGAAGAGACAGTCGGGTGTAGGCTACATTTGGATGGGATCCATTTTAGGTTGCTATCGGTTGCACTCTGCTGTTTTGGAGCCTGTCTGTTGGTGATGATGAAGAGAAGACTGCAATACAGAATATACAAAGTTCTACACTGACACAGATCTTGGTGTGACACGAAACTGGTATGATTTCAAAATGTCACACCAGTTAAGTTTTCCTTATTAAGTTAGATGGTGAACAAATAAAGACTACAAATACTTTTATTAAATGATATTAAAAGATAAAATGGGACATTTACATTACATTTTACATTTACATTTAGCAGACGCTTTTATCCAAAGCGACTTCCAAGAGAGAGCTTTACAAAAGTGCATAGGTCACTGATCATAACAACGAGATATCCCCAACATTGCAGTAGTCAAACATGAATCATACATTGTGAAAAAAAACAAAAATAAGTGCCAAAGGGAAAAATCATAAGAGCATGAAGTTAAACAAGTTACAATTGGACAACATGAATCTAAAAGTGCACCTGTGGACGAGTACAATAATTTTAATCAGTTACAGCTAACCGACAAGAGCAGCAGCTCTCTAAGTCAGAGTCCTTGTGATCCTGGAAGAAACTAACATCATGTCCAGCAGATCTTTCCTAGGTACCGTTGTATTCCCGGAACAAGTGTGTCTTGAGCCTATTTTTGAAGGTGGGGAGACAGTCAGTGTCTCTGATGGAGGTGGGGAGTTGATTCCACCACTGGGGGGCCAGACAGGGGAAGAGCTTGTGTTGGGACCGGGCGGTCTTGAGCGGTGGGACCACCAGACGGTTGTCAGAGGAAGACCGAAGGTGGCGGGTGGGGGTGTAGGGCTGGAGGAGAGACTCGATGTAGTCGGGTGCAGTCCCATTCACCGCTCGGAAGGTCAGTAACAGGGTCTTGAATCTGATACGGGCCGTGACGGGCAGCCAGTGAAGGGAGACGAGGAGCGGGGTAACATGGGAGCATTTGGGTAGGTTGAAGACCAGACGGGCCGCTGCGTTCTGAATCCTCTGGAGAGGGCGGGTTGCGCATGCTGGGAGCCCGGCGAGCAGCGAGTTACAGTAGTCCAACTTGGAGAGGACAAGTGCTTGGACTAGCAGCTGGGTGGAGTGCTCAGACAGGTATCTCCTGATCTTCCGGATGTTGTAGAGGGTGAATCTACACGACCGGGAGACAGCAGCGATGTGGGCTGTGAGGGAGAGCTTGTCATCCATGGTAACCCCGAGGTTCCTGGCAGAGGACGAAGGGGTCACCGTCGCCGATCCCAGGGTGATTGAGAGGTCATGGGAGATGGACGGTTTGGCCGGGATGATGAGGAGTTCGGTTTTGTCGAGGTTCAGCTGGAGGTGGTGCTTGGTCATCCAGGCAGAGATGTCTGTGAGGCAGGCCTCAATCCTGGCTGAGATCCCCGGATCGGTCGGGGGGAACGACAGGTAGAGCTGGGTGTCGTCAGCGTAGCAGTGGTAGGAGAAGCCATGGGAGGTGATGATTGGTCCAAGCGAGGTGGTGTACAGGGAGAAGAGGAGGGGTCCAAGGACGGAGCCCTGTGGGACACCAGTGGAGAGCTGGCGGGGGTCAGACACATCGCCTCCCCAGGAGACCTGGTAGGATCTTCCCGACAGGTAGGATGAGATCCACTGAAGTGCAGTGCCAGTGATGCCCATCTCGGAGAGTCTGGCGAGCAGGATCTGATGGTTAACCGTATCAAATGCTGCAGAGAGGTCCAGCAGAATGATGACGGATGACCTCGAGGCCGCTCTGGCAGACTGGAGGGCCGTGGTGACCGACAGGAGGGCAGTTTCAGTGGAGTGGCCCGTCTTGAAGCCCGATTGGTGGGGGTCAAGCAGGTTGTTCTGAGTGAGAAAGTTTGATAGTTGGTTAGATACAGCGCGTTCAATTGTTTTAGAAAAGAAGGGTAGAAGTGATACCGGTCTGTAGTTCTGGAGGACAGCTGGGTTAAGGGAGGGTTTTTTGAGTAGGGGTCGAACTCTGGCCTGTTTGAAGGCAGAGGGGAAAGTGCCGGAAGTAAGAGAAGAGTTGAGGACATGGAGAAGGAATGTTATGACGGAGGGAGAGATGGTTTGAAAGAGAGGGGAGGGGACTGGATCAAGGGGACAGGAGGTGGGGCGATGAGAGAGAATGAGGTCAGAGATCTCTGCCTCAGATAGGGCCGAGAAAGAGTTGAGACATTTAGTAGGGTCAGTCATAGAGGGTGAGTGAATAGGAAAGGTTGGTTCAGGGAACCGACTGCTAATGTCAGCAACTTTTTTCTCAAAGAAGGAGGAGAAGTCGTCTGCTGTCAGAGTGGAGTGGGGGAGGTGGGTTAAGAAGGGTGGAGAAGGTAGAGAAAAGTTTGTGAGGGTTTGAGGCGGAGTTAATTTTGTTCAAGAAGTAGTGAGTTTTAGCATCAATTATATGGGCAGAGAAGGATTTGAGGAGGGAGTGATACTTATCAAGGTCTAGACTGTCGTTAGACTTGCGCCATCTCCTCTCAGCCGCTCGAAGGGTGGAACGTTCTTCACGAATAACATCAGTGAGCCACGGGCAGGAGGGAGAAGATCGCGCAGGCCTAGTTGACAGGGGGCAGAGGGTGTCCAGTGATTCAGTTAATGTGGATAACAGCATGTTAGTGGCAGTGTCGGTGGGGTGGGACATGAACTCGTTAATAGGAGGGAGGGAGGATGTTACAATGGAGGAGAAGTGTGAGGGGGATAGGGAGCGGAGATTGCGTCTGAAAGTTACGAGGGGAGGGGAGGTAGGAAGAGTTGGAGGGAGAGAGATGGAGAATTGGATAAAGTAGTGATCAGAGATGTGTAGTGGGGTTACAGAGGTTAGGTCAGTGATACAGTTACGTGTCAGGACGAGGTCCAGCTGTTTTCCTGCCTGGTGGGTTGCTGGTGTGTTGAGCAACGTCAGGTCGAAGGAGGTCAGGAGAGACTTGAAGTCAACAGCATGCGTTCCTTCGAGGTGGATGTTGAAGTCCCCAAGAAGTATCAGCGGTGTTCCATCATCCGGGAGGGCGCTGAGGAGCATGTCCAGCTCCTCCACAAAGTCAGCTAGGGGCCCTGGTGGGCGATAGAGGACAATTAAAAATGCTTTGATAGGATCAGTTAGCATTACATAGTGGTGATGATTTGGCAGTAAAAGAGAGTGGGGTGGATGTGCATTTAATATATGGGGAAAGAAGCAAACCTGTCCCACCACCTCGCCCAGTTAGGCGAGGAGAGTGGGAGAACGAGTGGTTGACAGAGAGAGCAGCTGGAGTTGCAGTGTTCTCTGGTAGGATCCATGTCTCTGTTAGCGCGAGGGCATCAAGAGAAGCATGGGATGCTAACGCTGGAATGAAGTCGGCCTTTTTCACAGCAGACTGGCAGTTCCAGAGTCCTATAGAAAGAGAGAGAGCAGGTGGAGAAGATCTAGAGAGGTAGCTAAAGTTAGAAGTGGAACGTATATACTTTGTGACATATCTACGTCTACGTCTGCGGGTGTTGCAGTGAACGGGAATGCTGAAGAAGCACATGCTAGCTATAAATGTGTTCTAGGTAGAAAATAATAAAAATAGGGGGATACTTATCAGAACAGGTGATCCGCCTGCGGAAGACTCCTCTTGTTGCCCGAGTCTTAGTGACCGAGGCTGCCAGGCGAGGCTGCCACTGGAGTGCTAGCTGCCTTAAGTATGCAAAGCGCAGCTGACAATGGCCCTAATTATGTCAACAACCCGCCCACTTGGAAATGCTCTCGGCGGAGCCTGACAGTACAGACAGAAACTTGCAATTTAAATCGATCTCTAGCTTAGTGGCTAGCTCTCCTAACGGCCTGTTATAACAACAGTTGGTAGAGCGGAGGACTGTAGGTCAAACACGGTTAGGAACCCTTGAGTTCTGTAAAAGAGTGAGCTCTCGATGCGTCCGCAAGAAAGACACTTCTCTCCCGATGCGTCCGCAAGAAAGACACTTCTCTCCCGATGGACGGCCACACATAATGTCCGCTGACCCCGACATGATTTGAACACGCAACCTTCTGATCTGGAGTCAGACGCGCTACCATTGCGCCACGAGGCCCATGTGCATGCAATGAGGCAACAACTTGAACAAATTCATCGTCTAAGACAGTTTGACGGGTGCGTGTTCACTAATATTGACGATTGGCTCTACACTTAGAACAAATGCATTCCTTCAGACTATTATAAATTCAACGTACGTTTCCTTGACGTCCTGAAACCCAACATCAGGGTGGTGGCCCGCCTACTAAAAACTTGATAATAAACAAAGTATTTCTATTCTTCAACGAGAAAACCCCGCTCCACTTGCCAGAGATTGGCCGTACGATCCTTAAGGGTTCGTGTGGGCCAGGGGATTGACATGCGGAAGTTCCACAAAACCCTCTGTGTTGTCAGCGCTTCCAGAGCCCGGATAGCTCAGTCGGTAGAGCATCAGACTTTTGATCTGAGGGTCCAGGGTTCAAGTCCCTGTTTGGGCGATGTGTGTTCGGACCTGGTCGCAGCGGTCCACCTTTGTCTCTCTTATGTACCTCACTTTGAGGAAACAATGGAAGTTTTTAATCTGAGGGTCCAGCGTTCAAGTCCCTCCGTGAGCTGTGTGTTCAAACTACCAAGCGTGACTTGTGGCACGCAGCAACCCTTGTGTCCGTTGCACGCCTTACTTTGAGACAAAGGGTGCAAAAAGACAGCTGTCACCAAGCTTTTGGCTGAACCTAAAGTTCCCTGACCGGGAATCGAACCCGGGCCGCGGCGGTGAAAGCGCCGAATCCTAGCCACTAGACCACCAGGGAGAGGCTTCCAAGACCACTGCGTTAGCAGAGACTTTCTTCTCTCGTATCTTAGATGGAGAGAGAATGGGGGATCGCATGGATGGTAAATGGTAAATGGACTGCATTTATATAGCGCGTTTTTTATACCTTAGCGGCACCCAAAGCGCTTTACAATTTTGCCTCTCATTCACCCATTCATACTCACACTCACACATACCGACGGCGGCGAGCTGCCATGCAAGGCGCCGCTCTGCCCATCGGGAGCAACGTGGGGTTCAGAGTCTTGCTCAAGGATACTTCGGCACATGGCCTGGGAGTAGTCGGGGATCGAACCGCCAACCTTGCGATTAACAGACGACCCTCTCTACCCCCCACCCCCAGCCGCTTTGCTCGCCAAAACAACCTCCCTCTCG
Source organism: Mallotus villosus (assembly GCA_903064625.1). NCBI lineage: Eukaryota > Metazoa > Chordata > Actinopteri > Osmeriformes > Salangidae > Mallotus > Mallotus villosus. The sequence continues at coordinate 101,038 of CAEFZP010000715.1, forward strand.
TTCACCCTTCGATAGCTCAGTTGGTAGAGCGGAGGACTGTAGGTCAAACGCGGTTAGAAATCCTTAGGTTGCTGGTTCAAATCCGGCTCGAAGGAGGGATGTTTTGGGGTTAAATATTGCCTATCTGACAGCAAGGCTACTCTACCAGAAGGGAGATCCCCCTATCCCCGCCTCATTTTAAAAGAGGTCTAAAAACATGCCTCCCTGACCGGGAATCGAACCTGGCAGTGAGAACGCCGAATCCTAGCCACTAGATCACCAGGGAGAGCTCTGCTCCCTCTTCTCACTCTGCTCACTGTCAAAGATGAGGGCCAATTTGCAAGGCTAAGCTTTCAAATGAACTCACCACCAGGGAGAGCTTGGCTTCCTCTTGCGCCAAAAAAGGCACCGCTGAGATTTGAACTCAGGATCTCCTGTTTACTAGACAGGCGCTTTGACCAACTAAGCCACGGCGCCTTGCTCAATGCTCCATGCTCCATGACGGGCTCAGCGTGCTGTTTTCTCTTCGGGTACCTGACACACGCAGCAGCTCTCGAGCTGTCCACAGCAGCTCTGCTCACACACACACACACACACCATACATACACACCATACACACACACATATATGCACACCCAACATTCACACCATGCACACACACACCATACACATGCACACACACACACCATACACACACGCCATGCACACACACCATACACACAGGCACATATAGACACAAAGATAGCAATTAAAGGGAGTATTCTTAACCCTCTGCAGAGGACTGGGTTTGTGTGTGTGCATGTATGCACGCATCCATGTGTGTGTGTGAGGTCTACCTTCAGCAGAGGGTGGGGTGCATGGGAGTCTCTGGGCCTCCAGAACTTCATTGTATCCGTAGTCAGTGATCTTCAGCACAAAGCGACCATCCACAACACAGTTACCGGACTTCAGCCTGCCATGGCAGATCCCTCGATGGTGCAGGTACCTCATACCCTGTTACACACACACACGCACAGGCACGGACCAATACATGCATTCAAACACAAAAAAGTATGCAATGTGCGTGTGTACGGGCATATGTGTGTATATGTGTGGACGTGCGTGTGTGTCCTACCTTGATGAGGTCAAGTATGAGGGAGGACTTGAACATCCAGTCCAGTTTGACGTTGTCGTTGCGTAGTAAGTCCTGGATGCTACCACGTAAACAGAATTCTCCAAACACTCCACAGTCTAGGAAGAACCCCATGAACAGGTTCACGTTCTCATGACGAATATCTTTCATCTGGAGGAGGAAAAAGGGAAATATAGACATGAATATAATAATATACAATTTACAATAATATTCAACTTGTATTCTAGTACATAGCTATTACACCAGTTACAGTATTCTATGTTAGTGTCCGGTCGGGCCATACAAACATTCTGTATTGCTACACACTCCCCCCGCTACGCATGCTCTCCCTTTTCCTCTACTCCAATGCCGGGCTGTCATTGGGGTTTAATTAGCCGCTCACTTCTATCCAATTAGCACAGTGAGGAGCCTCCCCCGCTACTCTGCCGTGCCTTTCGATATGTTTTTCTCCCTGTTTAGTTTGTCAATGTTACAAATGTGCGCGGCCCTCCACCTCCCCGCCCGGTGGCTTCGTCTCCTGCTTCCTCGGCTTGTCTGGCTGGGTCGTCAGTGTCTGGACTTTGTGGGGGGATTTATCTTCGGCGGCTGGGCTGATGCCCATTCATCATTGATTTTCCCATGGGGTCTAAGAGCCAAACACCTGATGTCTAATTCCATCATCTTTTTAAAAATGAACATCACTTTACTCATTCCTGTTATCTCCAGATTGACATAGCATACGTCACAAAACACCTTGTGATGTATGATCTCGACATTATATGTATTTATATATGTGATCTGGACTGCATTTTTACCACTATATGTTGTCTAGACTGTTTCTATACAGGAAATCTAGACTGTATATATATATGTTCTCGACTGTATGTATATCTATGATCTAGACTTTGTCCATTATGTATGATTAAGACTGTGGGCCCTATCTTGCACCCAGCGCAATTGACTTAGTCAGCGACGCAAGTATCATTCCTAGTTTGCACTCGACGCAAAGCGGACTTTTCCCTCCACGGACGCACATCAGAATGACCTTGCGCTCCTGGGGCCGGTTCAGCGAAAAAGGAGGCGTATTCCGGCGCAAACGTTCCCTAGTGCTATTTTGCAGTTTCCGAAAAACTATTCCGCCACTGACCAGGAAAAAGGTGGTTTAAAGACAATGGCGCATTATTCAGATGCTGTCTTAAGGGCGCAAGCTTGGTCAGTGCGATTCGGTTTTCGATTTACTGTGGCAGGAAGGTGCAAACAACAAACATACAGGCCCTACGGGTCTTAAATTAAGTAAACAAAAGTACAACAGTTAAACTAATTCTAAGAACTAAGCAATTCTTTTTTTTTATATGTCAAAATAACAACTTATAGCAATAGCAACTTAGTGCAATGAAACTGCTCTGCCTTTCCCATACACTTTCGACATGACCTCGCTTCATGCAGCGCTGCAGCCGGCTGCAGGCGGCTGACTTGAAACAGTGAATTCTGGTTAGACTTTTTGTCCGACTTGAGACGGCGCCGAGGCTAGGTCACTGTGACGTAGCCATCAAAGTACCGTGAGATCGATTCGAGAACTGCCGACTGTGTAGCCGAGCGCATTTTCTCAAGAGCAACTGCACGGCTTCAAATGACAGCTATTTCATGATTGGCCAGACTCACACACGACAACTTTGACGCTTGTTTTGTAATTATTCTGACACCTTCAGTTTCGCCAATGCTCAAATCCGGACCAAACAATTTGATTGAATAAAACATTTGTTGAAGAAAGGGTTTTGGGCCACCTCTTCTACTAACGGAAAGACTAAGTTTAATTATAGCCTAAATAAAGTAACGTAAGCAAACAGCGCTTGATCGGCCATCATGACTGACATCAACGCAGCAAACCACGAAACGCTGGAATGTCCGACTTCACAGAGCCGTTTCAACTCATCCCCGACGACAAGCGGCTACTCTCGCCGGTGGTTTCATGCAGCCGCAGTCCATGTCGAACGCACCTAAGACGCACCCGCATTCGCTCAAATGGCAAAGACTTTCACGACCTAAATCAAAAATCCGAGATATCAGTTCCACTCGAAATCGCTTTCTCAACAAAGCCAAATGTTTGGCATTTTTTGAGGGTGGTATTTTACACTCATAATCCAAACTCCAATTTGCGTGCTAGAACGTCTCTTATTACGTTGTGACGTTATGCGTTGTCGCGTTAATTAGAACCGAGTAGGCCTGCCCTTTGCCGACAAAATACACATTTTTTGCCACAAAAACGTTGTATCCTCCTAAACTGTGCAACGTAACGTAAATATTTACATTCTCACTGACAGCTGTCATATCGTGATCTGTACTGCTGCACTTGCCGACAGTTCAGTAGGCCTATCTATATATTTAATTTAAAAATCATTTTTTGTGTCACGTTCCGTGTAGCAACATCCCCCACCCCACTCTCCAGACGGGCGCATGCGCGTCAAGACCTGACCAGTTTTTAGGATCGCATCAGGGTTAAATTGTAAAAGTATATGATAATTATCCTCATATGTTTTCCTGTCTGAGGTTACACATTTATTTTAGGCCCTGCCCCTTAATCCAGCAAGCTATGGCAGGCACTGATGGTTGAATTTCTTTTTCAATAGGGGTGATTACAGTGGGCCATATTGGCTTATTACTGAGAAGGCCATAGCCCTCAATCAGTTTTAGCATATTTTCACAACTTTCTGGACTCAGCAGACTGACAAAACTTTAGTTTAACTTTAACTCAATTACAATTACAATCTCTCAATTACAAGTACATATGAAAGTCTGAATACCCTCTGTGGTTATTGGTGGCACTGGCCTGAACATATTGACACCACATTTGCTACTGTGTGATACAGGATGTAGAATTCAGCACTGTTAAGCCGTTTTGATCCCAATTTATCAGTTTCTCATGATCTGTTCTTACAAGGATGATTCAAACGTCTGCTTACTTGTAAGACTTTCATAAACACCTTTCTACCAGAACTGAGACTGTATAAATGGAATTCTTATAGGATATGTCTATTTAGCTTAGATATGTGACATTCTGTAGCTGATCTCATCAGCCAAGTGTCATTGGCCCCGCCCCTTGAAGCGGCAAACAATAGAAGCCCCAAATGGGTTGTTAATGGGTGTTAATTTGGAACATGTAGGGGCCTATAAATGACCAAACATTTGAGTTCCAACAAGTATAGACCTTGACCTTCTGAAGAATATACAGAATCATGGCTCGACGAGATATCCAGTGGCTTTTGTGTCCTCACTGCAAGAAATCCCAGGATAAGCTCTCTGCTCATCTACACCAAATCTATATGAAGAGTTCAACTGACTCCATTCCTGCAGTGGTCAAGCAGGAAAATATGAATGCTCAGGAGATTCTAAAGAGTGGTATTTTTTCAGCTATGACCTAGTTGAGAGAATTACAAATGATCCTGACCCATGCAGTTGGCTGATAGAGGAGCTTCAGTCTCGCAACATGGTTGTGACTGATGTCACCGGAAGGCTCTGCTGAGGGCAGCCAAGATGGATTTCTAAGCAATTCTCTCAAAGGTCAAAAAATGTGAAGGCACAGACTTGGCTCACAGCGACTGCAGCTTGCTGGTGTTTTATCTTGAGGCAGTTGTGATGTTAAAAACACCTCCAACAGCCATCCATCGTACAGCACTTGACTGTGAGTAAGGGCCAATCCCAATACATCCCCTTACCCCTTCCCCTTGGTTTTGCGCGTTCGCGTGAGACCTAGTGGTGTCCCAATACTCTTTTTGAGCTAGGGGTAGGGCTAAGACGAAGGGGTATACACCCTTTGAAACCAAGTGAGATCGAGACCTTACTTGAAACCAAGGGGTATGCGAATACTGCGCGACCGGCAACAATGGCGGCCAGATCATCCCGAGAGTCCGATAAATGATATATTTGCGGCTTAATTAATTGATAAAAATATTATTAAAGTCTTGTTTTGTGTTATACACAGTCCTGTACATATATATTTGCAACAATTTTCTTAATTGAAACGTTTCTAAAAATCGCTAGTTTGCTACGATAATGTTACAGTGTTAATTTGCACAACAGTCCCGCATTTCTCTTACTAGTATGTCTAGAATCAGAATCAGAATCAGAAAGGGATTTATTGGCCATGAAAGTTTGCACAGTCAAGGAATTTGCTTTGGCAGGAAGGTGCATACAATAAACATATAGTATCCTTAAATTTAAATATGTGGACTGTCTATACTAAATATCTATACTATATAACTATACTATCTATACTAAAGTGGAATTATATTTAAAATAAAATATACAATAAAATATAAGTTGCCTAATTTACAATATAAAAATACAAAAATACAAATATGACAAAAAATACAAATGTACAAGATGCAGTAATGTAGTGCAGAATATTAGAGTCATTAAAGTAAAGTCAATAAGTCAGTGTGAACCCTTGGCCTTGTTGAAGAGGCCAACAGCAGAAGGGAAGAAACTGTTTTTGTGTCGAGAGGTGTTGGTCCTGATGGACCGCAGCCTTCTGCCGGAGGGGAGTGACTGAAACAGGGAGTGTCCAGGGTGGGAGGAGTCGGCCACAATCTTCCTCGCTCGCCTGAGGGTCCTCGAGGTGTTTAGGTCCTCGAGGGTAGGCAGATTGCAGCCAATCACCTTCTCCGCAGTGCGGATGATACGCTGCAGTCTGCTCTTGTCCTTGGCAGTGGCAGCAGCGTACCAGATGGTGATGGAGGAGGTGAGGATGGACTCAATGATGGCTGTGTAGAAGTGCACCATCATTGTCTTTGGCAGGTTGAATTTCTTCAGCTGCCGAAGGAAGTACATCCTCTGTTGTGCTCTCTTTGTGAGGGAGCTGATGTTCAGTTCCCACTTGAGGTCCTGGGAGAGGATAGTGCCCAGGAAGCGGAAGGACTCTACAGTGTTGACTGGGGAGTCACCCAGGGTGATGGGGGTGAGTGGGGCTGTATTCTTCCTGAAGTCCACAACCATCTCCACTGTCTTAAGAGCATTGAGCTCTAGGTTGTTCTGGCTGCACCAGGTTGGCCGCTTCCCACCTATAATCAGACTCATCTCCACCAGAGATGAGCCCAATAAGGGTGGTGTCGTCCGCAAACTTCAGGAGTTTGACGGATGGATGACTGGAGGTGCAACTGTTCGTGTACAGGGAGAAGAGCAGAGGAGAAAGGACGCAGCCCTGAAGAGATCCGGTGCTGATGGACCGGGAGTCAGAGACTTGTGTTCCCAGCTTAACGCACTGCTTCCTGTCAGACAGGAAGTCTGTGATCCACCAGCAGGTAGAATCAGGCACGTTCAGCTGGGAGAGCTTGTCCTGAAGCAGGGCGGGGATGATGGTATTGAAGGCAGAGCTGAAGTCCACAAACAGGATCCTGGCATAGGATGCTGGGGAGTCCAGGTGCTGTAGAGTGAAGTGGAGGGCCATGTTAACTGCATCGTCCACAGACCTGTTGGCTCTGTAGGCAAACTGCATGGGGTCCAGAAGAGGGTCTGTGATTGATTTGAGGTGTGCCAGCACCAGGCGCTCAAAAGACTTCATTACCTCAGAGGTCAGGGCGACGGGTCTGTAGTCATTATGTCCAGTTGGCCTGGGCGTTTTGGGCACAGGAATGATGGTGGAGGCCTTGAGACAGGCTGGCACATGGCATTACTCCAGGGAGGTGTTAAAGATGTAGTTGAACACCGGAGACAGCTGGTCAGCACAGTTCTTAAGGGTGGCAGGGGAGACAGCGTCCGGCCCAGCTGCTTTGCGTTGGTTCTGCCTCTTGAAAAGTCTGTTTACTTCACCTTCCTGAGTGGAGAGTGACTTCACAGAGTTGGTGGGAAGGGGGGGGGGTGGAAGGGATAGTTCAGGGGATTCCAATTGTCTTTCAAAGCGACAGTAGAACTCGTTCAGGTCGTTGGCCAGGCGTGAGTCGTTAGTGGAGTGGGGGGCTCTGGGCTTGTAGTTGGTGATCTGCCTGAGCCCTCTCCAGACAGAAGCAGAGTTGTTAGCAGAGAACTGACGCTTCAGCCTCTCTGAGTACAGTCGTTTAGCCTCCCTCACAGCCTTGCTAAACCTGTTCTTCGACTCCTTGAATCTGTCCTTGTCCCCACTCCTAAAAGCGTCCTCTTTGTCCAGCCTCAATCTTCTGAGTTTGGCTGTGAACCAGGGTTTGTCGTTGTTGTAGCTCACCCTGGTGCGTGTTGGTATACAGCAGTCCTCACAGAAGCTGATGTATGACGTCACAGCCTCTGTGAGCTCATCCAGACTATTGGAGGCAGTCATGAACATATCCCAGTCAGTGCAGTCCAAGCACGCCCGCAGGTCCTCCAATAGCCTCACTGGTCCACTGTTTCGATGTCCTCACAACAGGCTTACAGCGCTTTAGCTTCTGCCTGTATGCAGGAATCAGGTGGACCATGACGTGGTCTGAGTGACCCAGTGCTGCACGGGGGACCGCATGGTATGCTTTACTGATTGTAGAGTAGCAGTGATCCAAAGTGTTCCCTTCTCTGGTAGGACATTTGATGAATTGTCAGTACTTGGGGAGTTCTTGAGTGAGATTGCCTTTGTTAAAGTCGCCTAGCACAATAACCAAGGAATCCGGATTTTCATGCTCCACACACAATATCTGGCTAGCGAGCACACGTTGAGCCTCATTGGCGCTAGCCAGAGGCGGCATGTAAACGCCGACCAGTGTGAATGGGAGCCATCGTCGGCGCCATCTTGGATTTCATAAAGTATAAAGTTTTGCCTTCGGGTTCCACAAGTTGTCGTGCTCTGTATATACAAGGATACAATATGAGACCAATTGAGAACCACTGCTACAAGTGAATTGCCGAGACATAAGTCAGGGTATCTAGAGCTAATTAACTTTCAGGTAGCTAGCTAGCTCTAACTATGTAGCAAATTCACCTCAAGTTAGCTATATCCCATAAAAAGTCTATGGAGCGGTGGCTAACGTAACGGCTAACGTAACGGCAGATATAAAAACCGAACATATTCAATGTATAAATGCCTGGACACATTAAATTTGACATCTATTGGTATTTTAAGCATCAAATTGAGCAAATTTTCTGTTTTGGGTTTACACATGACAACTTACCAGCGTAAAAATATATTAATTGACGGTCCTTTTCTTCGCTCCACTGCCGCTGAGAAGCCGCCATCTTGTTTGAAAATTTTCTAAAATCTCCAAGCCGGTGACGTGATCGGGGGCTCTAAATTGGAGGATCTAAAAAGGTTGCCCACGACCGATCTAAAGTATCCTGATAGAAATATGTTGCCCATTCTAAATGAGAAAGTGACCAAGCAACATTGCCCGGCAACATTGCTCAAAAAGTTGCCCCGTGTATCATCACCTTGAGGCCTACTAGCAACGTTGCCGCAACGTAATGTCAGACAATGTCTAATGTTAAGAGAACTCCCACTCTCGGGATACTTCCGGGTTCTGAACTGGTTGCAGTTCCACACTAGTTCCATATGATATGTTCTAATGTTCTAAAAATACTTTTACAATGTCAGAGACGTCATACACATTGTACGACCAGAGATACCGTATTACGGCAAGCTCCGGTCACTTTCTTTTCTCTCTCTCTCTCTCTCTCTCTCTCTCTCTCTCTCTCTCTCTCTCTAGAGCAGTGTTTCTCAAACTTGGACCACTTGGCCAATAAATAAAAACTTGCGGACCATCTAACTAAATAGACCACTTTCATGTTTACCAACATTCAGGATGCGCGCGCAGCTAGGTTTCAGAAAACCGGGAAAGGATAGCATTTACAATGGCAAAAGGACCACACGGATCATACAAATAGTTAGATTTAAAAGACCAAAAAGTCAGAGGAGGACAGCCTTAGAGAGAGAAAAAGCGATTCCCCATTGATCTGTCGGATCAGAATTTTGATTTGGGTCACGAAAGTCTTGACATTTGAGTGAGAATGTCGCCCGGGAACAGACCGCATAGTGGAGCGGCAGCCATGTCTTCGCGTCATGTCACAAAGTTCATAATTTTACAGTTTTACAGTCAATTCAACATCTAAAAAGTCGAGCAGGGCAGCTTTCAAGAGGGAATATGGGAATGCTGCTTTTAGCCAGCTGGTCCGATTATTTTTGTGATTTGTTTAAACTTGCAATTTGAGTGTGAGACTGCGTCCCCATTAGCCTCAGTCAGACTCGTCGCTCACTGGCAGTGTGCACAATATTTCGGCCCGGCAATCGGTAGCCTATCTGAGAAAACTTTTTAGAAAAGACGGCCTGGACCAAACCATCTCACAACCAGAGAGGCTCTGGTACAACCCATGCAGAGGCTGCGATGTCAGAATGCGGAACGTGTGTAGCTCATTTTAATAGGCTACTACTGACCAGTAGCGGCTGGTGATTTTTTTTGCGCAGTTGGGCGGCGCGGGGGGGGGTCGTTACACAGAACTTTTTTTTAACATTAAATATATATGTATTAGCTATGTTGGATGCTGTCGTCCTCTCCTACTATTTCTTCAATGCCTAACGAATCTATCTCTTGACCCTGTATGTATGCTTGAGCAGCACTGGTTGAAGCCTGAAAATATTGTAAACAATGTTTGCATATATGCAGGTAGCAACGCTAGTGCTAAATAACTATTTTGCTTGTCGGCTAGTAGGGCTCGTGAGACAGCTCACCAAAAGAACGATGGGGAAGCCACTTGTCTAGCAGATTAAGACGTGTTCGTAGGTACCTAGCGAAAAGTAGCCTCAACTTTCCTAGACTTAGCTACGATACTAATGCTGAAGGGTCGCTGATATCGCATAGCGTCGTTGCTAACGTGTGATGTTGTGACTGTGTGTGTAACACTGAATTACTCACCAGCTAACCAGCTCCGGTTACTTAGCATACAGGTTTGAGGAGAAGCTACGGGTGTACGTCCCGTAGGCCTACAGCCCATCCTCCTTTGCTAGCTATGTTGCTCTCGTAGATACGTGATAATTATATGGGATGTGAGGGAATGATAAAGGTCTTTGATTCGACGAATAAGATGTCAATATAAGTAAGAAACGATGTCATTGGCCAGGGGCGCACGAGTGTGCGCCCCGGCATCGCCCCTTTTTTCCGCCAATGAGAAGCCGTTTTTCTCAAATGTATGAAAAAAGTATAAGCGCTCCCATTGACTTCCATTTGGCCGGCGCCCCCAGGGGGGAGTGGCTTATCTCAGTGATAACAAATGGCAATATATTATATTTGGTCACATTTAAGTGGTTGTTGACAGGGACTTACGGTCTCCCACACACATTTAACGCGTTAACACAGTACATTTATTATTTAAATAGTTTGCTATATCATATTTTTGCACGTTTTTTAATTATTATTTTTACGAAAAATTCTAGGAGGGGCGGCGCCCTAGCGCCCTCTATGGACGCACCGCCACTGCTACTGACTGTGTATCTTCGTTCTGAGTTGTATGTTAGAAATGTCGCAATAATTTACTTGTGGCCGTCGCGGACCACTACGGGGGCAGTACGGACCACCAGTGGTCCGCGGACCACACTTTGAGAACGACTGCTCTAGAGAGAGAGGCATCGACAACACAGCTGACAGGTTAGGCTCCCCCTGTCAATACACATGCTAGAAAGAGTTTTGGCTTGCTTATGTTGTTTCTAATGTTGCTAATGCTCTGACATTATGATTCCACTTCGGATGCCATCAAGCGGGATCTCTGGTCGTAGTCAGCCCATCACTAACCAATTAGCATTCATTAGCAGAATGCTAGCGTGTTATGGGCAACAACGACTCACCTTGTAAGAAATCGAAAGGACATAAGTACTCGTTCATCCAATTTTCGACCTATAATCCATGTTGAACATGCAAAAACTACAATCAAATCTGAGATTTCTCAACGACAATCAGGTGAAAGAGACAAATGTAGCCGTTTAGCTCCATAGACTCCCATTCATTCTGCACTCGACCGCGATCACTCCCAGTGGAACTCTGGTGGAACTGCAACAAAATTCGGTACAATTGGGCTTAATCGCGAGTGGCAAGGCTCTCCTTCAACAGGCTCTGGTCATGTGTTAGCTGGGTATCTGCTTGGGCAGGCTACAACTTGAGATAAACACGAGGACGGCTGCGATTTGAGTGGATTGTCCCAATCTCTGACAAACAGAAGAGTTTCCTTCCGATTTTCACTATGTGGGCATTTAAGTCTAACACACGGCTGACTGTTGACTATCGGGTTAAAAACCGTGCACTCGTGAGCCGGAAGCCTAGTTTATCAATGGAATGATCCATTAATGTGTTAATGACTCAAATGGCTCAACATTGCAACAGTTTAGAAAATAGTCTACCTAGCCCCTAGCAGCTTTAACCACTGGTTTTAATTTAGGTTTTAATATGTAGCTCAGGTTGTTGGGCTGGTGAAACTATTTTGGAAGGGAGTAGAGCCTATTGGTTACGCAGCCTCCGCGAACCACCCTCAGTAGGCGGTAGCCTACTGTAGAAGTCCGATTTTGAACTGTCAGCAGGAGTTTGCACGGGGAGCGGAGAAAGGCGAGAGGAGATCCAGCTGCAACAGGCATCTTTTTAATTGTCTCTTGGTGGAGATTGTTGGCTTCATTTAAAGAGTTGGACCTGCTAATGTAACTAGTAGCCTACCTACGTTGGCATAGCGAAGCAATACGGACATGTTATGTTGCTTTAACTTCTGAATTCGTGGTTTTGCGTAGTTATGCCGTGAGATTGTGCTGCGAGGTTCTCAACATTTCTCTCCTATAGCTATTTAAGACCGTACGACGCTTATCATAAATCATATGTTCAATTAGCAAATCTTTATCTCAGTCCAGTGTGAAATTATCATTAGCACTGGGCATTTCGTGGGATGGGACTCAACAAACTCTGAAGGTAAGGGTAGCTTAATTTGCAAGCATGTTTGTATTTCTAAACTAAGATATCGAGACCATACAATATTACAATGAGACCTCATTATTCTACTGATAAATTTAACGCAGAGGATAAATTCCAACCCGTCCGCTTTTGGCGTTGAATGGATATGCTCCTAAATGTAGCCTATGCTGCAGATGTGCAAGATTATTAGTTATCGGGTTAATATGATGTGAATGGTGTAGAGAGCAGTTTAGTCAGCCATATACAATGTGTTGGTGAGCAAGCACTGGTTGCGAGTTGGTGCATGCGTTTCCTAACCACACTGCTGGACGATGTTGCTTGTAAAAATGCCGCGGTGGTTAGTTGTTATGTTGCATCTGCAGCTATTGATAAAATAGATTAGGCTCCAGATATCATGTTCTATTTATATTCAAACGGTTGAGTGATCGCAAATCGAAGTGTCAGTCAAATGCGTTGGGAGCTTTGGAGCACACTGTAACGGTTAGCCTACTGTATTGCAAGACCAATACATTTCTCATTGCATCAAGTGTTGGGATATGTTCAGGTCAAACTCTGGGTTAACTTAGTTTTGCTTCAGATCCACCACCTTCATTACATGGTGTCTGCCAGGGGAGATGAAGGGAAGCTTGACTCAGAGGTTTTCTCCCATTGCCCATGAAGCAATTGGGGATTAAGATGTAGCTCTGGTGTTTAGTCTGACATTGATTTGGTCTGTAGCCACCTCCCTGATTTGACCAGCGTTTCTAGCTGTTTTATTGTGTTAGACTAAAGGATTTGACTTGTCAGTCTGTCTGTAACAGTCCCAGTAAAGCATACACATCTTGGTCCAATTCACCAACTTGTTCTGGGAAATTACTGCCACAAAAAAGGGGAGGTCAGACCTCATCAGTTTGGTTTGGTGCAGTTTATGTTGTGTGACAATCTGATTTTGTTGTTGATGAACTACAGTAATGATTTTAATATTGGACAACAATGAATACTGTGCTCTTCTGTATCAGTTACTGATTGAAAGAAACAAACCATCATGCAAATAAAGTGTCTGTACTATATTTCCTGCATAACCTTTATAGCTAGTACTCTGGGGAGGCTAGGCATTACACTGATGAAGCATTTAGTATGATGTTCTGTCTACCATACCTGGTCAAATAGCATTGTATTTTCAATGTACTTGAAATAAGGACATTTTGAGATGAGATGTATGTAGTCCTCCCATTCCTTCCTCTGCAGCATATAACTGTAATATATTATACACACTTTCAGTCATCTCAGACACTGATCCAGTGGCATGGCCGTTGGCTTGGTTAGGCAAGCAAGCCTTAACTGCATTCTTTATGAGATCTTATGCGTAATATAGAGGAGAATAAACATGATTATGTTAAGGTGATGCAGAGGTACAAAATGTATCCACTGAGAGCTAAATAAACCAACAAAGAAATTAATTACAGGGAGATGCTCAGAGGCATGCATTGCCATCACTGGTTTCCATGCTACAGTGCACTACTCATCTTTCATCTATCACCCTCTCCCTCTCTATTCCTCCTCTTCCTTCTGTAACATGGTCTGTCAACTGGCTTCCTGTCTGAGAGAAAGATTGAAGTAGCCATAAATCAAGCTTGGTTGTTAGAATTAACCAAAGTGAGGATAGACAGTTGGTAAGCTTAGTGGGAGAACACATTTAAAGGCGGTGGGAAATTGTATAGCTGTAGTGTACATTTTGATAAGTAGAAGAAGAAGCATCAGTGGGCAAAATGTGGATTACTATGAGCTACCATGTTAACATTGTGATATGCTGTCTTCAAGTTCTATACTTTGTGTATGATTTGCCTCACCTTTCGTTATGTTCACATCTGCTTGTTATAGAAAATGTGTGTCTACAATTATGTTCCTGGTTACCTGCTGCTAGATTAAATTCAAGTTTATGATTTTAGCCATGAAAACCTCTACAGATGCCTCTCATGCAATTTCTTATCTAAAAAAGATATACAAATCAACAATCTATTCTGAGCAACCCTGATATGGTCTTTATTCTTCATATATTACTAATACTCCCTGTGGGCAACACTAAAAACAATACAGGAAATACGGTTGTAAGTAGTTTTGGTAGGGAAATATAAACAGGAAGTAGTCAGTCATACTGTTAGGGCAAACATAACATATTGGTAGTTTGGCTGTGGTGAAATACCATCCCCGCTGTCTAATCAGCAGTGCCGTAAATTATTTTGAAAAACCTTCTTTAATGTTTTTATGATGACTAGAAAGTAAGCTTCATGTTACCCTGGACAGTAACTAGGCCATGAGCAGAATTGGAGGTTTGGAAGCTGGCCTTATCTCCCTTTGCTGTGGGTGTATCATGCTGGGTAGGTTGGTGTCCTGTGCGCCCAGTTGGAATAGAAAGGAAAACATTTGCATCTTGGGAGTTGAAAGTTTGCTAGCAGAGGTGAATGACTTGGGAGTGCACCACAACAGGATGTGAAACTCTGAAAACACTTCACTTCAGCAACCTACTGAAAAAGAGTGAGAGCATTTTCTGTTTTTAAATGACATCAAATGCACTTCAAGCTTTCAAGCTCACTCTTAGTCTTGAACCATTCATTCACTGTTGCTCTCATATGATCAGATCTAAGAGTTGTGTGTGTAAGAAATGGTTATGTTGTGGTAAGAAAGAGAGTGTTTCATATGAAGATGTTGACATGACATGTATCACTAAAGGAGCGGGAAAGAATAATAGCATTGTTTGTTTGAATAGCTGAGGACAAACCCTGGGCAGTTGTAATTTAGATGTGTAGACAGACACACAGTAACATCTCTGCTGGTTGTCATAGCTAGTTTTAACATCTGCCAAAGGGCAGGAGTTGTGCAGGAAGCATCTGCACTAAACAATGAAAACAGTCAGGCTTTCAAACAGCTTATTCTCTAACAATGAGTCATTGTGGCACATCCTTATATATACATTCTAATTTTAAACCTATTATTTGTGCATTTGTTTGTGCTCATTTGATCATTTATCATGATGCCTGTTATGCCATTTTTCCATCAACCTATTATATAACACCCTTTTTGGTAGCTTAATTGTTGTTTTTTGCACATCTTTTTTTTCTTAATTTTATTTTATTATGAGTAACTAAACACAAAACTAATATTCCTGTAGTTGACTTATAAAAAATATTCAAATAACTATTTAAAGACTCACTGAGGGCTAAACAAATAAATCCTGTTCTTGATCCCCACATTTCTTGGCCGAAGGGTTATTTTGAATAATTACTGAAATTGGGGTGTTTAATTATTCTTTTATTAGGGATTATGCACATTTTCAGTATCCACAGATACCCATATAACAGCACCTAAACCAACCAAGGAAGACAAGGAAAATGGAAGAAACCTTGGGAGGAGCAATTCATTAAGGGATCCCCTCTTCTTGAGATGATTAGTGATACAAAGAGGTGCTGATCATAGGCTGAACACAATAATGCAGCAAGAATAGAGATTAAAGTACAAAAATGAAGTGATGGTGACACACAGCTATTAAGTGTTCTAAATAAGTAGAGCATTGTTCTGCATTGGCGTTTATATGTCTGAGCAGTGGTCAATTACAGCGCTGGGAATCAGCATACCACAGGACATTCTGGTAGGAACCGGGAGCTCTGTGTGGTTCATCAGAGAGACCAAAGTCTGCATCATCATCTTGACCCACAAGACAATATGGTATGTCTAGGGCCACAAGAGGGTCAGTAAGCGACTGGGAGCTTTACGTGGTCTGTAATAGGGGACGGATGTCAACATTGGTGACTAGGTACCAAAACTGTTTAGTGCTGAAGGTTTATAGAACGTGGAAGACAAACGGTTCATCAGCATAGGTGCTAAAAGATAACTTTCACTGCCTGTCAAAAGTTTGGAAACACCTAGACAATGTTTGTAAATCTTCATACAGTTAAATTACCTCGTTTGTAGCATATAAACAATGATAAAAGATAAGGTGTTTTCAAACTTTTGACCGGCATTGTATGTCTCTGTAAGAACGGATGTCCCTTGGACATGGGCTGCATCCTACTTAAATAGTTAATAAAATATTTCCTTTTCACTCCGCTCCATGTCCTTTTTTTCTCTCCCCAAGAAAACTCAAGTGGTTAGTCAGTTAGTAGGGGTAGCTACCGCAAAAGATACTTCCCTCTGTATGTCAGAGACAGGAAATGTAGCCCTTCCTGCTCTACATAGCCTATTATCTGTAAATAGCAGTGGTCAAAAAACACCCAGCTTCTCCAAGGATCTATATCTGTCCTGGGAAACAGTCATGTACACAATAACCCCATACCACAAACTCTTAAAACCAGGGGTGGTGGACCTGAGGGGTGTGCTTGTGCTGGGTCATTAAGTCTGGTGTAAACAATGGGCTTGGTGCTTGAACATGTGTCCGTAGGCTCAAAAGCATGTGTTTTTATATGAGCAAGTGCAATGTGTGTAGTGCAATTATTACTTGCTCAGGTTTATTGTGTCTGCCTTTGGCAAGGTGTAGCCGATGTGTATCGGTGAAACTCACTCCACAGGTATGTAATGAGCCACCCGCGTCACTGAAGAGCTAGCTTTTCTTTGGCCTAGTTGGTAGTGATGGCGCTTGGGAAGCCAGAGGTGGTGAGTTCAACTCCTGGTGGGAGCGCTCCCGATGGAGCGATCTCCTAGTTGGTGGGAGTGAACAGTGCCAGATACCTCTAACGGAACTTGCAAGTTCACGTTCGTTACATACCCTTTACATTGGCTTTTACATTGGTGCTGTTACATACCCGTTTCAAAGGCACACCTATATTCTCTCATATATATTATTTATTAGTGTGTTTGCTGACAAGCAAAGACACTATTGTTATTCCGTTTTACTTATTATTTATTTTCCTCCCACTTTTTTCTGCCCCTACTAGTTTCACACCGTTTAAGCTAGAAACACCGTTAAAAGTTCACTTGATTTAGTCTGAACTGATTTAGTGTGCTATAACCTTTCTCACAGATAACTTTAAAGTTTTTAAGTTATATAAGTTTAAAGTGCTTAAAAAAATGAATGGGTTTCAAGTCAAATTCAATTGTGACGTCATGCACTGTTACGCACGCCTCCCAAAAGAGGGAACGCAACCCCTACTGCGCACAAAACCCTAGGCTAGGCGAACGGCGTGTGGAGGCGTGGTGTAGAACACCAGAAAACAAGCCGCTAAGTAACGGATAACAGTATTTATTAACTGATAACCAACGTTTAGGAAAAAGGGGCTGGGCACGACCAAACAACAGAAAGCAAAATAACAATTCTCTCCCTACTTCTCACAGTTTCTACCCTAACTAGCAACTAGCACCGTAGGACCTGGCGCGCTGCTGCAGTAATACAGGGTTGTCGCCAGGGCTTACCTAGGGATATATGACATAGGTGTTGTCTGCGGGTAGTGTAAGCCCCAGGGCCTCTGCCGAATGCACGTAGCTTTCCCCTTCTCCCCCTGGGAAAACAAAAGGTGTAACCCCAAATAATAAACAATGTTAACCACAAATACACAATTCTCAAACACACAGGTACGAATTCTAAAGTCAATGTCAGAGTTGTCAGAAGTACAAATGTTACACAGCAGCACACAAACCAACACAAACAGCAGTCAGCCAACCTCCCTAGCTGGTCAACCACGGAGGTTTAAATAAGGCACAACACAGGTGAAACCACTGACGAGGGGGGGCGGAGTCCGGACCAGGGGAGTCGACCAATCAGCCCTGAAACTGGCTTCAGAAGCCATCTTGCCCACACCTGAGAAAAGAGACCCCCCCACAAAAACCACAAACAAACAGACATACGGACACAGAAACACTCTAGAGCACTGGGGACGTAACATGCACTGACAACTGTTTCTCACCGAGTCAATTTTCTACACTGTTTAACACGTTCTTGCTTGAATACGCAGACTTTTTCAAATAATATACTTGAACTGTTTATACCTTTTTGAAGACAAGCGATGTAGGGCTTTCTAATGATGTAAATATTTATATGATAACGTTAGGCAAATCATCCTTTATCAAGACGATTTCACGGAGCCATTCTGACAAAAATCTTCTCCGTCTTCAATACTGTTTTAGAAAACATCACTTTCAGTCCAGGTACACAGGTTAGAGTGTATGAAATGTGTGTAATTTGTCATGAATTCAGAACAGAAGACAGATTTAAGATATACTATTTGTTTAAAAGCTATGACCACTGAAGTGATGAGTGGAAACGCAATTCCTCTCATAATCGAGACTAGCGCGTTCGCTCTCCATAACTAAAAACGGTTTGACTTTGTCCACAATCGACCAAACACAGGTATGTACATTGATCTTAAAGTGTACATAATCTAGCTAGATCATTTTTCTTTAAGCAAGTTTCACTTTCTGAAAGAATCAAGGCTCACACATACTGACCGTCACGAACAGCTAAACCGGGGTTCACGAAAGGCTTACTGCAGCTGGCCATACTACGAACAAATGCTTCGTAAACTGAAAATATTTAACTTTTAATTGACGATATTGAACACAGATGTTAAGAAACTGCTTTAATCTAATATCTTCTCCGTTTTCAATTTGAAACAGTACAGTCTAATACAGTAGGAATTCTCCCACTGACATCGCTGCTCGGCTTGACAATATGTTTTCTCAGTCCCCTACTTAACAGCTATTTTCGAGCACTTTCAATACAAGATACAGGCCATGTTAGAGTTGATAAATATATACATAATTGTGTGGGCAATGTAGAACAGCAGACAGATTTGAAATATTGATCTTTCGTTTTAAAGTTATGGCCATTCTAGTGACGAGACTGTCATCATAGCTGCCATAGAACGCGAAACTGCTACATCTATCGTTCGTTACCTACAAACAAATGCTTCGTAACAGTATTTACTTTTTATCAGCGATATTGACAACAGAGGTTAAGGAACTTATCTTTAATCAAAAGATCGCCTGCGTTTTCAATTTGAAGCAGTATCTAGCTTACTGTAGGACATTTCCCATTGCATCCTCTCTCTAGCTTCTTCGGCTTCGTTGCGTTGCATGCGTTTTCACGCCTACGGTGTTATACAGTCTGTACAAATACCACTTTGACACACTTGCAAGAAATGATCCGCTGGTTAGATGTAGCATGATCTTATTTACCACCCACAATAGTTCATCTTTTTTTGCAGCAGCATTCTGAGTTAGAGTAGCTTTTGCGTTGCACAGCAAAGTCACGTAATGTGACGAGATTGAATTTAAAAGTATAAAAAACTCACCAGGGACAACGACAACATCGGCAACCCTGCACCATGGTATTATTTTGGTGTCATCTTTAAATTCAGTGTCTGAACAGGACTGGGTGTGCAAACATGATTAGTTTCTCCTCCACCTTAAACCTGAACCTAGATTCTAGGTTCTAGGTTTGCTGACAATGACCAACCGTTGCTACGTTACAAGAAACAAGGAACCAATCCGATTGGCCAACGCTCTTCATCACTATATTTAAGAGCTAGAAACACTGTTCCACTGTTTAAACTGTATTTCTGTTTTTACATCTTTCAATTATTAATACTTTTCAGAATCAGAATGGGTTTTATTCGCCAAGAAACTTGAAACAGACGTGGAAGTAGAAGTGCACCACCATTGTCTTTGCTTCCATACATAAGAATCTTAAGAAGTGTAACTCATACTAAGGGGCTACAAAAATGTAAAGATTTAGAATGAAATAAAATATACAATGGCTATAGTACAAATAGGGCAACATAGTTCAATATGGCAATATTGAACTTTCATACTGCTGACATACTTTTGTCTGCTATGATGACAAATTCAGTTTCTCAGTCTTTCATTCTTTAATACTTTTAACGCTTAAACATTTATGAAAGTCAATAAGCTACTCTTTTCATCACTCTTTTTGTTTCTCCTTTTTCAACAGTAAGAAAATATCGCAATGCATAACAATGACAGATATTTACTTTAATACTTTTTCTGACCATTTTGTTTTAAAAGCACATACCTCTTTTAAAATCTTTGTAAAACCTTCTTTGTTATTCAAGCCATCAAAACAAAATAGTTTCAACTGCATTCAGCAAACACACACATTTTCTTTAGGAAATGTACCTTTCTAGTTACACTTCTTCTCCCATTCGAGTCTATGGCAGCCCCTAGAACCGTATGGTACAAGGTTGTGAAATTTGGCACACTCATTAAGGACAGGTCCGACTTTATTTCACCAAGTTTCATGTCTCCCATTGGAGCACTCTAGTGCCACCAACTGGTCAAAGTTGGACTTGTGTTTACACATGTAACTTTTGAACCGTATGACCCATTTTCAAAAATGAGGTACCGTTGGATTCCCTGGATCAAGACGAGTTCAACACACCCTATGACGTCAATTTCCGGTTATATAGATTTTCTGCCATTTTGAATTTTAAGAAAACACGTTTTTTTCGCTACTCCTCCTTCCACTTCCACATCATCGTCAGAACAACCCGCACAGAAATTATCGAAAGATTTTTGATTTTCAAAACCGTTTGTTCGGTACAGCCAATCAAATTCGGCAGGAAAGACACCAAACAGGAAGTTGGGTCATATCTCAGCAAATCCTTGAGAAATAAACACCAAACTTGGTATGATCAGAGAATGTCTAATGTAAAGAGAACTCCCACTCTTGGGAAACTTCCGGGTTCTGAACTGGTTGGAGTTCCACACTAGTTCCATATGATGGCGCTAACGGTCGAGTGCAGAATGAATGGAGGTCTATGGAGCTATACCCCTCAAAATCCACTTTTCTCAGGATATATATATTTTTGTAGTAACTTGAATTTGGAATTCGAAAGGGGAAGCCAAAAAAATACTAACTGCTGGGTGTTAGATTTTTTTCAAGTCGTTTTTTTGTTCTAAAAATACTTTTACAATGTCAGAGACGTCATACACATTGTACGACCAGAGATACCGTATTACGGCAAGCTCCAGTCACTTTCTTTTCTCTCTCAAGGCATCGACAACACAGCTGACAGGTTAGGCTCCCCCTGTCAATACACATGCTAGAAAGAGTTTTGGCTTGCTAATGTTGTTTCTAATGTTGCTAATGCTCTGACATTATGATTCCACTTCGGATGCCATCAAGTGGGATCTCTGGTCGTAGTCAGTCCATCACTAACCAATCAGCATTCATTAGCAGAATGCTAGCGTGTTATGGGCAACAACGACTCACCCTGTAAGAAATCGAAAGGACATAAGTACTCGTTCATCCAATTTTCGACCTATAATCCATGTTGAACATGCAAAAACTACAATAAAATCTGAGATTTCTCAACGACAATCAGGTGAAAGAGACACATTTAGCCGTTTAGCTCCATAGACTCCCATTCATTCTGCACTCGACCGCGATCACTCCTAGTGGAACTCTGGTGTAACTGCAACAAAATTCGGTACAATGGGGCTTAATGGGGAGTGGCAAGGCTTTCCTTTAAACAGGCTTTGGTATGATGACTCGGAACCCCCTTCTGAGGATGTCCATTCAATTTGGTGTCATGTGATCATTGGCCATGGCCGCAGGAAGCAAAAATGTGTTTTGGCCAATAACTGTTTGCCTCTATTAAGTGATTCCTTTGTCTCATGATATCTTGGGACATCCCATATGTGACACATGATCATTTTTGATAACAGCCGAATTGATGCGGCCGCCATTTTGAATTACTGAAAAAAGGCAGAGATTATCTTCAGACCAAGCCTCGCAAAGCCCATCACATGTTGGGTCGTAGCTCAGCAAATCTTTCATGGATTCACACCAAACTTGCTATAGGGACTCAGAACCCTGTTCTGAGGATGTTCTGGGTCATATGACTGCTTGGCCACCTCATTGCTGCTTGCAGCTATATTTAGGATTCCTCCGTAAGGAGGGAACCTATTGTTATTGAAGGTTTTATTAGGATTCCTCCGTAAGGAAGGAACCTATTGTTATTGATGGCTTTCTTATTATTCTTGTGCCATGGGAGTCTATGACAGCCCCTAGATCCCTTCGATAACTTTTTGTGAAATTTGGCCCAGTCATTAAGGACGGTCCCTTTTATATTTACACCAAGTTTCATGTTTCCCATTGCACCACTCTAGCGCCACCAATGGGTCAAAGTTGGACTTTTTTTCCACACGCAACTTTTGAACCTTATGACTGATTTTCAAAAATGAGGTACCATTGGATTCCCTGGATCAAGACGAGTTCAACACACCCTATGGCGTCAATTTCCGGTGTAGTGAGGTATGCTCGTTTAAGATTAGCAATACTTAATTTATGATCAAGTATATAGTTCTCGGGGACACCACCTCTTATTTGTTTAAAGGGACAGAGGAAACCTTATTTATTCATATTTAATAATAGCCTTCGTAATAATCAGTCTAATCTTAAGTAGTGAATTCTATGAAGAGCAGATCAGATAACGGGAGGGATATGCGGGTATTATAAACAATGATTTATTTTAAGCCAATGAAATTTGGGATGAACAAATACCAGATAAGTTTATGGGTTAGTTTGGCAACAACAGTACAGTAGGTCCTATACCGTAATGGAAGCGGGATACACAATGGGATAGCACGTGGAGAGGGGAGGAAAGAGAGAGGGAGAGATAGGCCTCAAAAGACAACTGGACAGTCGATGGTAGGATAATCCTAACGAGAGTTAGGTTAAATCATTTGTTAACTAAAATCAAACATAACAAATTCAACCACAATATGCCAATGTTCACAAGTAAGAAATATAGCAAATCGCAGTTACTTTGGTCGGTTTGAAGAAGGGTAGAGTCAATGGTTTCGTTATCGTCCAACGAAACAGAACAACGGAATCCTTCGTCAGAGTTCCGGGCGCTCAGTGAATTTCCAGGTTAAGAGGAATAGGTGTCGCGAACATCTCAGTTCAATCCTACGAACAAGCAGCGAGTGATTGTTCATCTTGGGTTTTTATAATCCAAGTTGATGTGGGGTATCTCTTTTTGAGGGTGAACTTTTCCATTGGTCAGTTTACCTGACTGTGCGTCATCCTGAGATAAGATAGGTGTGAAGTGGTCGGTGGGTTGAAGTCAATATTTCAAATGTCCATGGAATGCATAAACTTCAAAATATAACAGTACAACGTTCAGAAATAGTTTTGTTAGTATGGTACAATCATGTTGATATCAAGATTGACTGATTTATCATAATAGGAAAGGAAGTTATATTAAAACATCAAATTACATTAACACAGCATTTAAAGGTAAAGCATAAATTGTCACACAAATTCCAATAGTTCTTCTAGTGTCCACAAGCAGTATTGTCTTTGAGAGATATTTGTATCCATGAAATGTCTGTTTTGGGATAAATCCTCTAATTCAGTTTCTGGAGTAGGGGAGATTGAGAAAGGTGGGCCGTTGACTGGTTCTTCCCCCCCCCTTGAGGGAAAAACACCAGGTATAGCAGCCCCTTTGAGGCTTATCCAGTCGTCCTGGTGATCAGTACTGTGTCTTACTGAGTGGATCAGAAATGGTTGTGTTGGCGGTTTGACTCTCTGCTACACCGGTTATATAGATTTTCCGCCATTTCCGGTTTTATCAAAAACCTTTGAATGCCTACTCCTCCTACAATTTTTGTCAAGTGTTCTTCAAACTTACCAGAGATGATCTTTAGACCAAGCCTCACAAAACGTATGCCATGGCGTTCCGATTTTCGAAACCGTTTGTCTGTGACAGCCAACCGAATTGATGTGGCTGAATTGATGTGGCCGCCATTTTGAATGAATATAACGTTTTTTCGCTACCTCTCCTATAAAGTTTGTCAATCTTCACCAAATTTGGCACAGATCATCTTCAGACAAAGCCTCACAAACTAAATCACATTTTTTTTATGTTCTTAATCTTTTGACTGGAACAGCCAATCAAAGTCGTCAACCAAGCCACCATAAAAAAGTGAGGTCATATCTCAGCACCTCTTTACTGCATTGACACCAAATTTGGTATAGGGACTAGGGACCCTGTTCTAAAGATGTCCAAAATAGGTCATGCCATTTCACCTATAGGTGGCGCTGCAATAGGCACACATTTGTCACCAATTATCTTCAGATCAAGCCTCACAAATGTTTTCACATGGTTTTTGATTTTCAAAACAATTTTCCGTTAAAGCTAATCAAAGTCTGATATGAAGCCGCCAAAACAGGAAGTGAGATCATATCTCTTGTTAAATTGACATCAAACATGGTACAGGTGCTCGGGACCCTGTTCCAAAGAGGTCCACAAAAGCTTGTGTCATCTAACCGCTAGGGGACGATCCCGTGTCTGAAACGTTTACTTGTGATACGAGCTGAATTGATGCGGCCGCCATTTTGAATGAATGAATACAACGTTTTTTTCCTACTCCTACAAAACGTATCCAATATTCACACACGCCACACGAAAAACTGCTTATATTTTCACTCAGTAACTGAACACAGTAATTTCCATCGCTGAGAATAGCTCAATAGGATAAGTTGGTGTCCTGGCAAGGGCAGCGTAAGAGGTTAGAATCCAGAGCCAGCAAGCCTGTCATGTCACTGGTTATCTGTTTACACTATCAAACCTCACCTCACTCTATCAAAATGATTTTAGATTTTTGAAACCGTTTGTCGGGTACAGCCAATCGAAAACGGCAGCAGAGCCGCCAAACAGAAAATGGTGTCGTATCTCAGCACATCTTTGATGGATTTACACCAAACTTGCTGCCTGTACTCGAAACCCTGTTCTGAGGATGTCGAAAGTGTCTCTCTTCTTCTTCATTGCTTCTTGCAGCTATATTTTTGGGATGTTTTACTTCAAGAAACATTGCAGATGATTGTAGGGGCCCTTTGGTCTGATGGAAAACGGGTAAACTTTACCATGCATTAATTCTCTGTTGAGAAGGATGTGCAAAACATCTTCAGCAATAATAATAATAAACCACATAAACCAACTTCCCATCACTACACGCCTCAAAGTTGTCACATTCAAAATGATGGCATTTTCACCCTATCTGGCCAACATTTCTGTAAATCGGTATGTATGCCTTTGCTCATGTTGAACAAAAAATTCTGAAGAACCAATAATGTCCTGTGATACATTTTTCTCTACAGTGACAATTTGTGAAAAACTTCAAAAAAAGAACTTAAAATCAGCCATTACTCCAATTGCCTTTGAATGTTGTGTGTGTGTATGGAATACATGTCTCTCTCGTGTCAATTTTGAAATAGTTCACAATCTTGAGGAAGAATCCGCCATTGCTGTTTGCAGCTATATTTATTTGTATTTACGATTCCTCCGGTAAGAGGAAACCTATTTTAATTGTTAGTATTATTATTATTATTATAATCATACTCCTTATTGCCATAAACTTCCCAATGACTCAATATCCCAACTGTAAAAGGTTTTCACATTTGGCACAACAAGCCATGAGTAAGTCCTATGATGCAAATTGCCAACAGTTGGCGCTCTACACAACGCCCAAAGTCTACATGATTTTCACTCTGCCCCATATGTCTGAAAATTTGTATGCATACCGTATTGCTCATGGGAAACAAAACAGCCATTGGGACCCATGACGGCCGCCATCTTCTATCTTTCCCATGGCTCTAACAGGCTGCAACAGAAAATGTTCCGCATGTACTTACCCGTCAAGGACAATAGGATGCAACTCTCCATCTTTCTCTGTTTATCTTTTGCCACCCTCTATATGTCTCTAGCTTCGACAGTGTCTGTTGTGTGCAACTTCCTGCAGGAGAAAGAGAAAAAGTACATGCTCCAGGTGGACAACTTGAAGCTGAGGGATGTGGAGAAGGGCTTTATGTCCAGCAAGCACATTTTTGCTCTCTTTAATACAGAGCAGAGGTAAACACAAAGATGCACTTACAGATGTTAAACACAATTTTATGTTGTTTGTGTACCCCACTTGTTGTATTGTGAAGTGATTTGATGAATAATACACTGACTTATATTTGATCCAGGAAGCGTATTGGTGAAAAGGAGAATTTGTTTTCACATAAAGTGCCTGTGACTATTTAGATCTATTTATTTTTGATGAACGCAAACTGCTCATCTCTCTCTTGTAATGTAATGCCAAAGGTTATCCGTGGTATTAAAAGTTGATAAATAGATTTAGGGAAAATGAAGGCCCTTAAAAGGTATTAAGAAGTCTTAATAATATATAATATAGCACATTTCATACAAGAATTGCAGCTCAATGTGCTTTACATAAAATCAATAAAAACGGTCTTGCAGCTGTTTGATTAACTGAAATTACTATGAAATGTTATGTTCTATTAGCCATTTGCCTACTTTAGCAAGTCACTGTATTTCCAAGCCCTGATAATGTAACTGAGACAACACAGTAAATAATTCCTCTTTCGAGTAATACCCAGGAAAAATATACCCATTAATACCCAGAATGCATATACGCACAAGCAGACATGTACACATAAACACACTGACAAACATATTGCAATAAGTCTCCTAGGCATAATAACCATCTCTGATATGAGGAATAATACAATTTCTTACCCTTACTCTGGTAATACGTTTTCTCAAATTCACATTCCAACTAGCATTTCACAAGAATTCATCTGACTACTGCTCTTGCTGACACACACAACCACAAAAACCAACAACGACATCAACACACACCTAACCACAGTCATGAATTCATTGATGCTCAGAGCTCTCCCTCAAACCACAGGAATGTGTATAAGGACTACCGTCAACTGGAGCTGGCCTGTGATAGTCAGGAGGATGTGGATGGATGGAAGTCGTCCTTCCTCAGAGCTGGAGTCTACCCCGAACGTGTTATGGTTAACAATGAACACACACACTCACTGTGTATAATACATAATATACATATTGCAAAGAAAATTACAGTATTATTGACATTGTACAAAAAAAAGCTTTATACCTACCCACTGCGATGTGTTAATTGTGTCTGTGTTGTCAGTATAAATGTATTTCAATCCCTCTGCCTATCCTCTTTGTCCTCTATGGCTTGGCTTTTGGACCTTGCAGGAGAAGGTATGCCTTTTTCTTTATTTCCAAATATTTTTCAACCTCTCTCTAACTTCACTTTTAAAATGAAAAGTATAAAATCTTTTTACATTCAACTATCAAATGCTGAAGGAAGTTCATAATGTGAAAAAAAAATTATGATATGGTCTGGCGGCAATAAAGCGATCTGTGAGGTTTAATACAATGTCAATTTATCAAACGTTTCTGTACGATATTTTCATAAGGGCAGCATTTCTTATTGATGAATTATTGTCTGAGTTAATGTCTGACATTCTTTTCCTCTGTAGTGTTCATTTTCATCCATCTCATTCCCTCTTTATTAAAACAAATCCTTTCTCTCTTCTTTGTCTCATTCTTTCTCTGCTCTTCATTTGTGTCTTCTATCTTTCTTACCGTTTTCCACTCTTCTCTTTCACCTACGGCATTGTTTTTCAAAAGAATGACACTGGGGAGGAGAACGGGTCAGACAACTTCATGAATTCTATGGACCCCCAGCTCGAGAGGCAGGTGGAGACTATCAGGAACCTAGTGGACTCTTATATGGCTATTGTTAGTAAGACCATCAGAGACCTCATGCCCAAGACCATCATGCACCTCATGATCTTCAACGTAAGTGTGACATCCTTGTGGTGCAAAGGTAGTGAAATGTAGAATTAAGCAATTTTCTAATTTCCCTTAGTGAAATGGTGATAGGCTCTATGGCAGTCTCACATAGCCTAGTTGCATCAAAACAAAGAAATTCTTCAATCATGTGTAAAAAAATGGTCCTAACCTAGATTATGACTTAAACTTCCCCTCAAATTTGTTTCTTCGTCATCGTAATCATCATCATCCTTCTGCGATGAAAAGTATTCTGTTGGGGGTAACTGCTACTACAACTTAAAATAGGCACCAACTGATATTAACTCTGTATCATGTAGAATATGATTCAAACCAAGGTGACGTAGAGGGGCGCCCCCCCCAATATAATGGTAGGGGAAACACTGCGCTACTTGGAATACCCCCCTGGTTACCCCCGTGTTTCACGTCACAACGCTGTGAATTGTTGGAACTTGTTGGGCTCATGCCTCCAAGCCTGCAGCCAGATGAGCCTCTCTCCACTAGCCAGTACTTGGCCACTGAGTTCTCACAGTCATAAAGGAACAGACAACCTTTTAAAAATCATACAGGAGAAGCCAGCCAGTTAAGTTTGTGGCATAACCTTTTACAGTGCTTGCATATTGTTCTGTCTTTCTGCATATGACAATTCATACTCAGAAAGTAGGACTGAAGTGAAATTCATCTGCATTACAAGATGATTAGTTAAAACATTTCAAAAAGCACCTGCATTATTTTGCATTTTGACACTTTCAGTCATAAAAAGGGGTATATTTCCAGTTATACAGTAAATCATTGGAGTTCTTACAAATTATGTAAAAAAATTGTTTTGTCTTAGACACAAGAGTACTCGTGAGCCGAATATCATTTATTGTCTCGTGTCATTAGTTGACTGTATTGTCACACCCCTACTAAACACTATTGTCAATGTCATGTAGGCAATAAACTGTACAAAAAATGCAAACATAATTGTTTTTATTGATCCGCAACGGGCATTGTACCAGTTTTAAGAAAAAGTAAAGTGCCTAAATAGAAGGAATCCCCCGCAGTGATTCATGTAAAAATAATCTTTAAGATGACTCCCCAGTAACAAATGCCCCTGACAGTAATTTGTTGATTTTCTCATGGCTGCAGATAATAAACCTACTTGCATTTGAATATTTCAATAATTCAAGGTCAAGCTGTTGTGATTTTCTGAAATCCCACCTCCCTACCTTCAGACCAAGGAGTTTATTAATGCAGAGCTTCTGGCCCAGCTGTACTCGTGCAGTGACCAGAACACTCTGATGGAGGAGTCAGCAGAGCAGGCGCAGCACAGGGATGAGATGCTGCGTATGTACCATGCCCTGCGTGAGGCACTCAACATCATTGGTGACATTTGCACCTCCACCGTCAGTGCCCCCATGCCGCCGCCCGTTGATGACTCCTGGCTGCAAGTGCAGAACAACCGCTCTGGGGGAAGGTATGGATTTACAGAAGAATACATGGGAAGGAGAGATATGAGCACTAAAAAGTTGTGCTCCTCTTTCTGAGGCTTTTAGGAAAATTACTTTTGCTGTGTGTGGGTTTCTGCGCTCTTAATCTTTTTCCTCCTCTCTGTACCTTTCCTTGCCTCAGGTCTCCCTCCACCAGTCCGACACCTCAGAGGAGAGCCCCTCCAGGCCCCCCAGCACGCCCTGGTTCTCGTGGTTCAGCCTCTGTCCTCCCGTCTGCCGGTGGACCTCCAGTCCCCTCTCGCCCCGGGGCCTCCCCAGACTCCTTTGGGGGGACTCACCCCGCTGTACCCTCAAGGCCAAACCGCGCACCCCCTGGTGTGCCCGGGTGAGCGAAACGTAAAAAGCAACCTAGTCTCAACTTGAATATGACCACACTTGACACCAGGGGGGTATTCCATCAACGTCGCTAACGAAAGCCGTGCTTACACGAAAAAACCTTGCTTAGGTAAATGTAAACTTAGATTCAAGCCTCAAGCTGTTCCACTAATGTTCCGTTTCACTAACAAGCAACGCTAATTCCAGCAAGACCTCAATAAGCTTAGATTGTGCACGCACACAGAGAACAGAAGCAGCCCAGATGAGACGATCGTCAAAAAAAAGAGTTGTCACAAAAAGCAAAGCGTAAACCTTCATAGTGGTGTTATTTTCAGAAGCGTAAATAGATTTGTATTTTTGGAATTATCCCCAAAAATTGCAATATTGCCGCAATTAACACGGCGAGGGAGACAACTTGTCAAAACATTGCTGACTGTGTTATCATGCTTTCCATGTCTCACCCACAATCACTGCGCTGTCAGTGATGTCCCTATGACGCGCGGAGTCGTCACGGGCAGAGTGACATCTCTTTACCCGGTCTTTACGGGCGCGTTCTTGACCGGGTGAGGTGGACTATATCAGCCGGGCTCGATAGGAGGGAGATGGGAACCGAGCCTGTGTTGAAGGATCAGGACGTCCTCGTAAGATCCGACAACAGAGCGACGGTGGCATACATCAACAGACAGGCAGGTATGCACTCAACATCACTTCATTGCTTGGCGAAGGAATTATGGACTTGGGCTTTTACGCACCCTGAGAGCTCAGCACATTCCAGGTCTGCTTAACAAAGGAGCAGACCTGATGTCAAGGGGCGGCCCGAGAGAGGACGTGTGGAGGTTGAATCCGTCCATTGTGTCTCTGATCTGAGCGCGCTTCGACGGAGCACAGGTGGATTTGTTTCCATCACAAGCCAACACAGTGTCATCTATGGTTCTCGCTGCACGCACAGGACAGACCTCCGCTTGGACGCGATGCGTTCGCTCACCACTCGTGGCGAGAGGTCTATTGTACGCATTTCAACCTCTGGTCTCCATCCTCCCCATGCTAGCTCGGATGAGGTCATTATCGGTTGCGTATCGGGTGTCAGTTATTCTGATAGCCCCCGATCACCCCGCAGCCCCGTGGTTCCCGGAGTTGATGTGGATTTTGGTAGGCTAGCCTTGGCCCATTTCTCACCAGACGGATGAAAAGCCCTCCAGTGATCAGAGGCCCACTTATGGCTTGGCAACTGAGAGGGAACTCTTAGAGCGCTCTGATGCTGTCATTCAGACCATTCAGAGTGCGCGGGCCCAATCTACAATCAATTTACGATGGGAATATTTTGGTACCTCACGAATCTATTCGAATCTTGGAAAAAAAAATATATATAATAAGAATATTATATATATATTAGGGCTGTCAGGCAATTAAAAGATGTAATCGCATTATGTTATATGATTGATCGCAATTAATAACACAATTATTCAATCTATTTAATCTGTTAACATTTTACCCCAATAAATGATTATTTTAGACATTAAAAGGATGTTCTTAACTTCAAATAGGCCTAACTGGATGATAATGTCCGGATAAGTTCGGATGGAACACAACTTAAATTGTGAGGGAGTTTTATTCACTCACAAACTATACTGCTGTATAATAAACATCCACAAAATTAGACTTGTTCTGAAATACAAAATACATTGAAGACATGTTTTCTCATAGCCTACTACGATATCCTGCTCCATAATATTCACTCAAACATACTTCAGATACTTAAGCAACCACAGATTGACCTTAATATTGAACAATACCGTTTCTATTTTGTTGAACCCAGTCAGCTACTCGCTTTTCCGAGTGTTGTCTGCCATATATTACCGGAGCGAACGCCATGATGTTGTGGCTCTCCTCCCCACAGGGTTCGGGAAAAAATGATTTTCCAGCTAGCTCCGTTAGTGGTGAAGGAGTTGGATAAGGCGAACGCTAGCGATTGGTTATAGCAGATCTAGAGTGGCTCTGGGCAGATCCAATAGTTTAAAACTTCAACAGAGTACCCACCTTCAAGGAAGTTAACGATTGTCAATGAAGCGATCCCAGACTCTGTACAACTGAAATGTATGAGAGTCTGGTAGGACCAGGCTAATTATGAGGCTCACTCACCCACTAAATGTCATAGTAAACAAACAAGATATGTAACAAACTTACAAAATGATGTCTGACTGCCAGTGTTGGGTAAAGTTACTTTTAAAAGTAACTAATTACAGTTACTAGTTACATTTCTTGTAAAGTAACGAGTTACGTTACTCAGTTACTTGCAGTTGAGAGTAAGGCGTTACGTTACTTTTGCGTTACATTAAGAAAAGTAATTTATTTCTAAGACAACCCACCTTGGTCAATCTTATGCTCAAAAGGGACATTTAATAGGTTGACCTCAGCAATAACACATAAAGGTCTTAAATCAAGAAACTCTTTAATCAAAAAATGCCAGGCTTATTGAACATCCCCATTGCAGTGAACAATGAAAACAAAAACAACACAGCTAGATAGGTCACATGATGAAAAAGCTATTGAAGTTTGAAATACTAATAAATTCATTGAAAAAAGTGTGAGGTAAAACTGAAAAAACTAAAGGCTGTGCAACATGTATGCATACATTTTGAACAGTTAAATGTCATTTTGATGTTCCTAGTTCATGTTGTTGAAAAGCTATTGACTTTTGACATTTTAAATGTGTAATTTGTTGATGGTCCCTAAAAATGCGCGTTGTTTAGGGAGTCAAAAGCATAGGCTAAGCGGCCGGTCGTAGCGTCGCTAAACCCCGGCTAAATTGACACAATACTGGGCGTCCGAATGTCTGTTGAATATCGAACTTCCAACCAACTTTACCACGGTTCAAAATAATGGGAAAACTTCCACCCTAAAAACGCGTTATGTTACTTTTTGCGTAACAAAAGTAGTCTGACTTTGTAACGCGTTACTCCCAAGTCCCAACACTGCTGACTGCACAGAAAAACAACATGATTCCAATGTATTATATTCAGGGTGGGAAATAAGCACCCGCCACCCGCCAATGGCGGGTATATTTTCAAATTGGCGGGTGACTTTGCCATGTCTACCCGCCACAGTGGCGGGTGGATTTTTTCAAAATATACTACAACGTGTTTACGGTTTCAAGCGCTGTGTACAGAAACATAGAAGCTCTCCCGGGCTTTGGGGTTTGCCTCGGAGCATTCGTTTTCGTCACACAAACGTGGCAGCCGCCCATTGGTGTACAGGTGTATGACGTAACCAACCAAACCTTTGATTGGTCCAAGACTCTCCCAGAGCATCATGGGAAATCATTTGCCGCGAGCATCGAAGCTAACCTTCTTAATACATCCATGAAGCTAACAATAACAACGGATCCAGGCATCGAGTTAAAACTTTTCAAAGTATGTGGCGCCATATCGCCGGTGTAAAAAAGCCTGCCGCGGAATCAGCAGTAGCTGTGGAGTGCAAAGAAAAAACTAGAAAGAAAAGGTATTTTTCGAATAAGTGGCGTATTGATGACAATGGGAAAACTAGGGAATGGTTAAGGCCTCAATATGCTTCTGCGTCTCCGTTTTCGGGTGGGCGGGCTCACGGATACGCACGGATACACACGGATAGACTTCGTTTATAGTTCTCCGTAGGCTGTGGGTGCTGAAAACAATTCACCGCCAGAAGAGTAGGTGGCGCTGCACTGCGATGCTAGCTATAGGTTATCGAAAACTCGGAGCAAATTTACAAATGAGCCGTTTCATCAATAAAATGTGCACAGTTTCAGCGACTACACTGCCCATTTCTCGTCACATTTGAATTCAAATGCCGATTTACATTTACTGTTTAGCTGAAATATGAATTGTAAAAACTGCTTCGATCTCTTTGGTGATGTTTGTGATGCTAGCTGGAAGGGCAGCCTGCTATGACTGGGTGTGCAGTGAACATTTCTGGGGGGTTATTATGATTACGGAAAGGGATCGTAGCCTATATGTTTTGATATTGCTACCATTTTAGAGACTGCTTATCGATCCGAGTGTTAATCAGGCGCGGAGCCAGACGTTGT
Source organism: Mallotus villosus (assembly GCA_903064625.1). NCBI lineage: Eukaryota > Metazoa > Chordata > Actinopteri > Osmeriformes > Salangidae > Mallotus > Mallotus villosus. Next base: position 134,478 of record CAEFZP010000715.1, read on the forward strand.
AAACATTCCGTGTTTAGCCCAAACCAACAACGTATTGGGGCTTGATTTGCAAGAACCCGACGCTGAGCGCCTCCACTGTCCTCTTCCACATATTAAAATAGTGCTGCTGCCAACGAATAATGCACCTAATAATATGGTGCCTGCACTGCAATGGCATGGCGGGCTGGACCAAATGATTGTTCGGGCTGCATATGGCCCGCAGGTCGGACGTTCCCCACCGCTGGTCTTGTTGGTCACGGCAACCCATAGCGGCAACCCCGCCCCTGACTTCTTAATACGGACCAATCACAGCCAAGGGGGTCTCCGTCGCTCTCCGTCGCTCTGCGTAATTTCGACGGATAGTTAGAAAATTCAGGAGGTGCACGTCAATCCGTCAAAAGCTCTCCGAGGGCTGACGGAGAGCACGCAGAGGGCGTTCCACGGAGAGGAGGGCGTTCCCTCCTCTGCGTTTTTCGAAAAACGCAGAAGCATAATTAGGCCTTTAGCCTACCTTCCCGGCGAGCAGTCTATGCATTGTACTTACTGTCGAACCTACACGTCGCCAGAAAATGCAAACAATTCGTTCGTCAGAGGAACAACTAACCTTAAATTAGAGGCAATAAGAGACCACCAGTCATCCAAGTCTCACATCAAATGCACTGCCATACAGTTGGCGAAGACAGAACCCCAGGAGCAGAGTGTGGCAATAAAGGCTATCTGCTCCATGCAGAGATGAGTTATGAATTAATTGATATCTGAACACGATCTGTTTGCACTTAAAATAAATAAATGTAAATTTAAAGAAATGTAACATGTCAAAAGATGGAAACTATTTCACACTACAGATGTTTTTTTATGTTTTTTTTGTTTTGTACATTAAACATGTATACCTTTAACTGTCTGATCAAATGTTTTATCTAGTTTACTTCTATTTTGATTAGAGACAGTCTTTTGTTTTAGATAGTCGGTCACACAAGAGGCAGTCTGTTTTGTTCACCATTAAGGCAAGGTACGTTTACTTATATAGTACATTTCCATTTGCCAATCTCCAATTTTAATAATGAAAAAGAATGTAGGCCTATTAGAGCAATTCAAAATATGCTAGTGCAATTTCTTTTATAAATTTGATTTCTGGAAAAAGGTGGCAGGTAAAAAATAAAAGTGGCTGGTAAAATTTGGCATCCACCTGCCACTGTGGCAGGTGGGCAAAAAAGTTAATTTCCCACCCTGAAATTATATTACATGAAGCTCAAAATTGTGCTCAATTTTATTTTTGTTATTGCCTAAACTATCAATGTCCCTGCCAAAGCTTATTATCAAACATACACCCCTGGACTGTACATATAGTCAGTGGGTTTAGCAAATTAAGTTTGCATAGTGATTGTGTTGCACACTTCTTGCACTGACAAGTTCAATTTGCCATTTTCAGTTCCAGCAACAGGCAGTCTGCGCTTTTACCTCATTGTGGCATGTTTGTGCAAGCTTGGAAGGGGGAAAAAAGGCGTTGCGAGGGGCCTGTGCCCCAGTAGAGCTTTTTTTCTTAGCAACACCCCTGGTCTGATAGATCCAGTTATCCTGACAAAACATGTATTGTTCTTCATTTATTGTCAGTTATTTGTTCATAACATACCGTATTTGTCGGACTATAAGTGGCTCCGGAGTATAAATCGCAAAAAATGCGTCATGAAGAGGAAAAAAACATATAAATCGCACTGGACTATAAATCGCATTTATTCAGAAATGTATTTCACTAAATCCAAGACCAAGAACAGACATTTAATCTGGAAAGGCAAGTTATTCAGCTACACAATAGCATAAAGACAGGGTCGAGTTTTTTCAAAAGCTTGGAGCTAGATCTCTGCCCACTATACCGTACATTGCGAGCATTTAAACGTGCAATTGAATGGGCCTCCTTCTCTCTTTCTATCATGGATCCAAAGACAAAACAGCGATGACTGTTTGAAATGATCCTGATGCCAATATTTGTAATGTAGCGAGGGATTTAACAACTGCTGGAATGGAATGTGAACGCTGAGTCAGAGATTTGATGTAATCTTTGATTTCTTACAGTATCTGTACTATTGCATGTCTGCTTAATCTGTAACGTGTAATGATTTTGTGTTCACTCAACACAAAAAGTGTGATCCTTGTGACAAAAATCCTATGCCCTATGTCTTCGTCTTGCTCGGGTTACGGCTGCCATTTCACCAGGAGGCATATGCGCATATACTTTTAACAGGCGGGGAATTTTTTACGCAAATAGAGGTGCGCTTTCACAGGCGGTTTTTGTACATACCGCCGAATACATAATTAGGCGCACTTTGCGCATCCCCTCCCATATCTTTATGGGAAACTCCCACTTTCCCCTGACCCTCCCGTGAATGCATATGCATGACACGGAAAAGCGCAATTTGCCATTTTCAGTTCCCGCAACAGGCAGTCTGTGCTTTTACCTCATTGCGGCATGTTTGTACATACCTCGCCATGCTTTTAAGCGAAAATTGCTAAACAACTACGCCTGAAGTGGGCGCAAAAGCGTTAGTACATGAGGCCCAATGTCTACTGTCTTGGACATGGTAACAAAAGGACGCTTACCAGCAGGAACACACTCCAGAAGTGAGCTGTCACCGTTCCTGAGCCGACACAACAAGCTCACTTTCCAGCAAGGATGTCTCATGTGGGGCATTCGGGTGATTGTACCTCCAAAGCTCCGCCCCCGTGTGTTGGCAGAGCTCCAGGTCACACACCCTGGTGTGTAAGAATGAAGAGTTTAGCTCGCAGCAATGTATGGTGGCCCGGCATTGACGCCCAGATTGAGCTTGAGTCACAGTCCTGCCACTCCTGCCAGCGGGTACAGAAAGCCCCATGCCTCACGCCCAGGGCTCGAAATTGGCACCCGCCAAGCGCCAATGGCGTGTAAATTTTTGGGCTGGCGACTAAATTGTGTCCGATGCCCCGCCATTTGGCGAGTGAAATTGCGAAGTACAGCTCCCGACTACCGCGCCCGTCATGGTTAAAAAAAGCTTACAACGCGAACAGTTGTGCGCGCATCTAGGTGGCAGAAAACCTTGAAGAAAGCCTTTATAACAGCTAGAGAATGACACGGATAATACAAATGGTTAGATTTGAAAAGACAAAAAAGGTAGAGGATGACAGCTTTTAAGAGAGAAAGCAATTCCCTATTGATCTGTCACATCCGAATTTTGATTTGGCTCACAAAACTCGCTCAAGGACAAGGACAACCCATCTCACATTGAGCAAGAGGAGTAGTAGGCCCCTGGAACCCCCTGAATTATTATTTCAAAAAGTAAAATTGGTTGATTTTGTTTAATCCATTCTGAGAGTGATTTACAATGATATTAAAATCATAGGTAAAGGTTGTTTATGTAAAACAATATCAGAGTACGTCTGAAATGCCAGGTTTAATTTTGGCCGGTAAAAAATATTGGCTGGTCATTTTTCATCTACCAGCCATTTTGGCTGGTAAGCCAAAACGTTTATTTTGAGCCCTGCTTACGCCTCTTCACCCCTGGATATGGCCCGCTAGCCCATGGGAAATAATTCACATTGACTTCGCTGGCCCGTTCGAGGGTCACATGTTCATGGTCGCTGTAGATGCTCATTCTAAGTGGCCAGAGGTTCACATCAAGGATGTGATGATCATGGAGTACAACCTCTAGCAAGACTATCCAAGTACTGAGGGGCCTTTTCAGTCGCCATTCCGCACTTCCTTGTCAGTGACACGGTCCTCAGTTCTGTTCAGAGGACTTTGCCACATTTCTGAGATCGAACGGGGTGAAACACTTTCATTCGGCGCTCTTTCATCCCTCCACTAATGGGCTGGCTGAGCGTTTCGTTCAGACGTTAAATCACTCTCTTAAGGCATTGAGAGGAAGCATCCCAGTTCAGCAGCGATTGGACGCGTTCCTGTTGACGTACCGAAACACCCCACACGCCACTACTAAAGAGTCGCCGGCTATGCTGTTTCTCAACCCAAGACTACATGTTCTCATATTTCTTTGTTTTTTTTTCCTGAGCACATAAAGCTAAATCTCCAGTGTCACTGAGTGCCCAACAGTTTTAATCACTGCCATTGATTTAAACAATGAAGAAAATATGGTTAAATAAAGACAGACAGTGACACGGAAAGCAAGTATTTAATTAAAGCTCAACCGACCTACCATTGTGGTGCCGAGACTTGTAGTCTTACTAGGCTAGCTACTTGACGCATGGTCACTTAGGTTGTTTTTACTATCAGCTGATCCTGTTATGAACCATTCGATTAGCTAAAAAGATGATACACAAGTTCTGGTTGGTTGGAGAGTTAAGGTAGTTGAGACGATCGCCTGATAAAGTTGCTAACTTTGAACAAAGCTACAGAAAAAAATTGGATGTGCCAACAAATTTAAATGTTAAATGTTGATAATATCGAAAATCCAGCTCCTCCATCGTCGGGGACAGGTCATTAAAAAAACTAAAGCAGATACGCGGGCTCGACCCACCACGTCGTCGAGCACATTCTTTGTTATCTCACATATATATTTATTATTTATTTTTGCCCCCCTAAGCCTCGGTCAATATTTGGACTACATAGAGAACGTCGGTGTCAAAAGTTTCGTCTTGGTAGCGATTTAAGGAGAGAGATATGTCTCAAAAGTATTTGTAAATGCAAGTACCATGATCCACAAATGTTTCACGATTTACAAATGTGTATTGCGATCCACAAAAAAAAATCATACTCGTGATTTTTAAGTTGACATTTACATAAATGTGCTATGATTTGTACACATAGATGTCCATTCGTAAATATATTGTTTGTAATTTCTTAAAATACTTAACATTTCGTGTGTGCATTTATCATGGTCTGTCATTTGTAAATCTACAATTTGCGTGTGAAGTGTTGAATCTGCATTTGTGGATCGCCCAATACACGCTTACAAATCTTTTTCCTGTGACGTACTTTTGAGACAAACTTTTCGGTCTTTTGAGATCCACGCACAAATAGTTTTACGCAAGGAATTTAACTAAATGTAAATAAATACATGTATTTTCCCCTACCAGTAACCCCTTAACCAATGGTATGTGCTTTGAGCTCAAGTTGAGTTGCCATGAGTATCTGGCATTTGCTATTTATCTCGCTCCACAGGCTGCGGCCGTACTGTAGCCTAGTATTGTACTAGTAGGCTATATATGGCCGATAGGACTTTGTTTGTGAACATTTTGATATAGATTTTGGGACAGTGACATGGCTGGTTAGCTAGCAAATCTTCTTGTCAAACATACTGTAAAAGTATATTTACTGTTTGTCAACCGTACACAATGTTATTGCCTTTGAACCTTGCTAGCATAACGTTAGCTTTCGGGATAATAGCTCAGTCAAAGGAAAGCCGATGGGCAGAGGACAACACTGCCACCAACCGGCTGGCACTGTCGAAAAGGGGGGGAGGAGGGGGGGGGGTTGCATTTGTGGATACGCTGATATTAGTAGGGAGGACAAACCCGTTTGAGCGTTTTTCCTAAAATACGTTTTAATAGTTATTCCTGGGGAAATTATGGAATAAAATACATAATAACGATACTAAAATATACAGCTACGTTAACAAACCTCTTGTTTGTCAAATATATCGTCTTAAACTCGATGGGAACACATCACATAAACAATTCTAAAACGTCCGACACGCCAAATGTTGTCATTTTTTGTCAGGCGTCCCTGAAGCTCAAATTCCGAGTCGGAGTTCCATTAAGCTTTTCATTGCAGTCAATTGGTGCGGGCAGTCAATGGGTGCGGGCACTCATCGGGCATAAACTCAAATATCTCAAAAGTCCCAACTGGAAAATGTTAGCGGTTTCACAGTCCTGTAGAGGAAATGTTCCTGAACAGATTGACATCAAGTTAAGGATGTGGCATTGAAGTTTAGGTTAGTAGCCAAGGGTGTAAAGACCACTTGGCTAATTACAGACGTCTTAACTGTTAAAACCCCAGTGCCACATACAGGACAGTATTCATACAGACATTAGCTCTAATTTGTTTCATCAATTGAAAAACTGATCTGGGACTTTTGCTAGCTTGTGCTATAGCTTCCTAAACGACTATGAAATTTGGACGGATTTGCTTAAACAGTGACACTACATCTGTGTTGTGTAGTCTCAAATATGCTGTATTAGTTATCTTAGGAAACGACTCATTTACACTTTAAATCACACACTAGACAGACACCAGGGCAACTGCAGTGATGGTAGCTACAATACAAATTTCTAAGGTGTAAGGTACCTCGTCTTGTAAGACACAAGGAATCATTTTTTATAAACTGTAAACCTTTTTACTCGCCACGTGAGTTTGCCTCATTCATACTGGTCGGCGTTTACATGCCGCCTCAGGCTAGCGCCAATGAGGCTCAACGTGTGCTCGCTAGCCAGATATTGTGTGTGGAGCATGAAAATCCGGATTCCTTGGTTATTGTGCTAGGCGACTTTAACAAAGGCAATCTCACTCAAGAACTCCCCAAGTACAGACAATTCATCAAATGTCCTACCAGAGAAGGGAACACTTTGGATCACTGCTACTCTACAATCAGTAAAGCATACCATGCGGTCCCCCGTGCAGCACTGGGTCACTCAGACCACGTCATGGTCCACCTGATTCCTGCATACAGGCAGAAGCTAAAGCGCTGTAAGCCTGTTGTGAGGACATCGAAACAGTGGACCAGTGAGGCTATGGAGGATCTGCGGGCGTGCTTGGACTGCACTGACTGGAATATGTTCATGACTGCCTCCAATAGTTTGGATGAGCTCACAGAGGCTGTGACGTCATACATCAGCTTCTGTGAGGACTGCTGTATACCAACACGCACCAGGGTGAGCTACAACAACGACAAACCCTGGTTTACAGCTAAACTCAGAAGGCTGAGGCTGGACAAAGAGGACGCTTTTAGGAGTGGGGACAAGAACAGATTCAAGGAGTCGAAGAACAGGTTTAGCAAGGCTGTGAGGGAGGCTAAACGACTGTACTCAGAGAGGCTGAAGCGTCAGTTCTCTGCTAACGACTCTGCTTCTGTCTGGAGAGGGCTCAGGCAGATCACCAACTACAAGCCCAGAGCCCCCCACTCCACTAACGACTCACGCCTGGCCAACGACCTGAACGAGTTCTACTGTCGCTTTGAAAGACAATTGGAATCCCCTGAACTATCCCTTCCCTCCCCCCCCCCTTCCCACCAACTCTGTGACGTCACTCTCCATTCAGGAAGGTGAAGTAAACAGACTTTTCAAGAGGCAGAACCCACGCAAAGCAGCTGGGCCGGACGCTGTCTCCCCTGCCACCCTTAAGAACTGTGCTGACCAGCTGTCTCCGGTGTTCACCTACATCTTTAACACCTCCCTGGAGACATGCCATGTGCCAGCCTGTCTCAAGGCCTCCACCATCATCCCTGTGCCCAAAAAGCCCAGGCCAACTGGACATAATGACTACAGACCTGTCGCCCTGACCTCTGTGGTAATGAAGTCTTTTGAGCGCCTAGTGCTGGCACACCTCAAATCAATCACAGACCCCCTTCTGGACCCCATGCAGTTTGCCTACAGAGCCAACAGGTCTGTGGACGATGCAGTTAACATGGCCCTCCACTTCACCCTACAGCACCTGGACTCCCCAGCATCCTACGCCAGGATCCTGTTTGTGGACTTCAGCTCTGCCTTCAACACCATCATCCCCGCCCTGCTTCAGGACAAGCTCTCCCAGCTGAACGTGCCTGATTCCACCTGCTGGTGGATCACAGACTTCCTGTCTGACAGGAAGCAGTGCGTTAAGCTGGGAACACAAGTCTCTGACTCCCGGTCCATCAGCACCGGATCTCCTCAGGGCTGCGTCCTTTCTCCTCTGCTCTTCTCCCTGTACACGAACAGTTGCACCTCCAGTCATCCATCCGTCAAACTCCTGAAGTTTGCGGACGACACCACCCTTATTGGGCTCATCTCTGGTGGAGACGAGTCTGATTATAGGTGGGAAGCGGCCAACCTGGTGACCTGGTGCAGCCAGAACAACCTAGAGCTCAATGCTCTTAAGACAGTGGAGATGGTTGTGGACTTCAGGAAGAATACAGCCCCACTCACCCCCATCACCCTGGGTGACTCCCCAGTCAACACTGTGGAGTCCTTCCGCTTCCTGGGCACTATCCTCTCCCAGGACCTCAAGTGGGAACTGAACATCAGCTCCCTCACAAAGAAAGCACAACAGAGGATGTACTTCCTGCGGCAGCTGAAGAAATTCAACCTGCCAAAGACAATGATGGTGCACTTCTACACAGCCATCATTGAGTCCATCCTCACCTCCTCCATCACCATCTGGTACGCTGCTGCCACTGCCAAGGACAAGAGCAGACTGCAGCGTATCATCCGCACTGCGGAGAAGGTGATTGGCTGCAATCTGCCTACCCTCGAGGACCTAAACACCTCGAGGACCCTCAGGCGAGCGAGGAAGATTGTGGCCGACTCCTCCCACCCTGGACACTCCCTGTTTCAGTCACTCCCCTCCGGGCAGAAGGCTGCGGTCCATCAGGACCAACACCTCTCGACACAAAAACAGTTTCTTCCCTTCTGCTGTTGGCCTCTTCAACAAGGCCAAGGGTTCACACTGACTTATTGACTTTACTTTAATGACTCTAATATTCTGCACTACATTACTGCATCTGTACATTTGTATTTTTTGTCATATTTGTATTTTTTGTATTTTTATATTGTAAATTAGGCAACTTATATTTTATTGTATATTTTATTTTAAATATAATTCCACTTTAGTATAGATAGTATAGTTATATAGTATAGATATTTAGTATAGACAGTCCACATATTTAAATTTAAGGATACTATATGTTTATTGTATGCACCTTCCTGCCAAAGCAAATTCCTTGACTGTGCAAACTTTCATGGCCAATAAATCCCTTTCTGATTCTGATTCTGATTCTGAGGTGTTGTCAACATTTACACCAGGCCTACAGCACTGGTAGCAATCTTTTGAGAAATATTTAATAAAGCAAAGACATGATGAGTGAGTATGATACATGGAGGAGGTTGATTGAGATTTGGGCTCAGAGACATTAGTCTGCCAGACATACAATAGTTGATAACTTGGATCAGTGCAGTAAGGAAAATACAAGCATCTTGTCCATGCCAGGGGCGTTGCTATAAATAAAGCTGTACTGGCACAGGCCACTATTTATCACATTTTTCTTCCAAGCTTGCTGCACACAATACACTACTCGGCTATAGAAACTCACCTTGCTTAACCCACTATACAACAGTTCAGAGACCCAAGTTTGATAACAGCTTTAGCAGGGACATCAATAGTTAATGCGAGCGCGCGCATTTTTTCGTATAGTTTGAGCTTCATGTAATAGTTTTTATAGTTTAGTCAAAATAAGATGAACGGTAGGCCTATCAAGAAACTTTATTTCATTTTGTAATGTTTTCCTAACCTACCTCAATTCTGACTTGTGTGCCGAGTCCGACACCTGGACTTCTGTGTGCGTGGTGCACAAAAAGAAAACTTGTCACAGTTACTGTTGAGTTGTCGAGGCAAACCGATCAACTACATCCTCATACATCTGAACATTTGTAGACTGAGTACTGCCCATCTGCAAACCATGAAACTGTCCCCTGTCTTCTTGTTGTTTCTATGAGCCAGATGACAAGAATGGTCACAACTTCACACAAAAAACAATGGTTAAAATAGGTGAATGAGGAGGGAAGCAGCGTGGCACACTTATACGAGGCCCTCCTCCTCTAAACTAAAGAAAATGTATAATAATCAATAAGTACTAAAGCAAACTAATACATAGAAAATGAATGATACGATAGGGATAACCAGTCAATCGAATGGTTGGATTAATACTGAAATAAAAAATTACATAGAAATAATAATAGTGCAATAAGGATATACACAAATACATTGACTGTGTAGATTTCCCACACTGTCAATAAGATCCTTGGTGTCTTAATGCACTGATCAAAGTTATTGTAAGATTTATGTTAGACAAATGTAAGTCTTATTGTCAGTGTGTGAAATCACAGTGGTGTTTACATATACACAGAGGAAACACATTTACAGATGAGCAGTTATGAGCCCATGGATGCCACTCAGGTGTTTTGAGGATGTGGATGGTCGGTTTGCCTCAACTTCTAAGGAGAATGGTCAACAGTGAATGTGACTTACGTGTTTTTTAAAGGCTTCTCATAGAACCAAGGTATAAAAACAGCAGACTGCAGAGTTTGATGCTTTTAAGCAAGACAAGTCTTGGTAACAGCAATCAAAACTAGATAGGCCTACTGGAAAGCACAAGTAAGCTACTATCCATAGCTTGTTTGTGAGAGCCTTTAGCTTCTTTAATTTAAATGTTGTACTCAATCTAATTAATACGACAAGTTAGTTATCAAGTTCTGATGTAGTAAACCATTATCAAATCATTGCACTACTGCCAGAGCTCTTCAGTAATTATGGATCTCCATGTATGTTTTTCCTTTTTAATTTTCAAACAAATGAAATACTCATTCAGCTTTGTTAGCGTCTCTTATAATTCTTCTATATCAACCTATCTCAATCCTAGATTTCGGGCCTACTAGCTTGCATGTTTTTATCTGCTACAAATGAACGGGTTGTCTAAAGTGAGTTGGAAGCAAGATACCCCTAAAAAGTGTGCCCTTTGCGCCCCTCCCCCCACCTGTCACTGGGCTAGGCTGCTGCTGTAACTTGCTAGCCAACCTTTACTGAGGGGACTGTTTGATCGCGCCGGAATTAAAAAATGTTTATCTTTATGTATATTTGAGACCACATATTCTTAGATGTACGTTTCCACTATATGTTAACGGATTTTGAGATCGATCAGATTAAATGAGCGAGAACAAGGCACATCTGTCCATATTTTGTTAGTGAAGCCGGGAGAGGAATGGTCGTGGCAAGCAAACTAGCTGGATAGAGCGATGGGGAGTTTGTTAGCACTCAAAATGTAGCTCTAAAACAGGGGCACTCCTCGGACATAAGCTCGATTATTAAAAAAAACCCCAGCTGGGAAATGTTAGCGGTTTTTACAGTCCTGTAGAGGAGAACCTTCATGAACAGAATGACATACATTTTGGGCTGTGGCATTGAAGATCTGGTTAGTAGCCGATGGATCAAAGTACTCACAGCCAATAACAGACCTCTTAAAATGGGAAAGCCTCTGTGCCACATACGGGATGGTATTCACACAGGGATTGGCTCAAATTTGAGTGACAGGTTGATTCACCAATTGAAAAACTCATCTGGGCATTTTGATTTTTGTAAGGGGTGTGCCGAGATTTTACTGTCGCCGTTTGGCTTCCTAAACAGCAGTAGAATTCCAAGTTTTTCTAAACCGTGTACAGCATGTACAGCATTACAGTGAGCTACACTGGCTTAAAACTACAGGTATATAATGATAATTGTACCCATGAATTGTTTACTACTAATATAATGTCATAATAAATCATAAAATGTTCATTGATTTGTGAGCCATGCTTATTATTTTAACGATTGAAAACCGATGTATCACAGACCGTTATGGTATATGTCGTCTAACAGAGGCTAATTATGCTAACGCCTCGGGCAACAAGCTAAAATTGACTACTGTTTTCGAAAGTAAATGTACTAATAATATCAGCGTACATCGTATTGTACATTAAATCTCAGAATTGTGTTTTTTATAACAATGTTAAATGAGCAATAAGTTCAGTTTGGCATTTGTTGACGCTTGGAACATTGAGAGCAGAACGTTTGTCCTCCCTAATATTAAAGCTAAGCTAGTATAGATCTTAGCTAGTATAGATGCTTTCCTAACTTGAACATTGTAGTAAGCCCTTTCACACAAAAATCAGTAAAGCTATTTAGAAGAACCAATTTTATCTAGTTGATATGGCAAATTAAAAAATGTTGTTCAACTTCTCAAAAATGACATTAAGGTGAACAATTTCAAGTCTTATTTTTTACAGTGTGTAGAAATACAATAGCCTATATATTACTATGCAATTGCTGTAGTTGCTTTCACAGGCAGATTCTGATGTATTCCTCAATTAGCCTATAAGACAACAAGATAGCCTAGCCATATTCGTCCCAAAATGGGGAAATTCGGGATAGGTTTGCTAAGGAAGAAAACAAAAGCCCAGTTCAGTGTGATCTCTCTATCTCTGGATAAACTGCTTATAATGCATTCGAGATCCATTGTCCTACGACCAAAGAGCGACGGAGCGGCAACGTAACGCAAGGTACCAAACGTAACGGATCCAACCGACCAAGGTACGACGTCGCGGCAACCTTGTCCATGGGACCTAAAATAACGTAGCCAACCGACCAAGGTACGACGTCGCGGCAACCTTGTCCACTGGACCTAACATTAACGTAACCAGCCGACCAATGTTCGATGTCGCGGCAACGTTGTCCACGGGTCTAAAAATAACGTAACCAGCCGACCAAGGTACGACGTCGCGGCAACCTTGTCCACTGGACCTAAAATTAACGTAACCAGCCGACCAAGGTAAGACGTCGCGGCAACCTTGTCCACTGGACCTAAAATTAACGTAACCAGCAGACCAATGTTTGACGTTGCGGCAACGTTGTCCACAGGTCTAAAAATAACGTCACCAGCTGACCAAGGGACAACGTCGCAGCAACGTGGTCCACTGGACCTAAAATTAACGTAACCAGCAGACCAATGTTCGACGTTGCGGCAACGTTGCCCACGGGTCTAAAAATAACGTAACCAGCCGACCAAGGGACAACATCGTGGCAACGTTGTCCATGGCACCAACCGGCAACATTCACTTTATAAAGTTGCTACGACGTCGCGGCAACGTTGCCATAAGGTAACGTCGCGGGTTACCAAATGTTACTGAAATATTGCCAGTGATAACGTTGTTACAGTAGCTTCTTTCCAAGGGTGTTCTTAATGAATTATGCAATAGCCTAGGCTAAATGCTTGAAAATATCACTAGAAGGGAAAAGTTTCAAGGGACGGACCGATGCAAGCAGGCACACCCTCACAATTTCGCCAGAAATGGTATTCTCTCTAGTTTTATTTGTAATGTACTTTAAATTTAGCTAAATCTCAAAGTGCTACAAGTTAAAAGCAAGAAAGGGCGCAAATAAAATGTCAAACAAAAAAAGAAATAGGACCACGTTTAAAAGCATCCACAGTCTGTGGTGTCCTCAGGTGATCAGGGATAGCATTACACAGACTGAGAGCGGCTGAGCAGAAGGCCCGAACTCCCTGAACATCTTTCAGACGGTTGAAAGGTGCGATATTCCATCCCCCCTTCTAATGATTGATTGCGGAGAATCAGTGGATCTCAACAGTTCCTTTCAACATAAGGCCGATATATGCTTCTGCGTTTTTCGAAAAACTGAGACATGGGAACGCCCTGGTCTCCGTGGAACGCCCTCTACGTATGGAAGGCCAACTGTGCCAAAACGTCTAAATTTGCGTGCGTGTACAGACGGCAAAAATGTCGGTCATTTTTTACGTCTGTACACGTTTTGACGTCTGTACACCATCATTTTTACGTCTGTACACGTTTTGACGTCTGTACACGTTCATTTTTTACGTCTGTACACGTTTTGACGTCTGTACACGGACGTTTTTGACGTCTGTACACGTTTTGACGTCTGTACACGTTCATTTTTGACGTCTGTACACGTTTTGACGTCTGTACACGTTCATTTTTTACGTCTGTACACGTTTTGACGTCTGTACGCGTTCATTTTTGACCTATCATTTAGTATTTGGGACAGTCCATTTGTGTGGGGGAGAGCCACTTGTGCGGTTGATCCGGTATCACACTCCAGTCCAGTAGGTGGCGGTGATTCACCTATAGGGGCTACCTTGTTTGCTAACCGGCATTAAAATAACCAAAGAAGAAGACTGAAGTTGTGTGTGGTGAAGGCAGATCTCAGAAAATGTCGACCACAAACTTTCTGAACAATTGTGCCCTGACTTTTACAGAATGTACTCGACTTTTATCTTCAGATATGTTATATAGTATACAAACATATTTTTTTCAGTAGCTTACAAAATAGCCAACAGTTGTTAATAATGTCATTGCCAATTTATATCAGCCTATTTATTAACCTTAATTCAATCAAGATCGGTTGAGTGTGGACAGGTTTTCTCTCTTGCAATGATCGTTATCTGGTTTCCCCTCTGAAACGAATGAAGTGGTAGCACCCAATTTTAAACGTGTAGGCCTACAGACGTCAAAAACGGCCGTGTACAGACGTCAAAACGTGTACAGACGTCAAAAATGACCGTGTACAGACGTCAAAAATGAACTGTACAAGTGTACTTCGTTGAGTGCGCGGTAGTAGACACAGCCTAACTATCCGTCGAAATTACGCAGAGCGACTGAGACCCCCTTGGCTGTGATTGGTCCGTATTTAGAAGTCAGGGGCGGGGTTGCCGCTATGGGTTGCCGTGACCAACAAGACCAAGGCTGTGTCTACTACCGCGCACTCAACGAAGTACACTGCAATGTAGTGCACTGCAATGTAGTGCACTTACATTTGCAGTGCACTCAGTTGCTGAGTAGCGCTGTCTAAACTGGAACACTTTACTTACCCACTTAGCGGGAAGTGACGCACGCAAATCTGCTCGCGACACACGTGAAACTAAACCCGCGAAACAAACCCGCTTGTATTTCTGTCACTGGACTCCTCCTCTTCCGCTACGTAGCCAAGATGGCGCCCGTTTAGGGCGAGTAGTGTCCATCGTCGGACACTTCATTTTTGGACCGTTTGCAGTGCATCATCCGGGTACTTTCAGTGCACTGAATTATTTTGGTTTTTCAGCGTAAGCGCCCCAAGCACTGAAAGTAAGTGCTCGAAGTGCACAAGTGCGCGGTAGTAGACACAGCCCAAGGGTGGGGAACGTCCGACCTGCGGGCCATATGCAGCCCAAAAAAATCATTTGGTCCAGCCCGCCATGGCATTGCAGTTATTAGGTGCATTATTCGTTGGCAGCAGCACTATTTTAATATGTGGAAGGGGACCGTGGAGGCGCTCAGCGTCGCGTTCTTGCAAATCAAGCCCCAATACGTTGTTGGTTTGGGGCTAAACCCGGAATGTTTACAACGGGCTC